>OX403624.1:5762147-6085997 GCA_948107755.1 Campoletis raptor
ATAATAGAGTAGCGTAAAAATAATAGTGTAGAAGGAAAAAAAAAATCAAACGAAACAAATACAATGATAAAAATCATGGTCAGCAGTGGTCCAACCGGCCCGACTGCTGGGCTCTAACTGGTCGACGAACAGAAAGAGTATTTTTGCAAAACACCGGTTCTTCCATCTCAACTCTTGCGTGCTCTTTCCGTTCGTGGATAAAATATACATATACATGCATATGTACAGATATATGAACATATATATTCAACGATCTCTCTCGACCTCTCGTTATCTCTTTGGTTTCCCCAGTGACGTCAGCGGGGCGTCGACCAATCACAGGTGAGCTTTAATTATGAAGAGTGAGCGGGAGAGAGATGGAGGGTCTGAGCGAAGCAGGAGAGAAAGAGAGAGAGACAGAGAGAGAGAGAGGGATATGGAGTGACGGAAGGTACAGGCAGGATTAAACTACCCTCGCTACAATCTTTGGGGGGGTATGGGACAGCGTCAACTAACATAACCAGCTAGAAAAATATACCTTTCACGATCCTGAATGCTAGGAAAATTATTGAAAAAATAGGATCGGTAACTAAACGCGGGGTGGTAAAGTTCATCGAGTATCAGCTAAACGTACGTAATGTATCAGCTAAAATATAATTGGTCCTCGAAAAAAGTTCAGCGGCAAATGCGAGTGTCCCTTGGGGTTAAGCCTCCGCGGGAAAACTTGAACGATTGACCCTGTTTGTTAAAAAGAACGAACCACATTGAAGAAATGATTTTCTGCGATATAAATGGTTCAATATTTCGCATCAATGGAACGTCTAGTTTTTTTAAAATGTAGTTCAATGAAAAATAATATTTATTTTATTATGTATACGATATTTAATCAAATTATTATTCAATAATATTTATATGAGTCCACAACCCTGTGTTGGTATCCTTCGACCGAATTTTTGTTCGTAGACATATTCAGTAATCAATCACAATAATAAATCGACTTTGGTTCTCGCTATTTATCCACAACCTCAGTGTAATTCGTATATGAGAAATTTCTTGATGCTTTGCGCCACGTAGTGGTCGGAGCTTGAACGTAGACACTTGAATAAACGTACTCGAATTGCATTATTTATTCGATTCGAATATAGCTGTTTCGTTCAAGCTAATAGACAATTTGTCACTTTAAGTATTTTTTTTTCTTTTCAACAATAGATCTCTCAGTAGATTTAGATAAATCGTTTTTTTGTGCACATAACTCTGATTCACATTTATTCTTTTTATCCATAATGGACACGTAGTAATACGTAAAGAATGAGCGATCAATGCGACGCAGGTAATTATCGTTTTCATTCAGTTTTTAATTCTGTTCTTAAATTTTTCAAACTCTTTATATCGCCGATTACTTTCTGTATGTGAGATGAACTTTTCATGAATATAAGCACCGTCGCCCGTGTGTAATAGCAGTACGGAATATTTTATGTGCGCTGTAGCTCCACTCATGGCTAAACTTCTATCAGAGCGCTCGATGCTCATACAAGTTTTGCTGGATGTGCCGCGTTGTATATGGATCGACAAATTTAGCGCAGTATTTATAATTTGTCCATTTTTTTATTGCTCTTTACTTTTACGAAAAAAATTTTAATATCCATATCGCGCATCTTATTATTACAATTTACCCTCACAAAATTCACGTATGAAAAGTCAAGTTTTTAAATAAAGGGATACGCTGACTCTAAGCTTCAGTTTTTGCTACAAAATATTGTGAAAAAATGTACAGAATGTTATGATAAACTGTCAAAACACTCGAAATATTATCACACTTGTGCCACTAAAAAATAACATGATTCGTCCACATCATTTTTAATTATTGACAATTTTTGATAAATTAAGACAAAGAAAAAATGGAAATTCTTGAATAGTACAAAATTCCACCGTTATAGTGCTGTGACCGGTTTCCTCGTCTATAAAAAGATCACTCTGTAGATGGAAACGATGAATATCATGAGGCTGTAAACATTCCACTTTGGCGGGAAACCCCCAATCTTTGAAGTTGTATTTTCTCTTTGCATGACTGCGTAGAACTTTACGCGATCAGCTGCATTTACGTACTTCATTTAAACAGCTCAGCACTTTAGACGTTTCTGAGCATTGGCAAATTAACGACCATTGAGGGTAAAAACATCGTTTTATTATCATTTTTTCTTTTAGGTTCTTCGATAAAACTCGGAAAAGTTTTATCATAGCCAACAATGTGATGTACGAATGTTAGAAGCACAGAGAATTCAGTGAAATTTACGATCGGAAAATTCATCAGAAATAGAGAACACCCGATGCGAACCAATTTCCAGAGAAAATCGAAATTAAAAGAAGAAGTAATGTCTCATGAAAATCCAGTGCACTGCGTGAATTTTCGACCCAGAAATTTACACGTTTCCGGTTGCAGCTTTTCGGGTGTACTCTCTGGGACGGATCGATAATGCATCATCCTACATTTCTATTTTTGGAGTACAATATTTTTACGTGTATACATTAAGTTTCTTCGATTTTTAATTGAAAGTCCTTTCTTTATAATAGACCAAGTGTTGCACGTTTTATTATTCGCACAAAGTGAAATAAGAGTTGTTAGATCACTGTGGGATCGGCAGTTGAAAATCTTAACGAATGCGACTATATTATTTATCTGTGTATTAAAAGCTGCAGAGCTGCCGATTTATGTTTTCAAGCTCTTCGGAGTCAGTGGGTGATATATAACGTTGCACATCGATATTCATGATTGGGTTGTATGAATGAAGGTTTTTGAATGATTCGGTGCGAAGAAGGTTGTCTAATAAAGATGAATAAGAGATTAATTCGTAATGACCTCTAGCGCCGTACATTGGTTAAACGGTGTCTCGTCATCGAAAAATAGAAAAAACAAACAGTTGATAGGTTATTGGACGAGAGAAGACTGTGGAGATTAATCAGTGCGAGGAAAGTCAATTCCTTCAGCGCTCGGTAGGTAACCTTACTCCAGTTATCTTCTCTGCATGGCTATAAGAGACTTGAAGATGGTTGGTGAGTGTTCCTGGTGAGAGCCTTTAAATGTGCTGCAGAGAGCTGTACATAGAGAGTACGTTTTCTTGCGTCTCCGAATGCTGCTGTTTATCTCTCGTGAAACTCCATTACCGACGTTTTCTCCGAATTCCACGGTATCTCTGGTCTTACTGCCGAATCCAATCTGATATATATATATATATATGTATATATAGCTACTTCTCTGTTTTCTCTCTGCGTCGTCACGACAGAGCTGCGGAGCTTGAAGGAATGAAATTCGAACGTATCCACAGCGCTCTCTCGAGCTCGCCATAAATATATAACTATACATATGCGCATACATACACTCCCTTTCTCTACCTATATATTCAGCCTTCTCTGTGTTCCTTCTCTGTTGTACATTAGAGATAAACACGAAAGGCCGAATAGCTCGTGCTCTTTTCCTCATTATGCGGCTCTCGGACAACTCTTGGAACAGTGGGGATGGACAGCTTTTCCCAGTTGCCGTTTGAAGAGCAAGAGGGGCGTTGAACGAACGTAACGGAGCGAGGGAGATGGCAATAATAGGGGTAAAATGAAATAAAACGAGAGCTTCGATGGAGTACCACGACGGCGCAGATTCGAGAGAACTGGCAACGCTGCTGTGAACGACGAACGGAGTTGGCATTACTGTGGTGGTAGCGAGCAACGCAGCACACCACGCTCGAGTGCTAGCTGTTGGATGGTGAAGGCATGATGGCGAACCGACAACGTAGCAGCAGCGCGGTGTGACTCAGCAGCAACGCAATCGCGTTCGTTCAACAGAAAGAATCCTCCTTGCCCTCCGCTCCTTCTCCTCTTCTTTTCTCTTTTCTTTTCTTCTCTTCTTGTCGGACCGAGCGAGTCGGCGTTAAGACCGCCTTTTTCCAAGTCCACTGTTTTGTAACGCTATTCTCTGTCCTAGATGCAAGAATGAAGAAGAAATACCATTGCGTACTGTAGAAGAACGTAGTTGGTTATGTAGCGTGCGCTTTTCTAAAGCAGTTGAATATCGATGTGACTTGCCGATCGAGCTCAACTTTGCACTTCACCGGTTGGTTCGCTGCTTATGACCGCGCGTTATATAAAATTTCCTCGCTGTTCAAATGATCGAAAGAATTTTTTGTATCAGAATCGTATCCAGCGGCAAATGTTGGCTTGATAAAAACGTTTTGCTTTCTTGTTCTCTAACATGGACGAACTTGTCAGTTTATAAACTTAATAAACATCTCGGGTTGTTTGTAAAGTAAAGTTTAAATTGTGCGATAATTGCAGAAACGTTGGGGTTTTTTTTGACTGTTGTATTTCATGGAAAAACTTCAATGCGGGTGGAATATGAACGGGAACAGGAATAGTATCGATTCGATCAAAATTGCAGGATGCTCTCCAGAGCAAAAATAATCCAACCGACTCGGATCAATAAATTCGAGAAAAAACCTCTGCCGAGAGTCTCATCAGAGCGATGGAGACCGTGCCCGAGACTGTTCTCAATTCGGAGTAGGTACTTGCAGCACCCGCGTGCATTACCAAGTTTTCGTCGTTGTCGTCGTCAGCTGATGACACGATACATGTAGATGCATGTATGACGTACATGAAAGATCGAAAGGATGTAACAGCCGTTTGGTCGGTTGTACTGGAAGAAGAAAACACGAAAGCACGCTTATCGACCGCGGATAAAACGCTCAGGCGGAGAATACTCGTCGTCAGGATTCTATGAAAACGCCGCGAAACGTTGTCGTCGCTACGACAAGTATTTCGATATAAAAAGGGTGGCCAATCTGTCAAACATAACCAAGAACATTTATCGCCCTTGAAGAGGTTCTTTAATGTATGAAAAAAAAAAAAAACAATGACAGCAATAGTCATTTACGTTCGAAGAAATATAAGTGTGTTCCTTGACAATTCGTAGACTCTTTCACGTTACAATTCTATTCGAGAATTCTCTATAACTATATTTTCATGGATTGTTTCAAAAGTACAGAAGACAACACCGTTTTGGTCGATATTTTTTTTTCTTCTGTTTTCAGGAATTTGCAACCATTATTGGTCAATTATCGTTAATAAAACAAACAAAATATAATAATTTCTGTCATATATTCCCGACCCTATTGTGTTATTGATTTAAGTAGTTCGTATTTAACAAAGTTTCAAAAAGCAACTGTTTCTCATACAATGAGGTGAGGATATCTTCCTTTCCTTATCTTTTCTTTGGCAGCGTTTTGTGTCCAACCAGAATTGTTGAAGTTCTCATTATGATTATAGATTAATTTTGATTATTACAGAGAGAGAATGGTACTCCTTCGTATCATTTAGATTCAAATCATTGTAAATATACTTAACATTAACGTTTATTTACCTAGCGCGGAATAGCGCTGCTGATATTTCACATACTCGTCATTTCGTACAACGGCTCCTAATCAACGAACGGTTGTGCCAACTGTAGTTAGTGTTTTAATCAATTTGTAGATTCGCAAATGATCCAACATGGCCTCATATTGCACCGGTAGCAAATATTTATCCAATTTCGGACTGTATATATTGTTTTCTTCTAGGTACAAATTAGCAAGTGTTTAAGTTGACGCAAAATATCATGACTGCGGTTGAAGTTTCCAAAGTAAATAACATATGGGTGTGAACGATATTACTAAAAAAAAAACATAAAAGAATGGGAGTAATTGATACACAGTCGTTTTACATCAGAAATTAATATTCGACTGTATTTTTAGCAATTGACGAATTATAACCTTTCCGCATTTTCAATCGAATGCCACTGTAGAATACTGTAGAATTTATTCATTTTTCGAAAAAAGCCAAAAGGGACTCTGTATTGTTATAAAAAATTACGCGCGGCGCATAGAAAAGCTGCGAACGGAACATGGTCGAATTTATTCAACATCAAACAAATTGAGGTACTTGAGTGCTAAGATGCAAAAATTCCACAGAGTTTCGCGAGCGAAACGTTGAAAGATTCGCTGCGAAAATACTTCGTTTATCCAAATGACTATGGTCCTGAAATTAATTAGAATATCGTTGTAATCTTACGTTGCTATACGAAACAGTAGAGACTTCCGAGGATCTATGGTTAGGAAATCATGTGAAATTCGCTTTTTGTTCTTTTTCAATTAATTGCAGTATTTTTCATTAGTATAGATAACCAATGCTATGAGATTGACGATCACTGAGAGACCGATTTTGCAGTGTCAACTAAATCCATTTCGTAATTCAACAATTTGTTAATCCAACTATTATTTAATTGCGGTCCACAATTTGAAATAATGTGAACAAAATGCACTGTCGAAATACTCAACAAAAGATTTAGTTAATCAAACATTTTGTGCCATTTAAATAATATACAATTGATCGTATTTAACAAAATGATTCGACTGTGGGAACCAAAGTTCGACCTTTTTAATAAAATCAGTTTTTCAGTGAACGACACATTCACCATTGTATCTAACGAAGTGGTAGTTCAATCATGCAATTACACAGTTCAACTCGACGACGATGAAATGCTGTATTACAAATCTACTGTCAATTTATTTAATTATTCGATAAACCGTTGCTCAAATCTATTATAAAAATTTCTCACTTTTTCGATTAGTGATGCGAAGCACCTATTTTACGTGAAACTTTTGAAGCAGTTCTACATCATTATCCGCGAAGCTATGAAACATGATGAAATTTTTCGTAATGGATTTTAGGAAAGAATTCGACTTCTAAATATTTTTCTCCTACAAGAAATGTTGTATTACGTACATTTTGACTCATTTAGTAGACAATTTCTTCAACAAACTCGTAATTAATATGGACGTAACTGTTGTCACGTCTAGATTAATTCGTTATTCGCGCTCTTCCGGTGCATCGTGTGCAACGTCAGGTGTACAAAGAAAAAAGTTCATTGGAGATGTCAGGATAGAAGGTAACTGCAATATCGGCGATACATCAGCGGTGTTTGTCGAAGGGAAAATCTTCTCTCCTTCATATCGCTTACTCTGTTTCTAGACTGAGGGAATTGGCGGCGTTCGAACGGCGCACTTTACTACTAACACTATCTGCCCACTTCTCCCGAACATAGTCGCGTATATGCATCGTTCGGTGAGGTAAACTTTACCGACCGCGATTTCACTAACGTCGTGCTAACGTGTTTCACCCAAGAGAAGAAGAGAGCGCATTGCGAACGGTCGTTCGTTTGCAAAAGAAGCTCTTCGTACAAACGGTTCGCTATAACCGCACCAGCCTCGACCACAATCCTGGTAGAAGGCTAGAAAAACGGGGCACATGTGTACGAACTCGTTTCGGAAAGATGGAAAAAAAATTAAAATTTATTATTCCTTTCATGATAACGAGTTAATCAAAGATAATGAGACGAATAGAAAACAATGTCATTTATTAAACCGTGATTATTTGAAAACACTCTAATGTTTAAAAGCGAACGGATGTTTATTGGTTGTCAAGCTTGTGACGATGAACACAATCGTTTTTTTTTCTAACTAACCCGACTGACTGTAGGGTCTGCTTAAGCGTGAGCTTCGAACAAACTGAGATCCTGGCAAGAAATTGTTTCTTCGTCGAATGAAAGTTCGAATCGCTTATTAATACTACGTTTACTATTCGAAAAAATAGACATAATATCAATTTTCATTATTTCTTGTGTTCGTAATTTCTTTGAAGCTCCGATTCTCGAGAAAAACTTGGAAACTCACAAACATTATTGAAATTATTTTGGGTACAATGTAAAATTGTGATTTTATTGGGTAATGAAAATGTTTTTTAACGAAAAGATTTATCACTTTGAATACGTGCCAAATTTTGGCTCGATAAACCCATTTTTTAAAACTGAAAATTGTTACCGACTGCTTCACCGATTTTCAAATGTGTTTCAACTTTTTTTGATGATCTAGAATGTTTAATTTTCTAACAGGGAATAAAATATTTGTGGATGAGTAATAGATGGTGGAGCTTTTATTGAGATTAATTATTCAATCTGTTAATGTTTTATCATAATTTTGTTCGTATTACACTCACATTTCTGAAATAGCGGGTCGATATGTGAAGCCAAAAAAAAAATGATCCAACGACAAACGCAGTAAATGTTTCAGGTTTTATTCGTCGTTTGCCTTCGCGCTTTCGCTTTTGCTGTCGTTGCTGGTTTCGTGCCAGCGACAGCTGTGCCAGAACACATGCAGTCGCTCTCCGAGCACCTATGCATCCAAAGAAAAAGCTCGACAGTCGGCTCGAACGCAGGCATAATAGTCGTTCGCACAAGATGAACAAAAATTTAACAAATACAAGTATTCGTCAAAATTATAACAAATGATTCGACGCTGATGTATTCGTAAACTTCAATTGAAGTGAATTCTTCTCCCAATTTTTAATTCGCAAGATTTTGTAATAAGACAAATTTTTTTTTTTTTTCATAAAAATGCACGCGACTTCTTAGTAAATCTTCACTTCCACAAGAAGCGTCGTACAATCAAGCATTTGAACTTCATCGTGCCTCCTTCATCATCCTATTTAATCTTTCAATTTTCCTCTCACGATATACTTTCATTAACACAGTTTTCTGGTCAATGGCTCAGCAGAGGTTCCAACATTTGCAAATCTTTTTATTTCTGAACAACAAAGAAGTAATTTTTTTCATTTTCGCTTATTATACTATAGAAAAAGCTTCAAAAGCTTTTTGTAAATCTGTTGTAAGTATTTAAACCTTTTCCCTCGAAGCCATTATACTCCTTAGCTTTTTTAATGGATAATTTCATTCCATTTGTTTGTGTAGGCAAAATACAACCTGCTGTTATATTATTTACATATCCATTTCTCGATATGTTATTCTCGTGAAACCAGGAGTTACGTGTTCATCGCTGTAATAGTTAGTAATTCACAGGGGCGTTACGTCAAATCATGAAGTTCTCTGAACTACAAGCACTCTTTCGCCCGCTCGACGTGAGTACGGTTCGCAGAAGTTACGTTATTTCTTTTACTGTTTTGAGACGAGGGTTGAGGCTTTTGTAATAAAGTGCTTCGAGAGGCCTCGAATAGATTTTAATCTGGAATAGAAGCAACGAGTATAACTGAAGCACATGCTGTAATAGATCATAATTGTTCTATCAAAAATTGAATCATCATCCTATCAGTCAAAGATTGCTGAACAAAATAATGATCTATACGAATAATGTTGATAAAATTTTTGATATCCAATAAGATTTATGAAACATATTTAGTTTTTCATATTTTTTTAGAATACGAAAAATGTTATTCCAACAAACGAATAAGTGGTGTACCCACGCTGTGACGTTCGTTTATGACTTCGATTACCTGCAGGCAACTCAACCTCAGTTGAGAGCTCGTTTTCCCGTTGCGTCACGCATGCCATCGCATAACAGTACACCATGCGCTACGAAGAACTGGAGGGAGCCAACGAGGCTTGGATATATAAATGTACTACGTGTACCAATGCACAGCACACGATCATACTTCATTTGTATTATACAACTATCGTGATATTTTTATGTATGTACAGCTCTGACTAAAAGTATCACTTTCAATGTATATTACGAAGTTTCACTAGAGTAAAAAGTTAATTCGTGATCATAAGGATTCTTATGATGGCAAGGATGGAAATTTTATGCACTCAGATTTTTGTATGATCCAGAGACTGCAATTTTCCATTCCCCAAGGATTACTATATCTAAAAATCAAACTTGACGAGCATGGAAATTGCATTCTTTTCATTTGCGTGGCTGCCTTTCAATTGATCGAACCAACTTAATTTTATTGACTTTGACAGACTTTTCGCACCGAAGAATTGCGCAAAATTACGAAATTCTCTTCTAGGTGCTCATTGTTTTGATGTCAATCACACAACAGCGTGTTTTTGGAGGCTTCCGACCGCGTATTTCATGATCCGATAAACCACGGGAGCAACTGGAATTTTCATTTCTATTGTATTGAAAATTAATCTATGATTTTGTTTACATAGAAAATTGCTTAAAATACCATTGTATTTTTGCCTGTCAATCTCATGAAACGTCATAAAATTATTTTGACCTGATCATCGAATTCAAGAAGACAAAAATACATGCAGCAGTTGTATTAAGAGGTCAAAATATTTGTTCGCCTTCTATTTAATGCTACTTTTGCACTGAATGACACTTTCATCCTCTACAACGGTATTTTAATATTTATGTGAGTTAAATTATTGTTTGGTAATTCATTAGTTTGTTGATTAGTGATGAACGGGATCTGCAGTGTTCACGTAAAACAGGTTGAGTTCTTTTCTGTTGAAGAAACACATCGTTCCTATGATTCGACGGCCTACTCTGTTCTCCACGTTCCACGTAAGTTATCACACGAACTATGTATACGGTGTAGCATTACGTTCACGTTGTACCTGTTGCTCATTCCGTTATTCTCACCCGGATTTCTGCCGCGTTGTTTCGTTGCTGGTCGTTTGCGGGCCATTGTTCTCTGGTATGTTGGATCCAACTTTCTATTTCGTTCTCTATCTATCTATTTTCCTCCCCTATCACTTCGTAGATATTTACTGCTGTTCACCATTTAAATTCGATTTTCAATATGTATTTTGTATTGTGTACATGGCTATGTAAACATTTTCCATACAATAATTGTGTTAGCGTAAGTTTCAGTATTTTTTGCATTGAGGAATGAGGCATTTATTTCAAAAGTTTAATGACGATTTCGAAGTACTGGCTAGTGCTAGTAAAACCTCGCAAGCTTCAATTTCTCCCTCAGACTCCATACAGATCTGCTCGATATGAAGTTTTTTTCAGTTCATAACTCGTCTTTTACTCCTGGCCATTTTGGAACCGTTTTTCTTGTAGAAGTGCAAATGTGTGCAGTGTTTGAGCTAATTATCGTTGGAATCCTTTACCATTTTGAACACAGAGGTCTCGAATATTTTCAGTTTTATAATAGCATGGAAACTATTGAAAATTTCGTCGACTATTCAAATATACGTTCCTGTTAAAATTGAACATTAATGTATTTTTTTTTCGTTCTTTACCGTTTTATTTCAAACTTTATACGATCAAAAGTCAAGTATGTTTTTTCAACTGGAATATCTCACTTGAGCCTTCTCATCTCCATCTGTATGGGTTCACTTACACTTGCACGTGTAATGGTTCTTTTACTCTCTCCCTAACTCCTCGTATTATTCGCGGTTATGCGCGCCAACACGGTGGAAGTTTCACTCCATTCATAAACTTGGCCGGTCCTTGCAGGTTGGTGCTCTCTCTTTTGCTTCAGGGGGTTGTACAGCGTACTCGTTCTCACTCTCCCTTACACCTCTCTTCAAGCTCCCGGCTATCCATTTCCTTCTATGCTTCTCTTTCGCCCGCACCCCCCCAGACCAGACACCCTTGTAAGGACGCGCATCGCCTTCTGTATGTAGGTTACGACGCCACCGACCTCAAACTAGATACAGGTACTTGTTCGACGTAATAGTATTTACTACTTATATACATATATAAGACTCAAGGTCATGAGCATCGAGGAAGTCTAACTAAGACGACTGTGACCACTTGTACCGGTTTTGTACAGATGTCTTTTGAAAACTTTGTCTTTACCGTCTCTCCTCTTTTCTTTGATTGCTCTCTCTCTCTCTTTCTCTCTCAACCTCTCCCCCCTCCCTCGATCCTTTACTTTCTATTGCTCTGACTAACTCTTTCGATAGGACAGTCAATACGTTGTTTGTCGACTTTCCTGTGCAGATTGTCGTTTTGGATGACTTTTGTTCAGAACATATCTTTCGTTTGTCAGCATTCCAAATACTTCTTCATACGTTGTGAGATTTTCCTAAGTATTTCAAATTCCAACAAGTTTAGAACTCAAAAAAAGAGGTATTACTGTTCGAAATGGCATTAACAATGTATGTGCACTATTCTGAATATTATTGGGAATGTAACAAAGAGGAATACATGTTGGTGCTGTGTCCAAATCTTATGGATATTACCTGGTACCGATTATGACATTCTTAACAAGTCTCATCTATACTGTAGTCGTCATTTTAACGAAGTTAAAGAAGTCACACGATATCGAAAAAATGTAATAAAACTTATGATAGATCATAATTTAGATGGTAGATCGTCGTCTTTCATGACTGTAAACGATCCACTGGTTTTAGTCTAGATATTGACTGTCGTCCATGAATTCGGATCCATCACAACGTCTACATTTAATCTGATTCTCTCTTTCTCTCTCTTTGTTGCCTCTTAGAGCGATTGAATGACCAGCAGAAATCGTATGACTGAAGAGAACAGATATTTTTAAAAGTGGGCAATGAAGTGCGGTTGTACGCATGTTGATTCACAAAAAAGAAATGGTGGAGAATGAGGAAGAGCAGGTAATAGAGATGGGAGCCCAAAACGGGACAAAGGGATAGTAATATCTAGTGTGTACATGTGTGTGCGTGTGTAGGCGTGAGAAGTGTTACAGAAAAAGGCAGTGAGCAACAGGTTACCTAAAGCTTGAATGACATGCTTCAACGACATTTTTACGATATCGTACCTCTTCCCCAGGAACAGTCGTCATCCCTCACATACATATGTCGTATTTTATTATTTCATACATATAAAAATATATATATGTATTTTTTATTTCACGCAGTATAGTGTCATTGCTGTAGGGATATGGGGCTTCCGAGATGTCATCCTTTGGGTTTCGATTATTTAAACCTCTCTTATTGGCAAAAATAGATTTGAGCATATAAGCGGAGCAAAACTCCGTCAATAATACAAAATCCAGAAACTCCTTGGATGTGAAAAAATCGATTTATCTGCTTCCTAAATTGAACGATACAATTCAGATTCTTTGTAATCAATATTCAATGAGTGCTTAATTCATTTGTTTAAAGTTTACTCAGATATTTTAAAAATTGTTAGATTTTGTTTGTTATCTTTAAACAACTCTGAAACAACTGATGCAAACAATTCTATTCGTCTAACCAGGAATGTATTGCACACATGCATAGATTTTCTATAATTCATTTGCCGAAAATGATGCTATTCGTTAGTGTGAGCTGTGCAGTATTTTGAATCGAGATGCTCGTACTTTAAGCGAGTGTAGTACGAAAAAGGATGTAAGGTTGAGGGAAAAAGAGCAAAAAGATGTATGTGAATATATCCGAATATGTGTGGCATATGAAAAAGAGGGGGAAAGAGTTAGTGTTGGTGAACGAAAGGGAAAACGGGGTTGGAGGGCCTCGACCTCCTCTCGCTCTTCCGGCTGGTCCCACCCTCCTTTTTTCTCCTCTTTCTCTACATAAAACCCTTTCTCTATTCTTTATATACGTGTGCGTATGTGGGTGTCACATCCAAGCGTGCATGCCAGCATGCAACCGAGGGATGGCATTGAATTCGATGCGCGTACTGGATTGATGCACCAGCACATCTTCCCCTTCCATATCGTCTTTCCCATATATGTCCGAGTTAGAGAAGGTCGGGGATATAGGTGCACAATATAAATATATCCACTGTGCACATACCGAAGCATCTCTTTTACAGGGCAGTAAGATTTATCCATCCAACATATTTACATATATATATTTACATAGATATAAATCTACATATCCAAGCTTTTTGCCCGGTCGATGTTTTCCGGTGATTTGCCTTTTTGCAACCGTGAAAATTCACCGCCGACTTTCACGATGAATTACTGAGTCAGCGATCAGCTGTTTTGTGGCATGTAAACAGACACGCGTATGCACATAAGCCACCGCAGTGCTACGTGCTTGTCTAATATATACGACGAGTTCAATGGCACGTTACGTAAGATTTCCTCGTGGTTGGCTATATACTGGCACGTTGATAGATAGAGCATATGTCGAGCATTTCGCGTCAAATTTACCTGGTAATGTTTTTGAACTTTGTATATTTATACTCGTCTTTGAACGCGATAACAGCATACAAATTTTCGGTTATTTATCAACGATTTATTCCCGATTGGTCTTCTTATTATCACGTCTCTTTTTATTAATAGCAACTAACGTAGGACTAGTCTTTAGCATTGCTTGTTCATAAAAGAAAAAAAAAACAAAACAAAACATTTCTCATTTTAGCGGGAAATCTATGTCATTATTTTTATTGCCCACTTCTTTTCGGGTCAGTTTTCACGGTCAATATATTAATCTACTTTTACTCGAACTGGGTTAGGGATGTGACTTTCCATTCGTAACACCCTGCGGAATTCAAGATCACGTGATTCCACGTGAACGTTTAAACGGAGATAAACGTTTCTTGAAATCATCTTTAACCCCCCTACGAGTATCTTTTATATATGAACGGAGATAAAGCGAGGCCTTTAAATATAAAATGGACAAAACCATCCGATTGTTCGTCGAGTATCCGTGATACGCATATATGAATGTAGCGGCAACTGCGAAGTTCACATGAGCACAGCACCATTATATCAATCACTGTATAGATGGATTCGCATGCCTCGGTTTACTTCCTCTTCCGGGGTTGTGCATATAAACGGCGAGATACAGAAATGGGGTTACTACGTGCCACCAATAGAGGAACAGAGAGAGAGAGAGACAGAGAGAGAGAGAGAGAGAGAGAGAGTGAGAGAAAGAAAAAAGGGCATAAATAATAGATGTATAGATATATATTTGTACTCTGGTGGAATTCGTCTCACTCCCGGAGGCACCGCACTGCACGCGTGTCGTCGGTCTAAACTTGTCCGGCCCGGTGGTTTAACACAACAGTAGCATAGTAGAAACCAACTGTGCAAGGTTCGCACACATATAGGAGAGAAACTTGGCACGAAGCACCCTAGTGACCCTATTGTCTGTGCCGTCATGAGCAACAGACTCTCAAACTCCCTCTGTTCTCTTTCTCTTTCTCTTTCTATCTCTCTCTCAAACCCCTGCACTTGTTCGCATTAAATCTGAATTACCAAAGCATGGATATACTTATGGTGTACTCTCTGCTCCACCTCTTCTTCTCGACCTTCTCTCATTCTATTCGCTCTCTTCCTTCCTACTCAACCCACGTAACCAAGTTTCCTGTGAACAGCGACGCTCATACAATCCAGGCCCCTCGAAGAGCTTTTACGCACACAATCTCAACCGTTACGACCGACCGTTTCTAACTGCCGTGGACATACACTGACTGCTGGATATAGAAAGTGAGAGAAAGCGAGAGGATGGCTGTATAATGGTTCTTGGCAGCAACAGGTCCTTCGAGAACCTCCAGGTTCCCTTCCGTTCGCCCTTTGACACGATCTCTCTTTTTGAATCCTTTCGTTGATATCCACAGACACTTTATCCTTTTAGATTCCTATATATAACTATTGACGACTTTTACTCTTGATAAGATTTCGACTTGGAACGGATTCACTCCTTGGGTCTTTGAGTGTTTTTATGTTCGATCATACTTTATGAATAGAATCTCATATTCTATATCATGTGATTCATCTGATTCATCTGATTCACGTATATTCCGAGTTCTCAATCAAAAGCGGCAGTTTTCACGTATTTATAAGTTTTCAATATAAATCTAGTCTCTAATGATCCAATGAGCAGAATAAAAAAATAATTATCTGGTGCACAGACATGCTTTCACCCTGCCAAGCTGGAACTCCTTGAGTTCCATTCCACGTACTCTAAATCGCTATAAATCTCTTATCCAGTATGATCTTTAATAAAGCACATTACAGGAACTAGTAGATGCATGACCTTGCATTTCAAGGACTTACGTATAACCCGGTTTTTGTTAGTGTATTTTTTCCAACCTCTCTTTCCGCTTCGCTAATAATCGTGTCGTACACCATTCATCACATAACTTTTGCCTTTATAATGATTCCTTTGTTATTCCTAGACTTAATCCTCCTTCCCTTTGAAAATCTTTCAAAATCTGACTACGTAGTTCTTTATTTCGTATTCCAAAAAGTCTCAAAAATAAACATTGATGCCTATCATGTTAATCGTCAAAATTTTGTCGAAATTATAAATATTGAAATAGTACGTGACATCGTACTGTTTCTTCCTTTGGAAACGACGGATTGGATTTGCATAACCGATGACAAGTGTGTCACAAATTTCAATCGGAGTCATTTTCGAGTAAGAATTAAATGAACTTGACTAACATCAAAATCTCTGAGTATCCTGATGGGAGTATATGACTTGTGTATTGTGAAAGTTTTAGGACCAAGACAGCGTTGATTGATGGGGTTTATATAACACAAATATATGCTTAATGTATATTTATTGATTGTGCCTCCGCGGCAATATCTCAATTGATTTATTGGTCTAGACGATGAGTGTAAGTCGACGGGGAAAAGAGAGACAGAGAATAGAGATACAAAGAGAGCAAATGTTTGAGACTGCAGGGGTGGAAAGCTTGGCTGAAACCGACAGGAAAGGATAACGGAGATAATCGTAATTCAGAGAAACAACAATGGGGTGCTCGTATGTAGAATATATCGTGAGCGAAGTATGGGATAAGCGATGAAACGTTCTGCGTAAAATGTCGATAACCCAGAAAGTACGTGCGGACGGATGAGGTAGACGGGATGAATGGGTGAGAGGCCACGGTGACGCGGACGAGGGAAGCTTTGACGTGTTGCTGTATGCTTACTACACCAGCGGAAGCAAGAGAGCAAAAGGGAGAGAGAAAAGCGCCAATACGGTTTATTACGGTGCCTTTAGGTGTGTTGCTTCGACGCCGTTAACCGATATGGGGCAGGTCAGTGAGAGCAAAGTTTAATCGGTCGCTCACCTGTGTTGATAGTTAGACATGTATGTATTTGTACGAAGTCAATGAACAATTCAAGCACGTTAACTTTTGCTTCAGAACGAATTCCACCAGCGTTTCTTTTTTTATTTTTGCTTCAGTTGACAGACCATTGTTTTCAAAAGGAACAAGGGCGACTATAATTTAGAATATTGAAACGGATAGCAACGTGTCCGAGTATCAAGCCTCTGGCATTCGTTGCATTTTTTCCGGGCGATAACACATGCGTTCGATTAATCAAAGTACATGATGAATTTTATCACGAAAAATAGCAAATGGCGTGCGAGGAAATTAAAATCGTGAATATTTAAGCTGCCAGAGAACAAACAATAGTATAACTATCGACGAACAACATTGAAACAACATACGGGAATAAAATGCGTAAAAAAATATTGAACGAACACAGCTGAACAGAACACTCATGACAAATGTCAAAAACTAATGAGAGGTAAAGAAAAATAAAATTAGATTCCAATGCGGAGATCCATTCCTGAGTATTTGACTTAGAACAAGAAGTTCATACGTGACTAAATTTCAAGTTTTTCAATGCTGAAAACTTTGCCGTCATAATACGATAACGACCATGACCTGCCCTTACCTCGATACCAGTTGTCGGTCGACGGCATTTTAATCCTCGTGCTATTGTATTGCTGATCAATACGCATTTATTAACATTGTGTAAACATACTTGCACACGACTCCACGAAACTTAAGTATACAAACATTCTCTGAGATTTGAAAGATATGTATTCCATGTTACACAAGAGCATATATCTTTTAAATCTCTAAGAATTTGTATATACACTGGCTGAGTCGTGTGCCAGTATGTCTACACGATTCTAATAAATTTGTTTAGATCCACGATGCATACCGTGAAGATTTAAATGGCTCTGACGCATATCTATATCTATTATACAAGCAACAGACAGCGCATCAATCAGCGGTCGATGTTCACCGACGACGTTCGCTCATGAATTATTAATCATCCCGCTGTTTACGATTTAAAAAAACATCGTGCTTTCAGTGTGACGTGAAAGAGAGAAAGAGATAAATCTACACAAGCTGAACGCTATATCATCATCACTGCCGCATGCTTGAATTACGTTTCCTATAACGTCAATGCTCTTATTCGAGAAACATGAATGGACCAACGTTTCGCTTTGTTTGGATTGAACTTTTAAATGTACACATACCAGTGTGGGTCTGTATGTGAGGTGTGTGCCTCTGTGTGAACTAACGTAGTGAACTGGCGTTGATAGAAGTGCATAATTATTTCATCGTTCATACAATGTCACAGCTAATTGACAAATTTTGCCACGGGCCAATGGCCTGTCACGCAATTACATATACGAAAGTTCTATAAAACATAAGTGGTTATAACTTCTTCTTTTAGTTATAAGTCAATTCTATACGCAAGAAATTTTCTAAAGACGACTAAAATGACTGCTTACGTTTTTGAAAAGCAGGTTTCAATGTTTGAACAAACTGTGTACCGATAATTATAAATAAAACGTGAAACAGGAAATGTACAGAGTTACTTTCTATATTATGCGATAACTGAGATGACGTCGGTTTATGAAATCATTGAAATTTATCTCATATAATTATTATAATTTGAGTGTTAATCGCGTGGAAAGATAAGAATAGAACATTGAGCGCGCGGTAGGAATCTATAAATGGAATAAGTATTACGTGTACGTTATTTATGTCACCACAGCAGGTTTCCCTTTCATCACCAAACACGTGTACATACATATAAAACTATATTATACACACAAAACAGCCTTGGCGGCTGTTCAACCGCCGGCGGTCGATGATTCCGATCGTCGATCGCGTCTACACGTGCAATTCATTCATGGCTTATCGCTTTACAAAGTAGCCGCTCCTTTCCTCGCTTTGCCCCCTACGTAAACCACTTAGATGCATTGATGCTTATAGTAGAGTATAGTAAACGGTCAATGAACGAGATGATGGACTCGCTTGTAGGAAAAATGATTATCATCCACGTATGTAATGACAGGTCGTATCGGAAAGTATGTAAATCAGTCATTTGCATTGTGAAAAATCTCTTATCACCAAAACAAACACACTTATATACATAATGAACGTGTAATACTCAATATATAGAAGTGTCATAATATGTCATACGTATGAATGTATCTGTGAAGGTCGATATAGTTTTCGTTGGCTAATAAGTTTTTATTTATCGTACAACTTGTTGCATAAGTATGTGCGTGACCAGATGACAACCTATTTTAATAATTTTACGTATTCAGTTGTAAATACTAGTGGGGAATGAAAGCATTAGATTTATTATATGAAGTGGATTTTTTTACTGTCAATATCTAAAATTATATTTAACAATATCTATAAGATTTTTGTTCGCGAACTCACTCCTTGCGGGAAAGTCATAAGAATTTTTATCACCCTATAACGTTAATATGGGCATCTCTTCCCCTCCCTTATTTCTCCCAACGTTTCTACGTTTCATCGTGAATGAGAACATCGTGTTGGATGTTTATTCCGCTGTTGACATTTTTGCCATCTTCTTTTTTTTTTTTTTGTACTTTCACGTTCCTTGTTCAAGTACTTTGGTCGTTGCGCGGCGTATATTGTGTTTACAGTGTTGCGTTCGTGATGCTATGTCTTCATGGTACTATACCAGGTTTCTGGTTGAACGTGAACCATCTGTCTCTCTCAGTGCACTCTTTCGGTCAATAGTTTTCCAATGGAACCACTGTGTTCCATCCAAGCTTGTGGTGACTCCCATTTAGTTTACTCGTTTCTCGCCATTCCTCTCGTTCTTTTTCACTCTTACTCAGCCACTTTTTTCACATGTCGACTATGAAAGCGAGAGTGAAAGGTACCACGGGGACGATGGGAATCGCTCGAACATCCTTCCTATACCATTGGTAATGTCTATACAGCCTGTTGCTCAAGGTAACAAAATACCAAACGGTATATTCATTATTAAGGGCATTCTAGGCCAAACAAATTGCCAATACTTTATATTTAAGAATATTTTTCTCGTTTTACGCAAGTTGATCTTCAAGGTACATCAAAATCGAATGACAGATCCGTCAAAGAATAATTCAAATATTTCAATACTTCAATGTCGTCCTATTTGGTTTGGTGTCATCAAAAAAAAAAAAAATATTCTTTCACCAGAACTTTGTGGAAAGTTCGATTTCCCGCTTTCCCGACACAGAGGTGTAATCGGAATGACAGTCGACTTTTCTGCTTCTGATCCATGATTTTCTGTCATTTTAAAAATACGAATGATCCGGATTATCATAAAAACACCAATACACATTAAATATTGTTTTTCAAAAGTACTACAAATTGATTCAATTATTCAAAGTTCCTACAGTACCGGGCATAAGTTTTTCAGAACCATAACAAACATCCACGTGACAGCATGATGGGGTTATTTTTATGTGACGTACGAAAGCAGAGAATCTTTTCAAAAACAAAGTAAAGCATACAATTGACAGTACTTTGTCCGCCTGTAGAGTTTCGCATTCTTTTGGCAATTCTCATAATGAAAGGCACGTGAGACGACCCCGCAGAAAGTGGTGCGATCTAACAGTGAGTAAGGGCATGTTCATGGTAGATTCATTGAGTGCTAGAGGCAGAGTACTTGCAATTTATGTATACACGTAAAACATACATATGTACTGAATATGTATACATGGTCCATTTCCTGCGTGATGTGCGCCTATATGTGGTAGCGTTTTCGTCGTGAGTTCGAAGGAGATAACTCTGCTATATCCCTGTTGTTATAATATGGTCTCAAGCCCGCACATGAAGTACACCGACTGTTTATCTCACTCTCTCATTTTAGATTCTTCGCCTTGTCCGTGTTAACCCACTTTTCCAAGTTATGAATGGAGGACTTGGAAGCTATAGCGCTCGTATACTATTACAGCATTTGACTTGGTCTTCGTGCGGCAGGGAAACCCCTTTTGAGCCCCTTGTTTGTATTTACATTGTACAATACACGACATCCATAGATATATATATAACCAACGAATTCCACTGCCGACTCGTATAGCTTCATAGTAGATATCTGTGTGAAAGTTATGTTGTGGTGGGTTTCGCGACTTCACCGCAAAGGGGTGATGCGGTGAGATCGTTGATATTGCGTGAATGAACGGTAAATACATCGCGCATCAGTGTTCTTCACTCTCTCGCTCTTTCAATGTCGTTCTTCCACAATGGACTGATCCACCACTATTGACAGTCTCCATCTCTCTCTCTCTCTCTCTACATCTTTTATTAAGAGTATGGATCAGTCGTTGATACAAATCGCCCATGAGCGCTAGAGTAGATTACTACAAATTTTACAGGCTGAAAGTTTTTATTCCAATTGATCGAACAGTTTCTAAAAATGTTGCTTTCCAATATATGAAGTAAGATAAAGTGACCTTACCTTTAATTTTACTAAATCAAAATCCATTGCATGAACATATGCATTATTTGTGAAACGTGTATTTAGAGCTGTTTTTATATTGACTTTAAAAAAGTTGTCACTGACTATTATATAGCAATTCGAGCTTTTTTTTGCCTGTCATTGTCTGAAAACTTACGGTACGTTCGTTGTTCAGACCCCAACAGTATGAATAATACAAAAAAAAAAACAAATCTATTCATTCAACTTGCCTGCAAACCATTAAAATGGGCCGATTGAAAAACCTACACAACAGTTTATTATTTTACTGTATTCTTGAAACTGTTATACATTGTAGTCATTGATTAGCGTACTTGTATGTGTGATTTTGTAATGAATAAAGAAAAAAAATAATGGAAAAAACTTGTAAAACCGCAAGTCCTCGAAATTGAATTTCCCATATACATGAGATCAGTACAACAGTCGTAGCAATGAACGAGTTACCGGTAGTGGTTATAGGTATAGCTAATCGCATTTCCCGTCACGACGAATGAGGTATAGAGTGGCACGCGCCTCGTGACACATGCGGGCGCTTTAATAGCCTGTCCGTTCTCACACCTCGTATCTGGTCTCACTCTCCTCTCGTGTGTCAAGTTAGTTAACGGGTCCGTAGACCAGAGCACACGAGACGAAACGGCATCACGGGGGGTTACGCGTAACTTAATCGTTGGAGCGCACGTGCGAACTGGACAGAGCGAGGGAGAAAACAGTGAACGTATATACGTGTGTGTGTAACAGAGTAAGAGAGAAGACAGTCGCGAAGTCGCGGAGAAAGAGAATATAAAGTATACACAATGCAGTCAAAGACGCGAGTAAGGGATGCTGCGTTGCTCATTTCTCTTTTTCTCGGTTCATATATAAGATCAACATCAAACAGTAAAAAGATGACACAGTTATCTTATGCTTAACACCTAACGAGAAACACTGGACACGACATCAGTTAGAAATCCGGCAGTATTATTAGCTCTTAGCAAACACTCTTCATGTTCATGCGACTAGTGTTAACTACATAGTTGGAAGCGAGAGATTATGAGAGTATTATGGTTCTGCAGTGACAGGTTATTAGTCTGGTGTACGTCTAGCAGCACAAGGACCGAGCATAATAGGCTAGGTGTGACATTGCCCCAGTGTGAGGTCTTGTGTCTGGGCAAAAGAAGAAGAGAGAGGGCGGACAGAAGAGAAAAGATAAATGAGCAAGACCGTACCCGCTGCTCCTTTGCCCACGATTTGTCAATCCATCTCTCTCTCTTTCTTAATCTCTCTATTTACTCAGTCGTTCGTCTTTGTCTACCTATTACGTGCCGCCAGCTGAGAGCACAGAGTTTCACGGACCCCCTGACATTATTGTCGCAATGTAGGTTCTAGTCACTCGGTAGTTGCTGCTTCCGCGTCTCTCTCTCTCTTTCTCTGTCTTGCTGTATACCACCGGCACACCGGCTTGCCACCGCAGGTGTCGCGTGCAGCCCACTTGCGTTATTGTACTTCAATGAAATTACCTCCTGCCACAATCTCCCACTGCTATTGTCTTCTCTCTCTCTCTCTTTCCCTATTTTTCTCTCTGCCCTCTATACGACAATTGCAAATCTTTTAGGCCTCGGTCGTCACGTTTTTAGCCCTCTTTTCATTTTGTTTTCTTGGATATATATATATTACAATGTCAAGAGAGCAATAAATAAACAACCACTCGCTAAAGCTATGTACTCTTTGATATCGAAAAACGAGTGCGTTTATTTTTCGTACATTAGTGTATTTCTTTCTACAAATTTGAATAGTGAAACACAAAAGTATTTATAATTAAAGTTACTTTTTATCCCATTTTGATATGGTTTAATACGTAAGCTGGCTTTCATGCAAATATCAGAAATACCAAACGACCATGCCTCTTTCAAGTTCTCTGGAATTCCTAACGTTGACTAGGTCAAGTTCACGAAAGCCATTAACACTTCCCATCCTCTTTTCAATCTTCTATCTTCTGCCCGACCTGGTGTTCGGAGAAGGAAGTGAAAGCCCCCTAGGCACTTATACACACGTTTCTATCAAGAGTAAAGCATATACGAGGGAGACCTAAACTCATGATAATAAAGTCGTTCGAGCATCGAGCAGACACTAATCGGTTTTGTTGGCATCAGCTAAGAAAATAGTGTAGAGGTTGGCCAGATAACAGCTGTAGATGAAGACAGACATATACTTGTGGCATACTCCGATGACCTACGGAAATGAAGAAATCAA
Organism: Campoletis raptor; assembly: GCA_948107755.1. Lineage (NCBI taxonomy): Eukaryota > Metazoa > Arthropoda > Insecta > Hymenoptera > Ichneumonidae > Campoletis > Campoletis raptor. Next base: position 5,785,605 of record OX403624.1, read on the forward strand.
TGAAGCTGGAAATAGAGAAAGAGAGAGAGAGAGGGAGAGCACGAAACGCATCACCCCCATGTCTATATCTTTGTCTGAAAATGGCCAAGGCTTCTCATCACAGTTTCATTGAATGCTGAAAACAGCCGCTACTACTATTATGTACGATTCGGCTCAGATCTGCTCTGGAATTCTTCCCCATTCCAATATCCTTACTTCAATAGAAGCTCAAAGTTCATTATGGGGTTGAGGGAGATAAATTCTTGTGCAACCAGCTATGAGAGAAAATCCACACATCTTTATCACTTCATTATGTTCTAGTAAGTGGCATTGCAGAAATGATGGAGGTTAATAGTGTAGCTTAAACCTCCAACATTACGAAAGGAGCTTTTCCTCGTTTTGTCATAATTGAAACTTTAGCCAGTAAACATTGATAATTTAGATTTCAATGAGTAGAATTATAACGTATAATTTTCATCATCTATCACGACTATACTTTTATAATTAGGAATAGAAAACAAGTTTATTTGTGTGTGCGTGTGTTTGTGGTTACTATATAATCGCCGAAAGTCGTGCATCAGCTGACTGCTTCTGACATGCACCATTCATTGCCTTGCTATGTTGCACGTTCAGCAGATCTTCTATCCCTCTCTGTAATTTCTTTCACCTTCATCTGGCTTGCTCGCGGCAGATCTTCGAGCAGAACTTTCATTCACACGTGCCTGTGCAGTTCTTTCATTCGGTGAGTCATTGACGAACGTTGCTGCACTGGGATATGCGTCTCACTCTTCCAATGACAGCATGGCTGAGATTTTCAATTATTCATAGTTTCTAACTCTTACACCTAGTTTATTTTTATTGGTCGGTTCAATTCAAAAGACCTTTTGATTTTCTCTATAGTTCCTCCACGTTCATGTGTGTCAAAAATCTTTCTAAAGTTTGCTCTGTGCAGTATATCTGTTGCTGTCAATCTTCCATTGATAAGGAAAAACTTTATTACAATTCTTTTTTTCTTGGCCTTTTATTTTATTTTTTGCTCTATTCGCATACGACTTTCACTTTCTATCGGTCGCCCAGCGCACGTGATCGCGAATACTATGAAAACATTGCAGCGTGTTGTATATACGATGTGCTTGTATTTCACGACCCTCCGTGTTCTCCCTTAGCCCCACTCTCACGGTTTCGTTATTCCTTACTCCTCCTTTACCCTCTGACTGCCTTGTATCATCGTATCTTTGTTTAGTACCACGAAACACGGTGTTTACAAATGCGATCACAAGAGGAAGGGAATGAGAAGGCGGATACGCTTGGAGGAGGGCAGCCGGAGAGATTGCTGCCGCTTTTGCATTGGATTCTTGGGCACACGCTCTTGGTTCTGGGTTCTGGCAGGAGGGCGGTAAAGTGGGACAGACGAGAATGGCAAAGGAGTAAAAGACGAGGAAGATGGTGAGTGCAAACGGTGTGGAGAAAAGCCGCGAGGGTTGGGTCAACGACGATGAACAGCTCTCTCGTGTATAGCCTGGTGCTTTGTTGTTATCTTTCTCTCTCGCCCTCTCCCTCTCTCTCTTCGTACACTTTAAATACGTACATATATACATTTATATGTAGATAGATATACTAAAAGTTTTGCAAGTACTGCTCCACAGGGGTGTAGGTACATACTTTATGCATATACGTGAGTCTACGAAGTACACTATAAACCGACCAAGTGGCACACTTTCGCTTACGGGGTCAAGTTCGTGAGGGTTAAGTGGTTTTAGGTTCACTGATTTCGTACTAGAAAATTCTTAGTTTCAGTTCAAATTTCACTCCCAGTGCATATTTTTTGAAAATTCTGTCAAATATCCGAAAACTCCTGGTTTAGAAAGGGACACTAATGTGGTGTATAATGACTTATGGAATGAATCATTAGAGGGCATTATTGTTTAAGTGAGGAAAAGACATTCGCTGCCAACTTTTGAGAATGGAAACAATTTCCAAATGGCTTAATGGATGTCGACTTTCAACTTACTCCGCAGACACTTTGCCTGTGGATTATTACGACTATTCGATGTGCGTGATCAAGAGATTAGAGTGGAGAAGATTATGCAATCAGGAGTCTTAATGGCATTGGAAATTATACCATTCATATGCGTTCGTCAACCACACTCTAATGGTTTAATTCATTGTGATGGACTTAATGAGACATCAATATGCATATTGGTGGTTGGTCTGGTATATAAATAGTCACGCAATAATATTACCTACTCGCCTGATATATTCCATTGCGAACTATTTCCAAATGAGACAGATTATGGATAGAAAATCTTGTAATTTATATCAATGAAAAATTCACCATATCAGATCGTAGATACGATTACCAGCTCGTTCAAAATCTTATAATTTAAGATGTAATACGTATAGAGCGTAAATAAAAGATGAATAAAAAAGTTTTAATTATACCGGAGCGTTGTCCTATTACGAGACTCGGGTTGAACGATCTACATTATATGCCTTTTGATCGTCTGCAACTCTTACCGCCCACCCGTCTGAGGCCATTAAGAGCAAAAGTGATATCATTATCATGGACCGAAAGATTTCAGTCATTTCCGCGTTCCCTCGCGACCTCGAACCAGTATGCCTTTCTCCCTCTTTCTCTCATCGCCCTCTCTCTGGGTCAAGTTCAATCGGAAACCGGGTATTCGAGGGGAGAAATACTACCACTATAGTATTATATAGTATATACGTACTATCGCCGTTGGCTTTATAGTATACGAGAGAATGACCGAGAACGCGAGAGGCAGATCAAGAGCAAAACGGGGGTCGGGACAGACACGCACCAATATAGATATATTGAGCGTGGTACGTGGTCGAGAGAAATACGAGCGTGAGAGCGTGAGCAAGTTGCGAAACAAAGAGAGAAAATGAGAGAGCAAGATAGGAACAATAGGGAAGCGAGGGAAGTCGTTCTTCCGTTACTAACCACCGATCGATGCTTTATCGCGATAACAGCTAGGTACGAGGTAGGCCGCTGTAGGCCGGCAAAGTTTCGAACACGAGATTAAATTCCCCTCCAATCTCTCTCGCTCTCTCTCCTTAACACCCTTGCCTGCCCGTTCACTATATAGTCATTCATTCATTTTCATCCTTCATCTAACGATAGCCTTCTATCTCCGTTCAAGTTTATCGCGCGAATCTCCTGCTGAATCTCTCTGTTCTCACTATATCGCTTTCGAAAAACTTACTCACCAAACATTTGTAGTACCGAACTCGATTTCTGCCCGCTGCACACCTGAAATACGCCATGTGTATTAGACACGCATATTGCTTGCCCTCGAACCTGTGAATGTAGAACTGTGTACAATTGTCGGAGATTCTGATGAATGAGAATAACCCAAAGTTGCACACAGTAATATAAAACTTGAAGTTTCATTCAATGTGATATACGCGGTATGTAAATAGTACAGGTTTTTTGTAAATGCATGATTCACCTAGATTGCCCTCATCCGTGGCATAAGACTATTTTTCATACTAAATTATCACTCAACAGTTTCAATATCATATTAAAAGATGCTTAGAATATTTATGAGATCGCATAGATCGAGATGTGATTTCCTCAAATAGTTCGAAAACATTTTTGTAACATGACTAACGCAAAACACTGTGACTGAGATATAAGATTTGTTTTTATTTATCAACATTGACCCAATATTTTCTGCATATGGGGTATGTACTCACTTCTGTTACGAATAAAGGATAAGAAAATGGTACATAGCTCCACTGTCGTTGCTGTTTACGTGAGACAACGGTGATGTCGTATATCTAATAGGTCGAGGAACAGTCGCGTTTCCCTGCTCCATACATTTGTGGGTTGCGAGTGTGTGTTTCTTATCGATTTAACGGTGCCCGCAGCTCGGGACACCCAGACGATGGGGGATGAGAATTCCCAACACGTGAGACAGTACCGTTATATTCTCTTCTCTTACTTTTTCTTCTGCTTTCTTACTCTCTGCATATATTTACACCTATTCCCTCTCTTTCTCTCAACGCTCATCTTAACATACACGTTACTCTTATCGCATCGCCGTCTTGGTGAAGTCACAGCTGTTAGCACGCGATCGTATATATACCTCGCAAATGTTTACGCTCACGTATCAATTAAAGAGGGGGGAAGAGTGAGAGAGTAAGAAAGAGAGGGAGAAAGTCTCAATCTTGTTCTCGTTGCACTTACATAGACCCGTTCAGCTGTCCGTAATGATGACTTTTCTCTCTTAAAGCGTCTTTGTTATCTGTGCTTTGATCTATTAACTACTAATATGTGAGTTGCTCCAGACATTGATCCAACTACGAGAGTATAACGACAATCTGAGTGGACAGATCCAAACTTGGAAAAAAAATGAAAAATATTTATTGAACAATGACATAGAAATTTACTGCGATCCGTAAGTAGTTAGTTCCGGAATGTACGTGTTATCATTACAGAACTGTAAGTTTTTCAGTCCTGTATTTCACTGGGTCAAGTTTGTGAGTGAAGGAAGAACCGCCAGTCGTCGATAACGAGGTCGACGAAAGGGAGCAAGGGCCGCGAAGGAAGAATAAAGAAGAAAAGAATGATAGATGGCAAACTTAAATATCCGATCAGCGATTACGAGAGCGAAAATTGCCATGATTGAGCAGAGAAGATTCAGGAACCCGTGGTTGATCCAGAAAAAAAAACTAAGTGTATATAACTTGAAACTACGAAAGAGGAAGGGAGATGGAAAAGGGAATGTAAGAAAAGATAATGAAAGAGTCTGGGACGTGGAGTCTGTTGGAGCCGTTCTCGTGTTACTAATGAGCAATCGATGTCTTATTGAGATATCGATCCCCGACGGAGGGTCAATGCTCCTTGAGTGCAGGCAGGTGACTTACTACCACTACTGCACACGACCCACTCTTTTGTCCCTCCGGCCCCCGTTCTCACTTCATCCAGTTTGTCTCCGACCAATCACTCTCACTCTCTAAAGTTTCTTGTTATATATATATATATATTTCCAAATCTCGATGTTTCATTGATATTGAGTGGATGCAGACTTATTTACATATATTTATATAATATTATTTTCCGGATTGAATGTTGTCCGTTAGCAGGTAATGCAGCCAACAGCAGTCTATCAACTTTAATTTTTAAGTGATCATGTTTCTTTATGTTTTTATTTATTTATTTGATTATTATTCCTACGTCCATACGTTAATGACACTTTTCCCTTCTTCAGTGTTTCTTTCCTTGTTCCTGTAACACTCCCAAGATTATTGCAAACTGTAGAAAACCTAGTCGATTGAGGTCGTTAGATTTTTATTGAATTTTAGTTGGTTGTCATCATCGGAAACTCGGAAAAACTGTCTTCCGTTCAGTAATCGATAGGCGAGCCGGTTTATGGTTAAGCGGTCACCCAACCAAGTATTGGCCTCGTCGGAGGCTGCTAAACTTCGGTGATGACCGAAGCCACACACCCATCGCTGTAGGTCAGGTTTCGTCATACTTATATCCGCAAAAAAATTCAACGTTTTATTGCGTCAGTAATTTGAGGTCTAAACTAAATCGATGCCAGAACCAGTGTTGATAGGATAGGAAAACGGTTTATACACATGGCGTAAAGTTTACCTACCAGTTTTGACATTTCGGTATTCTCGTTGTGTACATATACGATATTAAAAAAGAAAAAAAAACTAACTGTAGTCGAAAGATCGATACTCGGCTTACACTCGTCGCGTAATGTTTATGCATGGATTTCTGCGAATTCTAAATCTACGCAAGAGACAACACAACAGACGAGACAATATTATGAACAAACAAGAAATAACTGAAAAAAGAGAAAGATTAAAAAAACCTCGGTGACTCTAGTGCATATATCTATATAGACAATGAAATTGGACTTCGGTGAAGGTTACAGCGTGCGAGTGTGTGCTCTTTGACTATACTCGAGAGGAAAGGTACCTAGGGATAGAGCGAGAGAGGGATCAGAAGAGAGACAGATAGACAGAGAGAGAGAGAGAGAGAGAGAGCGTGGACTGTTGAAACGTCGAAACTTTTGCCGTCCGCGAAATCGACGCTGAGGCGGGACTTTAGCCCCACGGTATACCGGATACGTATATATATATATATATATATATTTTCGATGCCGCATGAATATTTCTATGTATACATGCAAGCACTTGCTCTGGTTGTGAGCAGCAGTACCAGCAACAGCTGTTATCGCATTATACGGTTCGCACGAGCGGCTCGTAACTTTATATCATATAGCGGGTCAGAGGGGGACCGTGGAGGAGCAACGACGTAGAGGGGGTCAAAGAGTGGAAAGGGGCTGGTGTAGGAGTGCTTCCCGTATACCCACTCGGTGAGTGGGTCAAGTTCGGAATGCTTATGATAACAGTTCAGCACCCCGCGTTCCAGTTCCACAACCTCGAGCCCCTAGACCCACGTTGTCCCCGGTGCTCGTCATGCTCTCATATGTCTAAGCGTGCCCTTCACTTGCCGCAGCCTTTCTCTACTTAGCTCTCTTTATCTATCTCATACGTTTCTTCCTATTTGCTTTACTTGCCTCTCTCTCTCTCTCTTTTTCTTTCTCTCTCATAACCTTCGGTTGTTAACCCAGAGAGATTTCTCCGCGACAAACCTTGTCAGCTCTATGGCGTCAAACTCTCGACACCCTCACTTTAAACCCTAACAGTAGAGGAAGTTCAAGAGCTGTTTGGCTTACGGGTAGAAAGTTCATGTGTTCATACGTTTGTAGGTTGATATCGTCTCGACTTTATGCCTTAAGGAAATTTTCACAACCAACTACTGAAAGCTTCAAGAATCTTGGAGAAATTCTGCAACTCCCGCACAGACTTTTCATATAGTTGTTTGAATTATTTATAACTCAATCGTTTAGTGCGTAGGTTGGATGATCTTGAAGAGAAATGTTTCTATATCGGGATCATCGAAAAGCTAAACCTTCAAAACATTTTTTTAAATCTTTACCAATGCTTCAATTTTCATGAAACATTCTATTGCAGATCTAGAACACTTTATCGCATTCGGCAAACTCAGTCGTACGTGCGTTTGTTTTAAACATCTTTACAAAACTGATGATGATTCACAGTACCGTTATCGAGATTCGTATTTATTTTTGAGCTGCTTGCATTTGTTATTGTTTTTGGCTGAATTGACATTCGCGATTATGAATTAACGTGGAAGGTCTAAAGCATTCATAAGAGTATGGTGGAAATCATGAGTTACGTGGGAAAAGTTGTCGTAGTGGCACGTGCTTATTCTTAAGCACGTATCAGTGCACGTGTTGATTTTAATCAAAAGCAGGTTACGTGATGTATTGGAAGAACTCCTGTTTAGCTCATAAAATAAAAACAAAATAGTATCATTTGAATTTCAAAACGAATAAAACGATCTCCTCAGTTGACTTTTCTCAAAGATCTGTGAACGATAAAAAATCAAATAATGCAGAATATTAATGTTTTTTTCAATTACGATTATCTCTGCGCTACTCATTTTCGCACTCGATCATGGCTGAATTGACTACTTTTTTTAGTCACTGATTTGTGGTTTGTGACGACCGCGAGGTTGTAATTTTGCAGCCTCTGCCTCGACATGCAAAGTTGACCTAAAATTACATTATCAGCATGAGGAAAAAACCAATAGAGACACGAAGTGTATTTAAAACTGTGTCTCTGAACCTTGCCGAGAAAGAGAGGAAAAGAGTGTGTGAGGGAAGAAGAGTAAGTGAGAGTAATGGATGAAAAGACGAAAAAAAAAAGTTTTATATAACCGTTCGGTTTTACTGCGTACACAATCGATGACCGTATTCATGCAACAAGTGTGTGACGTCAACGAATAGCAGACGAAAGGGAGGACGTGAGTCAGGGGAAAACAGATAAAAAGAAAATCGACGACGCGACGAAATAGAGGTTGACTGGCGTGTATATCAATGAACTTTGGTGAATGCGTCAACAGATGTGGGGTTATAGGATGGTAGATGGGAAATTGAGAGGAAGACGTTCACGTATACGGATATGCATAACAAAATCTTCACGAATATCTTTGATCGAGAGATGGCGCGCAAATTTCGATTGCACTCTGGCTATTCACTATATTTACCCGTTAACCTCGTTGCCCCTTATTTGCGTGAACAACGAAACCGCTGAATTCCGAAGGGTAGAAAAGTTCTATGCGCCTGTGCGAAAAAGACCGTAACAGATGTTAGTATGGTCCCGAATAAAGCGTACGATCTATCCAGCGTTTCATCACTATAACTCATGAATTATCAGTCTTTTTGGTCTGGAAAAGATCAAGTAATATGTAGCACTGCTTGCAGAACAGAAATGGTTCTTGGCTCCTTAATTCCACATTTCGTTGCTTTTTGCAATGATCAGTGTAAATAAATGTAAATAAATGTTCAATGTACTGAAAATTTGAGCTTGCCGGATCTGTTGAGCAGGTTAATTATTAGTATTTAAAAATTAACACAACTGTTTGGTTGCCCAACGTTAAAAGCGAAACATTTTAAAACGTCTAATAGTTGAGGTCAGCGAACGTTTATTCGTTGTATGAAGAATAGTGGTTGAAGTATTGAAATATAAATATTAATTATGATATCAGCTGAGATGCAATGAAACTGAGTTTCCGTATAAATAGAGTCACACCTTTCTGAAAGAGTCATCAGCGCATGAAACTCGATGAGACAATCGAGAGTAAAGTGACAAGTGGAACATTCAATATAAACATACGACTGTGTATTAAAGTGCATTCGACGGATAAAAAAGACAGATCGATCATCAAGTGTTCATTTATAACTGTTCATTGACTGGACACGTCTATGTATCGTAACAATACTGGTCCAACAAGAGAGATTACAACGCTGAGTCACACATACAAGTAATAAAACTTTTATCACTTGTGTACAGAATAATTCTCATTCAATGTCATTGGGTTTATTGCCCTCTTGGCTGTTCATTGATACGAACGTATATATACGGACACAAACTTGCATAACAAAACCGATTATAAAATCGCATGCTTCCGGATAATACGTGATCGTTGAGAGCGCACACAAGCACGCACGACATAGTCGTTATTACTAGAAAGCACAAGTACAACGACCACGCGTCGTTTACCGAAGAAAAATGAGTCTTGTGTATATATACCTCTGTAGAAGGATATACATACGTACATATATACATAATCCACGGTGTCAGCTTGCAAGCAAATTGTATATAACGTGTAACGACTTAATTACGAGGTTGGCGTGCGTATCGTAAAAGGTATTAAACTGCAAAGAGGGAGGCGAGGGGGGAGGCTGGGTTTGGGAAGAGAATAAAACGAGAGGAGCGAGAAAACACACACGTGGGGGCGGTATAGAGGAAGAGAACAAGAAGGCAAAGTACGTCCGAGCTTGGTATAGTAACACGCAAGACGAGGATAGGTACAGAGAGTATATATTAGTAAGTACTTGTGTATGTATATAGTTTGGTGTGTCTGTGCAAGCGTGCGGTGTTGGGCTCGAGCTCAATGGTATAATGGGATTTATGAATGGATAACGACTCCCGCCTGGCTTTTTCACTCTCGCACGCGCGTAAACGCATGGGACAGAAAAGAGGGAGATGAGGTCAGCTGGTCCCGCGTTGGTACCTATAAAGGGACGACGGAAGCTTTACCACGCTGACCTTTCTCCCTCTTCATTCACCTTTCGGTTTTTCTCTTTCATCCTCCTACTTTCTCTTCACATCCCATATATGAAAAAGGGAACAAAAAAAAACGGCAATTACACTCGTAAACATTGCATTTTACGCTGCATGATAAATCAATTTTTCAATAGAGTTCTGTTATGTACAAACCAAACGATGATTTCATGTCTGAAGTTTCGATTTATCGTGTATCCATCAATCTATGAGTTAAATAATACATGTATATATTAGCGGCTTAGTCCAATAACTCAAAGTTGAAGGTAATTCGTGCAAAGTTGTCAGATGTACTAATCAAGTGTCAAAGACCTTTACTTTGGATTCATAAGCACGATTATACACTTCTACCGTTTAGGTACAAACTAATAATCCACAACATTTTGACATCCTAGTTTAAAAATTATTCAAAGCCATAATTTCTACGAAATGAACTTCTGTCGTACCGAAGCTAGAGTTCCGTAAAATTCTATGCATCTGTTGCATCCAGTGATAAAAAATTCGGTCAAGTTACTCGTAAATGGTGTGAAAAAGTGTTGCCGGATAACTGAAATATTTTAGCGTCTTAATTAATTGAAAGTGTCGTAAGTTAATGGGGCTACTGATGGGTTCATAAATTACTGTTGGTCATTTTTATACAATATAAAATCGCGACTATATGTCACGGTGAGAGACCCCGTGATTTCGAACAAAATGCTCTCTCTCTCTCTCTCTCGTTACATCACTTCCATAGAGTGATTAGCAATCAATGGTAATTTCACTATTGTCCTTGTGGGGGTGATAACCATCTTAATAATCATCACCCACTCACTCCTTGACGCTTAAATTACCACGTCAATATTAGTGTGTTTTTCTGAATATCATGGTCGTTGGAAGTTACGGTGTATACAAAAAGCGAATTCATAATTTAATTATTTAAAAAAAAGGAATCAACTTTCTAGGGGCGTTACATGTCTACAGAATAAATTTGAAAAATGTGTGTGGCTTTGAAATACGGGTCGAAACTTTTTTGACTATCGGAAGAAATGGAATGAATTTTCCTTTCACTCAAAGACACAGATATGTCGAAGATTATAAAAAAAAGTTATAAAATATAGAAAAGAAAAAGATTTTGACGAGAAAGAGTCCATCGCACTGAACGTCTTCTTTTGGATGATGAAATGAGTAAAAAAAATGGATTGCATGACTCTGATGGTTTATTTTCGAAAAATTCCCAATTTCCACCGTATTTCCAAACCCATCAGTCATTGCAGTTGTGGCTCCTTAATATGCATTGACTGCTGATATATCGATCCACATACTAGATCCGACGATCCTATAATAGAATCACGAATTTCTTATTTTTATGAAAAGTAAAAGTAAGAAAAGTAAAAAGCCTGCAACGATTGGAGTGAGTTTCCTTTGATGGAACGCGACTAATATCTTCATTGAAGTGGTTAAGGAAGAGAAACAGATGGATTACTAGAGAGCACGTACGTTTGTGTGATAGAGAAAAAAGAGGTTCCTCCGACCTGGGCATTTAAAAGTGAGATCACTCTCACGAGTGCCTCGGTCTCGGCAGGTCTGAAAAAAGGTGATTGTGGAGTGCGTGCGACACAAGAACCTTGTGGCGTCAACAGTGCAAACCAGAAGACTGTAGCCCGTGGAGTGCGCAAAGGCGTTGAGGCAAAAAAAAGTTTACACCTAGATTTAAACCTTATTTATAGAATTCTTCGAGTGGGACAAAAACCCGGTTTGGGTATATATAAAACCAGAATATGTTATGGTTTATTCTTCGATAGTTCGTTTGACGTGAAATTACCAGGATTTAACCGTTTCAATGTTTATTTACATGAAATACATGAATCTCGATGTTAAAATCGTATTATAGACATTAAAACCAAACTGTTACAACTTTTTCAAAGTTAACTTCTCATGTTTCGGATTGTTAACAATTCGAAGATTTCAAGGTGACTGAATTTTTGATCTGTTACATCGTTTCAATCTCTCTCGGAACTCAGCCTTGGAGAATAAGTATTTAATAATGTTTTTCGAAGCACATTTAGGTACGAGATTAAAATTCTCCAAATTTGGTTCACCTTCCAAATTTATAGTGACCAGAATCCGGAAGCAGCAACGGAGTGGTTGGCGACACAGAAAGAATAAAAGAGTTTACAGCAGTGGATAGTGTCGCCACGATGATAGAGGATGTTAAAAAAAAAAAAAAGAAAAAAAAACAGTTAAAGAACACCCACGAGTGCCGATTGAGTCGTTTAAACTTAATAGCTTTTTTTTTCATGCTCCCTCTGTCTTTGCCTTTTTGTATCTCACAGCCGTATTTGTAGTCTTGGTCGATGCATTCTCGACAGTCAACACGTTCAACAAGTTGTACCGCACACGTTTCATTGAGTTATTCCTTCGTAGACGTATATATGTCTATCTATATATAAATGCATGTATAAGACCCGTGCACCCGTAACACGCCGAACATCGAACCGCGAAGCTATATGAAGAGAGAAGGCAAGAGAAGGACGGAACTGTGATACGACCCGCAATCGGACTTAACTCACGTAGATAATCTAATGTATATAAATAAACCACCGCACTGGGCTATACATACATATATATATTTGAGAGAAACGGCCTTGCAAGTACATACGACATAAGGCATTACCACAGACACGCAAGTTTCCTTAGCGCCATCACCCTCATCTCCCCTTTCTACTCTGATGTGTTCCTTCTATCAAGGATGTGCTTATTCCGCGACTCGGTCACGATTTGCGATTACAACAACGGCATGCCCGAGTTTATCGTCAATCATTCACAAACCCACGTTCAAATTCAATCTCCAATTTTCTCTTCACCTTTCCCTCTCTATATTCGTTCAGCCACATATATTCTATATAATTTCTAAACACGATATTTACTATTATAAAGATGCATTACGATAACATTTTTTTGTTGTGTGTCCGTATAAAACGATGAATGCTTGTCCATTCATTTTACATGCTATGTTCTTTTATGCACTATCATATTTCAGGAGGTACGATCGTAATATGAATGCAATCCACGGACTTGAATTTTTTATATATTATCTTGACAAACATTACCAAATTTGCCACAAGGCTAAAGCCAAGGCTTAAAAAAATAAACAATCAATCAATCAATCAAATTAACAATAATGAGTGTTTCGTTTTTACGTATCAAAGTTTAAAGGTTAATCGAAACTCTTGTATTTGCAAAGGTATCTCAGGCTCCCTGATAACCTTTAATAACAGAAACACATAACGATGCGAAAAAGGAAACTCTCTTCTATACGTTCGTCCCATATATTACGCAGAGACGAAACAAGGCAGCGAATAATGAAAACGAGTTTAATTCATAAAGCAGAGGACAAAGACAGACGTCACTGCCACGTGCTTGAGCAACACACGGCCGAATAGTCATCCTATCCATCGCGAAAACAAAGAGATAGAAAACATGGAAAGAACGATCCTGATCGTCAACATTTTTTCTCCCCAAAATAAGAAAAAAAAAAAAAAAAACATCACCACAAAATAAAACGCAGCGCAGTTACACAAAAAAAAAGGAGTAGACAATGATGTCCACACCCCACGAAGGGCTTTTCCAGCAAAAAATCGCATATCAGCAAATCGCGCTTCTGTACACGTTCGTTGATTTTGTATTTACCTCTTTCCGTGTGTACTCTACTGTAGAGAATTAACACGAGGTCCTAAGGAAAGGTTTTCGCTGGATGACACAATCAGAAACTCGAAAAAATTACTTCTCGCTCAATGATCGATGCTCACGTCAATGCACGGCTAAGCTATCACCAATCCAGCTACTGAGTTTGCCTGCTGCAGCGTACTTGGAAAACCGCCAAAGCCACACAGCACTATCCGCGTATTATACTCATCGCTGTCACTGCTGGTTTTGTAGGCTCATAATAATAAGAATACGAACATTAATAACAAAAACAACAATATCAATTATAACAACAAAGGAAACACGTGATTCATTCACTGATCCAACCCCTGTATGAGAAACTCTTTGTTGACGTCTGAATCTCTGTGAATGAAAAGTGTTAGCTTTTCAATGCATTTGTACCTTTCTTCCCTCCATAATAATAATAAATAAAGCATGATATCCGCAAAAATGAATATACAAACGGAACATATTGACGTTTTGTTGAGACACTTCAAGTTGGTCACAGTATCGACACACTGGGTCAACATGACCCAAAGCAGCCGTCGGTCGATTTTATTGAAAAAAATCAGGACTTTAAACATTCCTCAATATGTCTGCATTATAAAAATTTCAAAAATGATTAATTTGGATTGTTTAAAAAAAATTACTGACTACTTTAACTCTAGAAAAATGGTGCATTCAACTGAAAAATTCATAATTTTTTAAAATTTTTTACGTTTTTTAGATTAAAAACCAGAGATTTGCTAATGGAAAATGTTAATATTGAAAAATCAAACTCGGCCTATTACCAGATTTCCAAAAAAAAAAAAAAAAAGTATTTTTCTTTTGAAAAAAAAGAAAATTTTGTCTTGGTCAAAATGACCCAGTGTATTAACGAAAGATTTATCAGTACCTCGGATTACTGTGGCGTTGACAGTAAACAACTCGTGATACTACGATATCTATTTTCAAAGTCTCTCGAATGTTAGAACCGATTATTTAAAGATTCAATTAACAACTTTAATTGTCCTACATCTAGCTTTCCTGGGTTTTGTTGTGGTCACGACATTTTTCCATCCTGTTTTTCTGTTTGTATGACAGAATATTCGCGCTGATATTACATCCGACCTTTCTAGTTGCGGAGTGGAAGAGTTCGCGTGGCGTAGACAGCTCGGACATTCGAAATTTGTTTTCGTCTTTTTGCTCTTCTTATGGATCACAGCTACAAGCAAGGCACACTCCTTTTAGTTTATTGAAATCTGCGCCCCCGAACTACTACTCTCGGGGAAACTATACATGAACAAATAATTCGAATAAAATAAAATTCGCTTCTAGCAGTATGTTGGAACGATTGAAATATCAGGGGATTGTAAACTTTGTGAATTGTTGTCGATTATTTAGCATCTATAAAATTAGTCATGAAGAAATCGACGAGTTCGTATACTACAATTATTGTAATCAATCCAATCGAACAATGCTTCGTCTTGATTTATATGTTCGTTCACTAGAACGATTGGCATTTAATTAAATATCATTCATATATACCTTTATAGGAATTAAAAAAAAAAAAAAAAAATTTATTCAAAAGTTTTGACTCAAAATAATATCCGCTTCAGCAGGGTATAAATAATTAAGTTTTTATGCAAATGTCAAATAAAATGACGTATAGAATAAATGAATTGATACAAATTCATAAATATGAAACTTTAACTTTATTCATTGGAGACAATATTTTTTCGTTTGCTTGTGTTTTCAACAATAACACTTAAGCATTTCATTTTTTTTTTGAAAAAAGAACAATAATGATTGGTATATTAAATACATCAATTTTTCTATCGTGTAGCAGATTGTATTCAGAAAACTTGGCTAGATGTTTTTTTAAGCAGATAGCAGAAGGTTGCTGTTCGCTGACCGGTAGGAACGATTCTCGCTCGCGCCAGCGAAGTGAGAGAGAAACGAAAGACCGGTTCGAAAGGATGCTCCCACCTTTTGCTCCAACATCAGCACAAAATGAACGCTTTGCTGCTGCTGCTGTTGCTACCAAGCAAGTGGTAACACCAGCAGCAAAGACGCTAGCGCGATTTTCTTTTTCAATCAAAGAAGTTTCTTTTCTATCCTTTCGCCCTCTTTTTCTTCTTCATCATGGGAATTTCCTCTGCGTCGTTTCTGCTTTATTATTTTGATGCCAACCTTCATTCGGATCAAAAGGAAGATTTTTTTAATCCCACTATCATTTAATTGTCGTACGCAAGTTTGAATAATATGATAAAATGTATCGTTGAAACACTGAACAAAAGATTTGGTCAATAATACGACATCGTTTAGTTCACATTCTGATATATTCATGGCTTTTACGACATATTCGTTTCTATTTATGAAATATTTTGTCTGAAAACCATTGACAAAATATTTCGATAGAAAACCTGCATTGAAATGGTCCTTAAACTATCTCCTTTGTTCATCCATCTAATTATTCGTTCACAAAATTCATAAACATTTTGTGCCATTGTAGTATTCGTATTCGCAACAATTATCTATTTATATTGAAATTTTTCCATATGGACACTAATTTTTCGATATTTCTATCGAAAAAGCTGCGAATTGCACGTTTCACTCATTATGTATTTGATTTATAGAAATATCATTGCAATATTTCGTAAATCTAATAAATATTATCAGTTATCACGTTTTATTTTACTTCATATTTGGACGGATGAATTTTTAAATTCTTAACGATACCTCAGTTGCTATTGGCAGTCAATTGTTCTCTCGAACCATTCTGTCAGATTCTCGGATAATAATACACACCATCGGTTCGTTGGGATGGATTCACTATCGATTGTTATTTTGTTACTCTGCATAATGAATGAGATGTGTACGTAAATATGTGAAGTTGAACCATGAATTATAATCGTTAGATGCCTCCGCATACATTCAAAAACGTGAATTTCTTCGGGATGGAATGAATGCGTGTGCCGGAGGGAGGTATTGGAATTGTCGCCGGAATCAGTTCTCTAAAATCAGAATTTTCAATAAACCATGGATGAGACAATTGTTGAATGATCGTGCACCGGTTCCCCTACGCTTGCCTCTTTACTTCAAAAGCAACGATATCGTCAATGTTTAGAGATTTCATTTTTCTATATGTGTACGTGCGTGTATTTACTCACGAGCGTTTGCCAATACAGAAGTTTCATATCCCGAATAAACAGAGTAGAGATTAACCCATCAATTCTCCAATGACAATGGCATAGCCGCGAGCCAGTAATTACGTACGCAATCTGTAAACGATCAGACCGAATGTAGACCTCAAAAAAAGGATGAAAATTAGAAACAACCCTATTGTGGCTTCATCATTATTTTATTTAGTTCTAATAACACATTTTTAAATTATAATTTTTCAAATAATATTGCATTTATTTAAATGAAAGTCATTGGACAATGAAGACCAGCCTCAAGACGTTCCTAGCACTTTCTAAATTTAGGCCGTGTGACTTTCACGTTCGAATTTCATCTCATGTTTCCTTTACTACCCGATTCGGCATTTTGAGAGACCCACGAACTTCGAGACAGAAAAAAAACAGTTGCAAAGTTAAATAAACTGAATTTTTTCTCCAATTACCACTACGAACTGAGGATGAGGAACAAATTAATACTCTTCTAGATGATAAAATGAGGAGACATTGTGACATTTGCATTCTTCGTTCAGGAAATTGTCTCTAAAGCCGAAAAGCATTTTCATGGTCCCATTTAAAGATGAAAAAAAAAAAAAAAACAGCAAGCCAAGAAGACAGAAAGAGAAAGAGAGTAGCGAAAATGCTTTTCACAATTTTCCGCAAGACCGAGCTGGCAAAAGGGAGTCCTCAATATGACTCCGCGCGCTGGAGGCCAACGAGGACAGACCGCCACGTCGCTGGTGGAGAACGTGTAGTCTTTGCGCTCATGTACTTCTTTCGAGTAAAAGCCTATACAGTCAAGTTGTGTGGTACCAGGCGCTGACGCTCAGCGTCCTCGAGTGCTGGCGCCACAGTCGCCATAGTTATCACCGCGAAGCATCGCGCGTGAGCCGTGAAGTGGGTTAGGTCGATGAGGCCACGACTCGATGCCAGCACCGTCTTCTACGCAGCGCTCTCGATTCCTCTTGTCACTGCACTACCGATGTAACGCACATTGTTTAGTTATCGTACTATATGTTGATGCAATTTTCTTGCCTTTGTGACTAAAGTCTTTGAAATTTTTACCTGAACCTTATGAGGTTTAAGGTTTGGGTTAAGCCCAATCGTATGTGAATCGTGATGGTTTTCGGAACCGAAGGTTTCCATCTTTACAATTTTTCCAATTAAAAAATACGATTTACCGTTCTTGATGAGGATTAACATTACTTGAAAGTCCATCCTTAAGAGTCAAATTTCAATGCTTGGTATCTGATGATCCATTTTATTGATTCGATGCGATTCAAACTTATGTAACACATCCGGGAAAGGATTTGCAGTAAAAAATTACATGATTTTCATGTTTTCTGCCTACATTCCATATCAGAGCCATGAAAGGGCATTAGTATGTCCCATTTTGCAGTTTTATGCTTCTGATGTGTATAATACAGTCAATTTGACACGCGAGTTCGAAGAAAATAGTCAAATGAATGGTAATTATATGAGTTTTTAAGCTTAATAGGTTATTCATTGATTTTGAAACGGTTTCCGTAACAGCTCGTGTCATAGCTGCATCCGCGATGCTAAAACTACTGACAGCTTTCGGCCAGGTTTACAATACATGTGAGAAGTCCTGAAAATCGCGAAAAAAGTTGTTCCGATATTATACTAACTGTGTGATCAGCTGTTCAGCACAAGCTCTGAACACCAGAAGAATCGAGTCATTATCTTCGTCGTTCAAGGTGGGGGATATCATACAGGCCACGCAACGTCATATCTCCAGCTTCGTCAACAAACTGTCCGTCGAATCAGAGAAGCTGTATTTCTTTCAGAAAAGTTCTAATCTCTTCTGTTTTTATTCTAACTACAACTGTTTTGTTGTATTCCGTGTGGATCAGCCTTTGATTCCACCAGATGTGTTTCCTTGACGCCGCTACTTTTATGCACTTTTTTTTATTAAATGTGACAATCCTTTATTATTACAAGAATTTACATGTAAATTTACCAGATTCTTAGCCTTACTATTGTTAGTAATATCGAAGAAAGACTGGAGTCTGAAAACATGATTAAAAACCAATCTCTGGTTATTTTGTTTTTTCGAAATTTTTGAATCCACTTTATAAAAATTCTAAAGAAAATACATCATTTAATTCATCAAAATGTTTATAGAAATTCTTTGATTCACAAAACAATTCTGAAATGCTTCAACCTGGTATTTTCCAAATGTATACCCTTTAAAAATGAAACAGTGCTACTTCCTCGTAGTCTACTGAAATAACACAAGTTTTTCAACACAAGAATTGATAAGGTACGCTTGAAAAATACCGGGACTGCTTGATAAACGCCCTGGCAGCTTGACGATGATGACGAAGCTGGCGAAGAGCGTATATACGTCGAGTTCGGTATCGCGCGAGGACTCTGTGTCATAACGCGATCACTGTATACCTCTGACTCACGTTCTCTATGTCTACTCAAAGCACGTGTAATATTTTCCGCCGAAACTCCAATAATCTTGGAGAATCAGGAATGTCTTCGTCGAAGTATGTTTCTCGTTTAAAACTATTCTCGATTCCTTGTAGGTGATTGATTTCAATTTCGATCAATAATTGATCCGAAAACAAAACAAGTGGAATAACATGTTGTCAATCCCGCAAAAGAGATTATCGGAGTTATCGCAGAAAGCTTCCGAAAAAATTCCAATTGATCTGACAGAATTGATTAATGTAGTAATACTAGTTGAAGAAATTAAAGAGAATTCGATTTCGGCGAGGATTGTCTGAACCATGTTGCGAACGACCAAAGCCATTGCCCGAGGGTCTGCATGTGTTTCAACTTACTTCGGTTCAACAATTCGAAGTTTGACAGATTCGTCAGTAATTCATCAATACGTAAGAATAGTACTGGGAAGATATAAGAATCCGTAGACTCAAAACTAAAATTCATGTCTTTCTTTGTGAGTAACATTCGTTCGCGCGATGTTTTCCGATTTTCAAAATTCTCGAGGAAAGCATCACATGGTACTTGTGTGAATCTTAGACACTCATGGAACTCATTTTCCCAGTTATTTTCTTGACATCTGAAATTTCTATTGCATCCGAGAAAATGCTGGGGATATGCAGTGAAAAAAAATTATGAAAACTTCACGTACGGCAGCGTATGCTTTTTATAAATATTAGGGTTTCATCGCGTTTAGTTATTGCACATTTTTTTCCTCACACGAAATATTTAGAAACTGATTTTTTCAAGTTTTATTGCACACCAGATAATGCTAAGAAATTGAATTACAAAAAATAGTGGAAACTTGAAGGATATAGTGTTTCGTACTCACATTTTCTCACGTTTGGTAATGTTTAAAATTTGCGCATTTTATCATAAAATGTATATAAAAAATACGAAATGAAATAATCTTTGACTGGCACAAATGCCAAAGTAAAGTTGTTATTCGTCCATTCGCCATATTTGTATTTATAGAAGTACACTTCGCATCCCCTGTAATTAGCTAATCCAATAGTCTCATGATAGGCATGCTTTTATGCTTAAGTAGCAATATTTATTCTCTTGTAACATTACGAGAGTCCATGGTAGTTATACCGCAAACAACGAGTATCAAATGTTTGAATGAACGTACAGTTTGTTGATTAAAAATGCTTTACGTGATAATAACGATGGCGAATGTTCGAAATTTGGAAAATAGGTAAACTCCATACTGGGGAAATGCAAATTATCGGAAAGCATTGAGTTTCCACGTATAAAGGCTATTTTGATTCCTCGTCCGTCTCAATTGGAACATTTTTATAACTAGTAACATATATCAAAATCGGATTATAAAAGTAAAATTTCTAATACAACGAAAATCATAAAACTTGTTTGGAAAAAAAAAAAAAAAAAAAAAAAATAGTTGATATCGACTCAAATGTTTTGTGACATTAAAATTGATCAGGTTACTTGCGCATGAACACTCCGGCGTTCTAGAAATAAATCATTTCCTGGCACTATCCCTTCCAATGCTGGTGAGTGAACAAAAAATCGATCGATTTCTGTACATAAAACTGTGTGATACAAGATAGAGGTCGTTAAACGTAGAAATAATACGTTTTATATATTTAAAATAAGTTTCGTGCTCAATGAGTGACAAAAACCAAAAAAATATGCTTTTGTTTTTCTTTTCACACAAACCTATGAGAAATTTTTGTCCTGCTTCATTATACATGGGGCTTAGAGTTATAGCGTATACATAACCTGACGAACATCGATACATAATGAATGCATATACCATACACATACATATACTACATAAATAAATATATATATATAGTCGCGATACATGCGGTGCAATAACGGAGAGCGAGCGGCAACGTTCGAAACGAGGGAAGCTCGACAAGAGAGATCGTAGCGAACCCACCACTAGGGTGTAGCGTCGAGAATACGATTTAGCAAGGCGCATGCTCGAGGGTCGAACGGAAAAAAAATCGGCCTAGCAGACCGGGGGCGGGGATTGGTGTGCCGTATCGATCGTGCCAACATCGAGTCCGTGTACCGTCGGTGGTATACCCGGTGCCGGTGCTCTCATGCTGTGCTTCTCCTGACGCTGTTTCTCTCGCGTGCTCTTCACGTTTATATCACGGTTATGGAGAGTACCAACACGACGTAGACGACGTCCAACTAGTTGCTGCAGGTTCTCCAAAGGTGTAAAAAGAAAAAAAAACGAAAAAAAAACTGAAACCTTGTTTCAAACGTACGTTTGGAATCGGAAATCCGCGTTTTCATTATGAAAACGTGACCATTTCTTATGCTTGAACCACATGCAATTAAAAAGATATCTAGAAAGAAAATGTTCTCCATTTGTACGATTTGTTCCGAACTTTTCGAATGCACCATTTCGTACGATAATCAAGTTTGCAAAAAAATGCATTCATATAAGAAAAACAGAATTTTTAAATTGTTTGGAAACTTGCGGTGCATTAGGAAAACATTTTTGATGCATCGGTTATATTGAATTATTGATATTGTGTGTATAAATATGACATTTTAGTGTATCCCGCTGTTGTATACTATTGCAGAATAAATTTTATGTTATAATTATCTGGAATAATTTTTTCAACCGTCATTTCACTAATGACATGTGCATGCATTCCTATTTGTGCATATATTCTATATGTGCATATATTCCTAAAGATGACAGAGGCAAAGCGTATGGTATCCGGGGCAACTTCGGGTACCTAAAAAATGTTGTCCATAGACTTTATTCATTCCAACACATGACTCATATCCCTACTCTCTGTAGCAGTTGGACCCTGGATCCAAAATTAGGCTGATTCTGAATACAGCTCATTGACAAACAGACATCGGATGTCGACGCCATCAAACACGATGATCCAGAAATGCGGTGGCTTCTTTAGACTCAACGGAATATCGATGACCTTTGCTCTTGGCTTTATATATATTTGCCTGTTTTATTAGCTTTGCTCTTCACTATTTTATTTGCCCATTTAGTGACAGTGCCTTCCCGAAGACTTACCAGCACTTGTACTCTTCTTTTGGAATCATTTTTCTTGACCAATATTTTTTTTAATGAAAATTTTATCTAAATAAATAATGGATTTATAAATTACGAGTGAAAAGCATGAACGAAATGCATTGAAATCATTGTAAATATAACTTTTATCTGTGCATCACTTCGTCTTCCCTGACATAGGGAGAACTACTGAAATAATTTTTTTTTCTTTTATTGATCTTTCTGAAATCATTGAATTGCTTTAATTGAGAGCTCTTAGCTTTGCTATAATGCAAATGCATAGAAACTTCGATCGCTTGTACATGGAAATATCAAGATTAAAATCTTCTTATGACAATTATGGAAACAAGCGGTTGATCATAAATATTATTCGATGCTACGTTGATTGAAGCGTTAAATTTTTTCTAACGCGTTTATTAATGTTCTGAGTTTCATCATTTGAACCTGTGGTAAAAACGTAACAATTACATTTTTAACACCATTTGTTTGTCATACTGATGTATGAATAAAAATTAAATAATTATATTGTTAAATTGTTGTAATTTGACAGACGCTAATGATCGCCGTTTTTGTCGTGGCTCCGGACCATATCCATCTCTTCAATGTTGAAATAATTACTATTTTTATTATAAAATTGTGAGATGTTTATGTTTATTGTAAAATTCCACATTATTGTGTTACTATGAAAGTCCTATTTCTTTGGAACATAATTCTTGTCTTGTGTCTTTAAGCTCACAAGTACACCGAGAGTTGCGGGAGATTTGAACTTCAAATAACAAAGATGAAAAATCGAATTAAAAAAAAAAAAAAAGAACAACAACAACAGTGTCATTTTTGCAGAAAGTAACATTTGTTATCTACTAGTTTTACAGCTTGTAGAATTTCTGGATATCAATACAAAAAGTTCTTGGTCGTTGAACATCTCACGCACCTATCTTTTGGAGCCCGAGTAACCTTGAACCAACTTTATCCACCCTCAGCTCTTTTAAATGTAGGGATGCGGTAAGATGCTTCGACTCTCACGATGCCCGAGAAAAGTTGTGAGAGGCTTATAGTAGCTTTCACGAAGCCATTAAACAAGTCATATATAAGCTCAGAAATTCAAAGTCTCAAGAGCAATGATCGAAAAATAAAGATATCAGGGAGTGACCCAAAGATTTTTTTCCGTAAAATATTATACTATATTTTAGTAAATTCGAACAACAATGATTTTCAACTATCACTGAAATCATCCTTTCATGAACAACAAATACCAGGTTTTTTGGTTCAACATGGTCCCTGGAACATTCATAAATTTCCAAATTTTAAGTTCAAATTTGTAATTGGTGAGGCTTCAAAAAATCTCGAATAGGAAAAATGTATAGATCGAAGAATGAACCATTAAAATCATGCATTTTCTGTATTGACACTTAACTTGTAATCGAATAATAACGACGAAGCTTGCACAACGATATTCCGATTTTTGCAAAACGTGCTCCTTGGTGTTTTTTTCATACTTCTCATTAGATATACTTTCTCATAGCTAGATTACATATGATATCTCCTCAACGTCTACGCATTACACGTGCGTCACACCCACACACTGCCTCACACGCTATTCACACGAAATATACGACCAAGAGAAACTCGAAACGTTAGAAACAGGGTGAACATCACACATATATGTTTTACGTTATGTATATAAGAAGGATTGTAACATGACGATCAACCCTTACATCTTGGCTACAGAAGGATCCTAAACGGAGCCAATTATATTTTGTAAACTCTGCCAGTCATCGATGTTTTCGTTTTCATACATAAAAAATCGATCCCAATCAGGTTGTCGAACATCTTAAAAGTAGAAATTGACTAAAGTAAACTAAAAAATCTCCAAAATTATTATGTTAATCAATAATTATATCAAATTAGATATAATTAAATTCCATATTATATTATTGATGCCCAATATTTTAAATATAAGAATAATAATTATTATCATGATTAATGAATTATGACAATTTTTTTAAATCACGCTGCGACTTAAAAACGACTTAAAAAATTCCAACGAACATTTTCAATCTCGTATTTGTTGGAAAAATAATACATTATTGACATTTCCTCACCAGAGTTTATTTCGTAATGAACTAATAAAATTCGTGTTTTTTTTTTTTTTTTTAAGAAATATGTTCGGAATTTTTATAGTGGAATTTTAACTTCATGTAGTGATCTTAGCACAGCAATCACTACCAGGACATACCTCAACATGGAGTTTTCTTTTCCAATGTGTATGTGTGTGTTCGCGCGCGTGCGTGTGTTGAGTTACTATACCTAAAGGTTGGTGCTAAGACCAAGGACGAAGTTGCGTACTGGACTGAGCGATAGCAGGGTACGTAACAAAAGTATGTGTAATAAGGTCGAGTATAAACGGTCAGAATTGGGGGAACTCCTGTTTTCGACCCGTCCTCGGGAAATCCCTGTTCAGTTGAAAAAAGACTCTTTATCCTGATAACTCTTTTGAGAGAAAAGAATCGATCCTTTCGGTCAGTGGTCGTTTTATGTACATGAATATATTTGTTTATGTATTAGATGCTTACATGCAACCTAGAGAGGTAAAAAGATTCAATTTTTCAAAATATTTTTATTTGATTATGTCATTCTTTGGATAGAACTTCTAAGAAATGTCTAGCAAACAATCAAATGTTGCAGCTCGGAGAAAAAAAATTCATCTTCATTTGACTGATGCGTAAATATCGGAATGCTTTCGTTTATAATAGTGTTTTTAAATACGGTAAGGTTTTTTTCTCAAAAATAAAATGACTGATTAGGACGAAATATGGTGCAGAAAATCTTTACTCAATTGTTATAGATTTCTTCTTATGAATAAAAATAAGAAACAACGAGGTGGCAAAATCCTGACTCTGCGAATAAAACTTGTGCCATTTTGGCAAAAAGGCATTTAATAAATGCAAATAACATTTTGCAAATAATTACATTACGAAAATTACAGTCGCAAGTAACTCAATTCTCTGTTTTGAAAGACATTTTTCACTGTCATTGACAACGATATATCTTTTCAACTGAACAAAAAAAAATTATCACTAGATACATTTTTTTTTTTTTTTTAGTATTAAAGGCTTTTTTTCAAATTGACCCGTGAACGTGTTTTATTTTATTTTCTCTTCAAATGGTCAGTAGAGAAGAGCACATCGATATATAAATCGACTAAAAAAAAACATATAGATAAGTTCAATGATAAATTGATGAAATTTTTCATTTAAATCCTGAAATATTAATTGAATCTTTAGCTGAAAAAGTAAATGAGAATCTAAAAATTTGGAACTGACGTGGTAGCGTTTTGAGAATATGAACTACAGCTAGAGGTTAAACTACTATTCCAGGACGAAGAGGTCGCGTCGCTCACGTCTCTCTGCGACCCGAGGACGATCGATCGCTGCTCCTCTCTGTCTGCCTGTCTCGTTCTCTCTTGTAAAGCGCGCACTCTGCAGAGAGTGTACCAGCGTGCTATTCTCTCTACCACGATTTTATACATATACCTACGATGAAAACGGGCATTTACAAAACTTCACACATCGCTACGGTTGGTACCAATTCGGTAATGTGAAAACTTCGTCATAAGCATTTTTTATTGTGCAAATGATTTCTAACAAGGCATAAATAACGTTATTGCAATATATTTATCATAATAACTAGAAACTTTGTTTAATCGTTGAATTGTCTTTTCCATCACAACGACAAACGGAAAATAGTGATGTTTATAAATGAAGAAAAATATTATTTGTTATAGAATTTGAAGTCGGAAAAGGTTTCTAGTGCATTGCAACCAGAGTAATTTGTCCTTAAAGTAAACCAATAGAGTTTAAAAATAGAAAGAAAAAAAATAGAGGCGCGTTAATGAACTCTAGCGTCTTTCTTTGCTTTTTCTATACTCTCCTCGCCCCTATTCCTTCTTCTCCTGCTCTGTTTTCTACGAAGAAGGATCGAGGGTGGTACCGAATTTATTAGGGGTTATGAACACACGGGGGTTCCCCAGTGCGGTGAAGAGGGCGCTCCCGATGGCGTCGTCGTGTCACATTGGCAATCCACCCTCTCGTGGCGCGAGAGAGCCAAGGGGATGAATCGATCGGTGCGCGTGTCCGCGCGTGGCGACCGGCTAGGTCCTGTGCGACCTAGCCGGCGGGCAAAACCCGAAGTGAAATCAGAAAGTTCTCTAGCAGCACAGACACCAACGAACACATAAGCTTTCCAAAATATAGAGGTCGAAATATTCTCGCTTTGCAATATTAAAACAACAGTATTTTACTCAAATTCATGTGAAACGAATTCTGTACACGTCACATTTCATACTTTCTCTATTATTAACGAGTTTTCAAGTTTCAAAGTATTTCAATGATCATAAATTCATGATTTTGATTAATTTTTTAAAACTTGGATCAAAGTTTCATCAATAGAACGACTTTTAAGCATTTATATAGTTACAATAACCATTTTGTGAGCTTTTGAAGGATTGACCGTGTCAAAGTTGACACTTCGTCAAATTTCTAATAATCTAGCAACTATTTAACTTTTTCCTTAATTTTCTCAATTTTCATTCTTTCAAAATAGTATTTGGAGCTTGTGAGAGCGAGATGAAACGTCACCTGATTATTACTCATCCAATATCCTCTTCCTCGGTTATTTACAAAACGTTAAATAACTTGAAGATATTATTCGTATTGTTCGTAAATTGATGTACCGTCTCTTTTAAGATTAATTATATTTTTGATTAATATGTTGTGGTTTAAACATATTTCGTAACTTGAAGCGTAATTATGTATTTTGTATAAATTATTGTGAGTAGAACCTAATTTTGAACATATTGGAGTTTCTGTTGGTACCAAGCTTGTGGTTATTACTACTCGGTGGCCTCCACGGGGCAAATCTTTCTGGAAGGCCACAGGGGAGCTCATTGCGTGCACACGCATTCGGGAAATAAGAGAGGGTGAGAATAAAAGGGAGAGAAAAATAGAGCGAGAGAGAGAGAGAGAGAGAAATACAACAACGCAATACCTTCGTCGTAGAGGGTTTTGTAACAGGGAGTTGTCCCCTTCGCCACGTGGACGACCTTAGCTCGAAAAGCTCCAAGAAATCCTCGTGGACTGCTTTTCTTTGCTCCTTCTGCTTCTGACGTAAAGAAATGTTCCTTATAATTTTCTATATATTTGACACTAAATAGATCGGTGATCTTATCACTTTAAGGTTATAAAAGTAACGAACACGTGGTAGAAATATCGATTATTTCTCGCAAGTTTTACAAACTCGTAGACCTTAAATTTATAATTTATCCATTATACGATCAATGAATATAATCAGGTGTTTTCGATTTCTTCAATGATCATCGGCAAATTTCCAATGATCAATACTTGTTCGCCATAGAAGAAAAGCTCTGAATTGAGTCAGAAAAAACTGTTAATGATTGGGGTGTTTGTTGTTTGTTTAAAAACAGATAAAAAGCGTTGAAAAAAAAAAATTGGCAAATTTTATGTATGATTTAGTCAAACTATACGCGAAAACATACTCCTTATTGATGACTAAAGTCTACCTGTTCACTGAGACTGTAATTATATACGATTGGAAATGCCGGAGGAAAGAAAGTCCCGCCAATGAAAACTTGAATAGTCGTTACATGACATTTTACCCTAAAAAATCAAATGAAAACAACGATTTAAATGATTTAAAGCGTTCAATGACTGTGTTGGTATGAACACCTTCACAATCAAGTATAAGATCTTGACTCTAAATCAATTTTTTGGCGGTTTCATATTTGTCAAATACATTATTGTTAAGACATAATAACACTTCTCAAACTTTCCTGAAGTTTTAACCACGAGGAAGTAATCCACGAAAAATCCACATGTATGTGTAACTATGTTTGAAACACTCGTTTTCGTTTTTCGGAGGGAAACCGATGAAACGCCACGCGATGGTGCGTGCTAAGCAGCGGAAGAGGGAAATAAGATTCCGTGCAATACTTCAAAAAATAGAAAATACATTGGAGCAGGGTACGCACAGTATAGAAAAAGCTCTCGTTCCTCGAAGGCGGCATTTGAGTAGATAAAAATGTATCCTTCATATACGAGGTTTTTGTATATGTATATTATGTAACATGTAGAACGCTATGCGGAAAATTCTACCAGCGTTGGATGTGGAAGGGAAATACTTTTACGGGAAGCGCGCCTGGTTAGGACGAGGGTAGAAAAACTCATATCCTCTAATGAAGTAAAACGGGAAGAGGCGCCACGTAGTGGCAGAAGATGAAGATCGACAGGAAGAGAGAAAGAGAGGGAGAGAGAGAACATCGAAGTTCGTGGAACAAAATAAAGGGGGCGTTGGGTGGGTGGAAAATAGATAGAAAAGGTATAGAGAGTGCATGGAAGAAGAAACGGGAAATCTACGAGAAAGTGAGAAACATCGAGAATGAGGTAAAAAAAAGGAGGAAAGAGAATGAGTGGCGAACGTCGGGTACATGAAAGAAAGCGCAAGAGATTCGAAGTGGAAAGTCTAGAGCGCCAGAGGAAGATGGAGACCAAAAGGCTATATATATGCGAGCAGTAGTATGAGGAGGAGAAAGAGGAGGAGGAGAAGGAGGAGGAAGCACAGAAGGACGACGAGGTCGAGAAGAAACGCGGGTGGGAGTGCGAGGGTAGGATAAGCGAACCCGCACTTAGGTGGGGACGTAGAGTTCCTTTATATATATATCCCGATAAATGAGAGAAGAACCAAGGGAGCGAGAGAAAACTCAGTGGTACGAACACGGACGGAGAAAATACGATCGACAGTAACGAAGCACCCTCTCCGTCGAGCCCTCTCCGTGAGATATAAAGACATAGAGACGAAGAAAGAGAGAAAACGAACTCCTGCGCGCTCTTCTGCGCGTATTTGTCTCTCTCTCCTTCTCTCATTTTTTTTTGCTCGTCTACAACTGCGCAATTTGTGATAAAACAAAAACGTGGATGAAGAACGAAAGAGAACGAAGCGCAGAATCCGTTGTGTGGGTGTGGGAAAGCTCCCGATATATATGCAATTTTCATTTACGAATATGCAAGGGAATGGAATTCAACGAACTCGGATCCAAAGATAGCAAAAACAATGTAGCGTAAGCGCATCCAAGTCTCCACCGCGCTACCGAGTTCTCCATGCGGAAGGTTGGATCAAAAAAACAAAATTGTTGGAACGCGGAAAGATCACCGTGATTCTGGGTACCGCTGGGGCTCAAATGACCGGGGAAAAGAATGAGGACGATGATGTTATGTTTTTTCTTTTAATTTTTTTTCTTTTTTTAAACGTGAAAATTTTGGGTTATGGACGAATGAGTCTTGACAAGTGAAATGTCCCATTTTTTTCATTAATATTTTATGCAGTTGTACATTTATATTTACTGTTAAAAAAGCTGCCACTGGGGAGCTTATTTTATCATTTGAGCGAATGACCGAACAAAAATCGACTAAAATTCTTTCTTTACACCTTGAGAATAATCGGAAACATACATCCAAGCTACGAATAATTTGAAATGTTAAGAAACCACGTTGATGATTGTTGATTGTTCGAAATATCATGCAAATTATGCTTAATTGCGATACGCAGGGATGACAATTCTAAATTTACTTATAATACGAGCAAACAAATGAAGTTTCTACTCGACTGATCTCCATGCGCGAGAAAAAAAATTGACGACAAGAAACCGGATATGCTGCCGGAGGGTACCAGAGGTATATTGAGGTGCAGACTCACACTGCGAAGGAAATAGTACATAGAAAAAGTGCAGTGCACCGAGAAGGCCATAAAAACGTTGGTGATTGTAGAGAATGAAAAAAAAAACGATTAAAAGTAGTAACTAAAAGTTAGTAGTTGTAATGAAAAAAAAAAAAAGCATAATTTTCGATTTAAATGATTACCGTTAAACTCATTATCAAACTCTAGTATATTTTCTTGTTTTAAATTAGTTGCAATATGTATATGCAATTGTTAACTGTGCAGCGTCTTCGTTCAGCAAACAGACGAAAGGGAAATTGTATTTTGAAATATTTTGTAAATGTCAATGAAAATTCATCCGTGCAAATGGGCAGTTTGTTTTTATACTTTTATTCGTCCAGATCGGTTACGATAGCATGCGAATGCTACCGAAAGGGACCAGAAGTATATAGCATATCCAAAATCGTAAAACTGCGCTCGATTAAAGGGTTAGACCGCTCGTCAAACGTTACTGCCCACTTGGGCTGGAGTCTCGCAGAGTAAAAGAGCGGGAGAATAGGGGATGTTTGCCCCGTCTCTTCATGATAGCGCACCTCGACCTGGAGTTTCTAATAAACCTAAATTGACCCATGATATACAATTTGAGCCCGGGTTTGCTCCAATCATTGATCGAGTCCTAAAGAAAAGAGAATTCACTGTAATAAATACGTATACAAACCACATTTATTCTAAAAAAAGGAGAGTGATACCTGTTAAGTAAATATAATGTCAATACTCTGTCTAAATAAATCGTAAAAATTATCGATAATTGTCGATGAAGATGAAGGACTGTAAAGCTGTTAAAAATCGTTTTTCCTTTTCATGTAATCTTTGCAGGTTTAATTAGTGTGAGTTATTCGGATATCTATAATTTTCATTGATAATTAATTAATGATGATGACTTTTTTCAATAAAAACCGAAGGAAATGCTGCTGACGACAAGTGGATGAAGATACGCTCCGGGTGAAACTGACCCCGTGTGTCATTGCAGTGACGAAATTCAAGTGTGTCAACGAAAGGTTAATGGATAGATCGGACAGTATAGCAGCCAAAGTATTTTAACGAATGAAAAGTTCTTCAAGTTGGACAATGCACAAAGTTGATTGAATGTTTCCTTTAATTTCTATTGGAGGTTCCTAGCATCCCTGAGCAATTTAGTAATAACGTGTACCGAGAAACAGTCATGTTCACTGCAACAGACATGTACCACGAGAGAGGCAGCAGGACACCATATCACAAATGCAGAAATCCAGTGGTTGGAGTGACGGGAGAGGAACTCGAATAATATACGCACACGATCATCATTTCTCTATACAATAACACGAGGGATACGAATCGACGTGGTAATGGAAGCATTAGTTGTTTTCGAACTACCGACATAGCTGCAATGGTCAGGAGTATAATGAATCTATTCCAGAGGGATATGCTGTATACACAGTCCACGAAGCCAGTGTGAGAGGAATCAAGAGTGGTCGAATGAGTGTGTCCACAGTGCTGTGATGCAGCGTCCCACGAACGTGCACTGCACCTCGTTGCATCTGTCTATCCCCCTTTTCTCTATCTGCTTCCTTTGCAAATAGAGGATCATTCAAAACGAATCCAGAACGTTATTGTAAATGATCTCGTGTCAACCATGTATTCATATGAACAGTAAGGAAACGAGAGGAATCGTTGTCAATCGACGTATGTCAATTTAGAGACGTTTGAGATCGTCCAGAGGAAGAGATATAATGCAGGAAACACCGTAAGGTTTTCCAAAAAACTATTTTTATTATCCTTTAGTCGAATTTAATACAAAATATTGTTTGACGTGTTAACAATTTTCTTAAACTATTTAAAATTGTATTCCAAAGGTTGGAAAATAAACTTTCGATAATAAATTGTAGTTTTCGTAAAGAAAAATAAAGGCCACGCATTAAATGGACTTTTGGTAAGTTCTTGCGATAAAGAAATTTGCTGAAAAAAAATAAAATAATAATAATTCTGGAACACCCAATAGAATTTGGACTCTGCGGTGATATGAGCCGACTGATGAGTGAAGCTTGCGGACCATTATCGTTCAAATTATGGCAATGTATTACGCGCATCGAGTGAGTTTTGTAACACAAACCGATGATATTGTGAGGTGGGGAAATTACTTAGAGATTGTTACAATAACTGCTTGTTCTATCAAAATATTATCTGCTATTGTATTCCTTGCACAATATATTCTTTTTCTATACATTTGTATTTAATCCAAATGTACCGCATGCTAATGATTACCAATTGAATAAAACAATAATAAATATATTATAGTGTAAACGGTGTATGGGCGGGAATCGTTTTTCAGCTAATTGTTCAATCCCATATGGCTGTTTGAATAATTGACTATGGGGTGGTCAATAGAATCAATGATTCACAGTCCTAACGGGGAGACCAGGCAAACAATAGTAATCAAATAACAATATCAAAAATATTTGTATATTTATTTGATCATTAGTAGAGCACATTCGTGCATGGCAGAATGATTATCATCTCTGAGTTACAATTGTCACATCAGCGTCGTAGAGGCAGTAGATTTTTCACGTTTCAGTGATTACAAAGGGGTCCTATTTTCACCTCAAATCTAAAACTCTGTATTCACTAGAATCGAAGTTCCGTGTTTCTTGCGGCGTTCACCAAAGTTGCCTTGCTTGCAACTTGACAAAAGAATGAAGGAAATGCCAATCCAAGATCAAGAACAATAACAAACTGTGCAAAAAGGGTCATAATAATGATGAATAATTAATTATTAATCTCTATATCTTTCCTTCTCTTCTCTTTTCTTCTCTTTTCTCCTCTTCTCTTCTTTACTGCCAAAAGGTATTATTCCGATGTCCATGCTATTTTGGGTTGAATTTTTTTTTCAAATAAACGGGATCAATAAAATCAGTAAAATGATATAAAATCCTGAGAATCTCTATCCGTTCATTCTGCTCAGTTCAGTGATTCTTTGCACGGCGATTCGTTGGATAATAATCCAGATTTAAAAAAATCCCATTCACTTTCATCATTTGATAATCGGGTCAGCATAGGCCCCCTTTCTCGTTCAACGCCAGTGAACGTCTACTTTGAGTCGCTGATTCCTCTCGCGGTTGATGTTTCCTCTCTGTCTTACGCAGTAACTCAACAGCCAACAGGATCACAAAAGTTTGTTCGCAGGCAAACGAACCTCGGAGAAATCTCACACAGAGAGAAAAGCTCAGGAAGTGTCACGCTTTGGTCATGTGCGTATACGAGTATGGTCCACGTTGCTGCCGTACGTCTAGTAATATTCTGATCCTGGTACCTCGTCAAGGAAGGCCGTACCAGCAGGATGTGTCCGCTCCCCCCTATTTCACCTTTACTTCATTCTACTGGTCGTCCTGCAACTTCGCCTGAGTGCTTTGCGACATATATATCTATATATAAATTCTATATGTACAGAGTGTGCGTTTGTACGTAGATTCTCGGAATGTGGGCGCGTGGATAATGTACCGAAGTTATATACTACGTTATGTATTATAGTAAAGTTATATACATATATGGTATGTACGCCTACGCGACTCGAAGGAATATACACAATACAGGTTCTCTCGAAATTCCCTTTAGCTCACTTTCTCGCAGTTCTCCACCCTCTTCCATCGGCGTCTATCTTCGTCTCTGATTTTCCTTCATGTGCTAATGTACATATATGTATTTGTATGTGTGTGGCTTAGGTGTTAGTAAGTGTAGGTGAGTTGTACGCAAACACATATGTAGCAGCATCCAAATAGTCGTAGTACACTAACCCGTGCACGCGTTCGTTGGGTTGTTACGTTGCCTCTGTAGATGCTAACAGCAAAGCTGCGTTGGTGGTTCTTAATGTACGTATATAAAGCAACGAGGCACACACTCACACCCACCCACACACACACACATACTGCACAACATCTAGAGAGAACGGTAGAGTTGCTTCGTCTCGAGCTACACGCGGTCACCCCACCAGCTATTCCCAATTTAGACTCCCTCGGTCTCTCTCTCTCTCTCTCTCTTATACTCCAAAGGGTATATAGGCGACTACTATACCTTGCAAGACTTGCGGTGTTCGTTGGTGAGGTTGCTACACGTGTGCGTGTATAAGTGAGGAACGAGAAATAGTGAGGTATCGGAGGGAAGTACGGTTGGTTCGTGATCAAGCGTAGAAGCGAGACAGTAGAAACAGTAGAGAGCCTCTGGTTTGTGTGTGTGGGAGTGTGTATATGGTTGTGTGTTAGCTTGAGGTAGTAGTGGATAGTGGTAATGGGCAAAAGAGGAACGGAGGAAGCTTTCAAAGGGGGCGCTTGTTCGACCGACCGTTGGAGAAAGGAAGACAGAAGTACGAAGAAGAAGTTGTGTGTATCGCGTGTGTAGGTGTGTCCGTATAAGATAAATGTATGAGATTTGTGGGTGTGGTTGAAGATCCTTATAGATATATATGTGTATTTGTGTGTGTATATACGTACACTGTGAGCTCTGAGGTACGAGTAGTAAGAGACGAAGAATCTCATGGGAGAGCGGTGGAGAACGAAGTAGAAACGGCTTTTACTGGTGTAGAGAAACATTGCAGCAAAACAGACTAGGCAACGACTTTAGTGTGCGAAGGAGAGAGAGAGAGAGAGAAAGAGTGAAAGGAATGGAAAGGGTCGGTGAAAGACAGCTCGAGAGAGACAGCAAGAGAAAGAGAGGAGAGATAAAGCACGAAGTGATTCAAAGGTAGAGGAGCGAGACCGAGTCAGCAAAAATATATATATATATGGATATATAAAGTTTCAGTATGGTTGAGGGAGTATGAGCAAAATGCTTCAGTCTTCTCTGTCTCAGTGTCTGTGTGTGTACCAGAGAGAAAGAGAGGGAGACAGAGAGAGCTCCCTGTAGAAGAAGTGCATGGGACTGAGTGAAAGAGATAAGAGAAACGTTTTTAGTGGGGAGTAAAAGGTGGAAGCAGAGGGATAAAGTGAGAAAGTTAGAGGGGAAGTTTCGTTGCGAACGAAGGATGGAATATACATCCTCGCCCACACCCAACCCACTATATACCAAGCAACCTTCTTTCACCCATCATACACTCTCCCCGCTTTCCCCGTTCTCGCTCCTTCTCCTTCATCCCCTCTCTCGCTCCTTCTGCCACGCTCCTCGTCAGTAGACGGGCTCTGAAATATCTCACCGATAATATTATAGAGAGAAAACCCGTGGTGTGTGCCCTGGCCTCGCCAGCACCCCAACAGCTCGACTACCACGTTGGAGACGACGACGACGACGACGACAACGAGAACGACGACGACGACGCTCTGCGTCTATACGTTCTGCAGAGAAAAAGAACACGCGTAGGAGGACGGCGAGAGAAGCTGCGCAGGAAAGACGAAGAGAAAGAAAGGCTTTCAACATAGGGAGAAAAAGCGGGAGACATCCAGATATATATGAACGTAGATATAAATATATCCTGCCGTTCTTAGCGCTCCGGAACAACTGCTGCAAATATAAATTGTTGTTATCATAATCATTACTTTTATTATTGTTGTTCAATTCATATTTACTCGGTGTAGGGATACTGAAGCATCGAAAATCGACGATATTGTTATTGTTTTAAGTTTTCAACATATATTTTATCGATAATTAATATACCTCACAATTTTTTCGCTGTGTTATTTTTTGTAGTAAATCGTATTTTGTGTACTTCTTTGTCTCAAAATACAAATATTTATGTATACAGTACATTATGTTTCTTACTCGAATATTACAAATATTAATGTAAACATTCAAGCGCCGTAACTGCAAACAAAACTGTTATTATAAGTCTACACTTTAAACTCGTTGTAAAATGATTTTCTAAACTTACCGTAATAGTAAACGATATGGTAAATAATGTTTTTATTTAACTCCAACGAGATGGTATTTCGAATGTGCTGGTTGATGTGCATTTGATGGGCGATTGATGAAAATTGCACTTTTGAAGTTAAAACCCTTGTTCAAATAAGACAAAGGCTTGGTTTCGTGATCTAAAAGCTCTATGTTGAAATTCTATATGTTGTAGCTTCGACGAGCTACCGGCACGGAGTGTTAGCGGGTTATTCACGAACGGTATGAGAAACCCTCTCGGCATTACCAGGAAAACATTGCATATATGTATCAGGTGGTATCGCTGCCTTACCTATCAACCTATATATTGTATATTCTAGGGTGAAAGAAAGAGGCCGAGTTGAGATAGAAGATGCGCAAGAGATCTCTCAGTAGCGTTAACCATTGCGACGAATAGAACACCGATGAGTACGACACCATAGCGAGCATCAGGAGTTTCTTGTATGAAAGAAGATCATGCAATCGAACGAGAGAGCTTTCGATCTTCTGCCGTTGGTTGTCCGCATGTGGCGGAGTCTAGAATCCTCTTGTATCGTACCCGCTTCGCATCTCTGTCTCGCCTATATTTTAAAACGTCTTTTGTTGGCTTGTTGGAAGCGCATCCCTCGGGAAAGTCAAATAGAAAAAGAAAAAAGGAGGATCCACCTGGTAACCCAAACGCACGTAGGTTCTGTCTTGTGCTGTATATTTCTATATATATATGTACGCGAGGGAGTTTTCTCTTTCTGTAGACATGGTGTATGTATGTGTTGAGCTGCATGTCTAGCGGTGACGTAGCGTAAAGAACGAAAAGAGTATTTCTTCTTTAGATTTTATCTTTTAACCATTGCTAAGGTGTGTCTTTATCTCTAAAAAACTTAATTTTATTATTGTTTACATACATTAAATGATGGAAAAAAAAACGAATAAATCTCACCTGTTTAAATAATCCTACAGCTTCGCGCCGCGGACAATATGAAAGAGAAGATAGAATATCGTTAGCTTTAACGATTGCTATATTGATGATCTTGACCCCGTCGAGCGGACATGAGATCAAAAATGCACAAAGCTCTCTAACACACTCGCATTTTACAGAACGGAAAGTATATATCAATATATAAATATCATCGTCTTTGAGTAGACTGTATATATGTGTGTACTCTTGTACACACTAATTTGCTTTTTTGCTGGATATGTTCTAGTGACGCGATCAAGGCTCGAAGTAGAAATTATTTACTACGCGCGGGCGTACACGCGGAGAAGAGGTGTCCTCTCCGATATTCCCCTCTCTTTTTGCATTCGACGCCAGGGAACGAGGGCTCTTTTACCCCTTATTTTTCCCTTCTCTTTCTGTCTCCCTACTTCGTTCCGTTTTCTCACCCTTTTACTCGTAAGCGTATCAGCGACTCCCCGGTTCCCAACCCTCGACGCTCTGTCGGAGAAACACAGAAGCCAGGAAGGATATAGCTCCCGGGGTTCTCTCATTTCTACACGGTACTCTAGATCAGTCGACAATGTGTGCGCTCTCTTCTCCTCTCCATTCGTCTTTTTCCTCTCTATTCCTGTATAAAGATTATAGACATATCGTACATGCTGAGTGCTATGAAGCAGAAGGCCCTGCAGGCACATAGTCACGCACCAAGTATCGCGTCCTTTTATCGATAACCATTCGATATATGTTTCCTTTACTTTCACCAACAAAATTCGGCGCGGATCCCCTCTACCAACCTTTCAAAGATCGTCCGCGCCTGAACACAACCTGAAACATTATCCCTCTATCCTTCTCCTCCATTTCTTCTCTTTTCCGCCGTTCCCACTTTCTATCCTTTTCGACCTCTTCCCATTGGTTCTTCCTCTCGACCAATGAAGCCTCACCCTCGGGCTTGGCGCATTCCCCTCACACGTGGCTGACACACACATCAACATATTCTTGTACATCCGATGCTTCCTTCGCTTGGGGTTGGTGCTGCTGCCGCCTTCTTCAACTCCATGTACTATCTACTCCACCGGCTTCTATGCTACCTTATATCTGCCCCGAAAAATACGTGCGCCAAGAATTTCAAAAACTTACTTTTCAAATTGCAACGATGACATTTTTCCTTATTTTCTGTTCTTTTTCTTCTTTACAACATAATCCCTCTGTTCTTTTTTTTTTTCATCTTATACTTCAAACATTAGGATACACGCGTACACGCTCCTTGTAATGTTAAATTTTTCTTTATACATTTACGTACATGCTATCTCACGGTTTTCTATGTAATATACACTCTTCGTGTGCCATAAGGTAAGAGATAGATTGGAAAACGACCACGTGGTCGTTTCCATGTCTACCTCATCCCCCTCCCCCTCCCTCTCTCTCTCTCTCTCTCTCTCTCTCAATCTCCCTTCATTTCTTCCCCACGCGCTCGAGTTTTTTCCTCTCCATTTTCATTTATTTTTTTGTAAACATACATATATATCACAACGTATATGGCGGGAACTCATTCGTTGTTTTTCGTTCTATCTCTCCCTCCGTCCTGTCTTCCTTCGCTAACTTCGTCGCGGCATATTTCTTTCCCTTTCTCCCTCCCTTTTTCTCTCGCACTCGTATAAAAAAATAACTATATATAGCCCCACGCGACAGAGCACCGATATAGCATTAGGGGCGCGAGTTCGGCGCAACTCTCGGTATGCGTTTGGAGTCTCTTTCTCTCTCTCTCTCTCTCTCTCTCTCTCTCCACCTTTTACTCCCGCTATCTCTTTCTCTCTCGTTCCTTCAGTCTTCTCTCTCTCTCCCTCTCTCTCTCTCTCTCTTTCTCGCTCTCGGTCTCGTTCTCACTCCATCTCATTGCTCGAACGCTACTTCGACAGATGCATCGCCGCAGTCCCGCACTGCAGTTGCATCGTGCCGTACGTATCCCACGTGCGGGGAACCTACAGTGCTGCGTTATCATTCTGTGGAGACAAATTTTCGCCAGATTTCTCACTCCTCCAAACTTTCAGACGTCATTCCAAAATCATGACAAATGCGATATATATTTATAATCCAGACTGTTTTTTCATTATTTCACATTTTTTTTCATCTTCCATGACTCGTTAGTTATACATTCATACTCTAGGGGCATTGATTTGTAGCTCTTAAAATTTCATTCGAAAACAGGAATAAAATTCTCAATGTAATATCAATAATTGACTTCACCTCACGTTGATGCGAAAGGTCCCTGACCTGGGATCGGTCTGACCATTAACGGAACCGTTCTACTGTAACCACTGTACCCTGGGGAGTCATGTGATTTGTACTAAATTACTCGATAAACGATATTTTTCATTAGAACAAGATTTACCAAATCAAAACAATCAAATAGTATTTTTAAATATTATGTTTTAGTATTTCAATATCAAGTTCCGAACATTCCGTAATATTCTAATCGGACTGAACTTATTATTTTTGTTTACTATTTCATAGTAAACTAAATCGTTTTATCTGTTTTGGCCAAAACTGCTTGATGTTTATTTTTAAACAGTACGATGACAACATTTTTTAAAATTGTAACTTAAGCCTAATTGCGGACGGTAAATGGAAAAAAGTATTTTGTAGAGATAAAAAAGACATTTGCAAAATTATGAGATCCGTGGAAACGAGGAATAGTATTGCATTTGGTCCATACAACGCGTTACCCGAATATCTAAGATGTCGCGGACGATCGGTTGCGATCGTCCTTGGGACAGCCGGTTGTTCGCCGGATGGTCGGGAGAACCGGCATAAAATATACACGTACGTATGGTACTGTGTGTATGTGTAAGTTCGCAGCACGAGGCCGGCTCGAGGCTTCGAAGGTTATACTTCCCAGGATCACACGGCGCCAATGCCAAGATCTTTCTCTCTCTCCCTCCATCTTTCTTTTTATTCTCCCTCTGTCTCTATTCCTCCTTCGCTCTCTCATACACACAAGTTTTTTCCTTCTTCTGCCCACCTCTACAAACGCCTGATGCCACTACCTCCCGTGTGCCACGCGACGGCGTGCGAATACGAAAGAGCCCTAGTCGCTCGTATATCTGTAACCACTATCTCTCTTTTTTACCTTCATTTCCCACAGTCCCTTTGCTTCTCGCTCTCAATGTCTCTCTCTCTCTCTCTCTCTCTCTCTCTCTCTCTCTCTCTTTCTCTCCCTTTCACATTCACATACTCGTACATTTGCTATATCCATCTTTATTCTCGTTTTTACGATACAGAACCGCGTAAAGTTGCGATAAAAAAAATCTTTACACCCTCCATTAGATCATTCAACTTCTTGATCACAAAATATCACTGGACAACTCCTGAACCGAGCAAATGCTCCCTGGCATCCAATTAAACGGTGCGAAGTATTTTTTCATCATTAAATATTAAATTTGAAAACTTCTTTATCTAGGCAAACGCTGTCTTTTGTAAAGATTACTATTGATCAGAACAATACTTTGGTGTGTTAGATAATGATATATAATTTATAATTCGAAAAATAAAATAATGGAGTTTTGAAAATTATTTAATTTGCTTCAACGTTTCGGTACCAGATTGTTCGACGAATAAATTTCTATTCAACCACCATATGTAGCATATGCAACAGTATAGACCCAAACACTACATCTGTCAGGTGTCCAACGGATACGTCGAAAGTATATGAACCTTAATATACTTAATACCCTTTCCCGCCTATACGTGATACACGCAACATATATATATGTAAGAGACGGGAACTGCTCTTCTTTCTCAAGTCGAACAATAAAAGTACCGACACGCTAACATCTCGGTCTGAAGCTTATTCATACACATATGAAACACATGTGTCCGTACGTGTGCATATAAAATCCCTTGTATACCATTTGGTACGGCGTCTACTAAAACGAGAAATACTGTATGCGAATCGTGGGTGTGTTTACGCGGTGCTGAACGAGTGGTATGAGAGCAGAGGCCAAAGTCGCGTGGCTTTCGTCGTCGTCAACGACGCCGACAACGACGGCGGCGGCGGCGGCCTTGCCATTGCCTAAATAGGTCACCACGAGACTCACGGAGAACCCAGCCGTTCCAGCCGAAGGCTAAAAAGAATCGATCCGGCGAGCCGTCAAACTCTCGAGCGTTTCGGTTTATTTCACTTTTTTACCCTAACCTTTTCAAATAGTACGATCGGTTCTGAAATAAATGCTTTTCGCACGACATTTTACTCACACTCATGAGAAAAGGGCAATTTCATTGACAATTTTCAAAATATACTTTCAAATGAAACAGACTCATTAATTAATACTCTAATGAAACAAAACTTTTCAACATTTCGTCACGATTATCTAGAGAATCGTATTCTGACATTTTCAATTGAACAATTTCACTTTTTAGTTTATTACATGAGCTATTGTCGAATGGACGTAAAGCTTTTATTGATTTGGACTGTTTATAAAAGTGCTTTCAATACTTGCGGTGATTTATTAAGGGCTTACACATACACCCAAACGAATCAGCAAATTTAATTTGTCGAAAATGTTTTTACTTCGTAATGTCACTCTCACTAAATCATTTCTAGATAAATTCTATGTATTGTTAACATATATAGTTGCTTTTTGATACAATTGAAAAACGCGAGAAAACTGTTGACGAAATCTTGGTTTTTTCATTCAAACCTCGGCCATTTTGGAAAAAATGCATTGAACAATGATCGTCCTTGAGAAAAACTGCCATTTCTTCTCATGCCATTTTCTATTTTCATGAACAACAATATGTCTTTTCAAATAAAGAAAATGATGTTTGAATGGATACATCCTTTCAGTATAAATAAATTTAGTGAAATTAAAAAATAATCAAATCAAATGTACGATGCGTTGTCAGAAAGACAAGAATGACAATATTTCTGATTAAACGTGTTTCCTGTTGTAAAAAGCATTATCGACATCCATTTGTCTGGATGAATGAAAAGCAAAAAATAAACAATAAATAAATGTGTATTCGTTGAACGGTAAATGTACCAGCAAACACCAAAATCTTAGAGTTTTAACAGGTCGTTGTCATGCTCAGGCAAAAGTATGTCGTGATCATTGGCCGCTGCTACACGCTCTTCCGACCGTGTATGAAGCTATACACGTATGTGTGTTTATACAACTATCCTCAGCCGTCTTATACTTCTCATCCGCTACCGCTGCCAAGCAGTGACTTAGACTTCACGAATAAGTGTGCCACTCTGATGGTCCCCTTTTTTGTTCTTATACATTTTATTGTAACTGTAAGAGGGAAAGAGATAAGCAGATAGAAAGGAAAAGAGTTCTCGCTCCAACGTCTGGAAAAGAAAGTCTCGCAAGAGCTTGCAGAACTTCCGGTACCATTTAGCAAGAGTATCATACGACTGCTGGACGCCATGGTTTTGAGGTTCTAATCAGAACGTTTTGTAACTTTTCACCTAATTTCAATGCAATAATGAAAGCAGTACCAGTAAATAGTGACATTTCCAGTGTAGATGATGACAATAATGTTATCACGGCCCATGGTACCCAAAAGTTCAAAACTCGTGCTTCTGCATCATGAAAAATTGATTGACATTTGAAACCAACGAAGCATAAAGTTCGAAACTTAAGATTTTCTGAACTTCGTGACAGATCTAGGGTTCTGCGTGAAGAAACGAGGTCGTGTGAATGATGAAGAGCTCGGCAATACACAAGAAAGAAGTTCTGAATTGGATGGTGATCACAAAAAATATCCAAAGGTTTGTAATTAGAGAGAATCTGACAGAAAGATGATGCGGATCAAGCAACAGGAAACGAGACGTGGATTTGAGCTCGAAGGTTAGCACGGTGAAGTGCATATAAAGCACGTAAGCATGAAAATGAACAGCAGTAGCTAGCAGTGGTATTCTAGTAGGGCAGAGAGCTCGATTCAACAAGTAGAGACGCGACAGCTGTTGATGAGATGAGTCCGCGTTGTGGAGTTTAGCTTTCGGGTTACCTAAAGATGTGTAACGTATACTTGTGTACTTAGTCACATGTACGTTACAGCTATGCAATGCACAAAGATATATAATATCTAAGGTACGGGTATGTATTGTAGCGAAATAGTATATAAAATATATATATACACATACGTATATACCAAGAGAAATAGCTTGCAGGATAGATTAAGAGAGAAGACGAAAAACGAGAGAGAGAGAGAGCAAGATTCATGAAGAGTAAAGTCTACCGGTAGGCAGTCGGTGGAATTGAGTTGAAGCGAGAGGTGCTCGCACGTTCCTTCGCGGCTTTAGAGGTTCTGGCACATAGACACTGTAGACAGAGAAAGAGAGAGGGACACAAGTGGCGTTGGTTTGAAAACTTGGAATGCGACCGAGCCAGGCAGCAGCCTTGAGCTGGCCAGTAGCACGAGTCAACCTATCGTGCGCTTTGTACACATCACAGACTTCTTTCTTTCTCTCTTTCTTTGCTCCTGTATTAACAACGCTTAAACTTTGTT
This sequence comes from Campoletis raptor, assembly GCA_948107755.1. NCBI lineage: Eukaryota > Metazoa > Arthropoda > Insecta > Hymenoptera > Ichneumonidae > Campoletis > Campoletis raptor. Next base: position 5,828,671 of record OX403624.1, read on the forward strand.
TTTTTTTCTAACTATATATTCTACTGGGTACTATATTTTCTCACTTTTTCTCTTCTTTTTACTAAGCTGTCAATGTATATCCTGTCATTCAGAAGTTGTTCATTCAGTAGATAAGTTCTGATCTCTGAGATGTCCAACTGAACTTATACGAACATTCAACTGTTGCTACTTCATTCAATAATTCAACAGAGTTTCTGACAGTTAGCCATTATTGGAATCCTTAATAATTCATTTGAAAAACCCTCCAATTTCATGGGTTACATCAATGATTATTTTTACAATCATATTATTATTATTATTTATAAGATTTATAATCTCCGATTCGACAAAGTCTACAAAGACAATAAGCTGCGATAAAATTGTATCAATTTTTATGATACCGGAGGTTTATGTCCGGGAAAAATATAATCTGCAGGAAATTTTCGATCGATCCGGGGGGCAGCAAACAGTCTCGTACGCTTTAATATGCATTCGACGTTCCTTTTCTTTTGTAATGAACTTTATGAATGATCGTCCTAACGTCATAGCATTAAAAATTAGTCTTTGATTCATTAAAGGATGATTTTTCAATTCACAAACATAGAGGACGCGAGGAAACTTTTTCAAATAGTTTCTCTGCTTGTTGTTTGTTTTTTTTTAATTAATTTGAAGCTAGTCAGTTTTAGTGAAATATCATCTAAGCATTGACCTTGAAGTTTTCGTCAAAACTGATCGGGTCGAAGAACAATTTTCTATTTGACAGGGCCGACCGATGTATAGTAAAAGTCACGTTGAGTTATACGTCCAGAAAGTTTGTGTTTCCAGGTAAAACAGTCGACGTACTTCCACTGGCACGTGTCGGAAGGATGCGATCTTGAAAACTCTTGTAAAACTTTTTTCTCGGTCGTCGTTCAGAGGGACATATAATGTAAAGGTGTGTTGAACGCGCACGTATAGCTCATAGGGCGGTGGGAAAAGCTGGTGTACCATTGACCGAGGCGCGAAGGATTGTAAGCAACGGTATGCAGTAGTAAAATGCCGACGCGTAACAGACACGTGTGTCTTTGTCCTAGATCCACGCAACCGAAAAGTTGCCAAAATGGTGGTTATAAACACTAAAGTCATCAGTAAACTGACGCTGAGTTGTTCGTAACCCTGAACATCGTACATTTTTTTTACCTTCCACGTTGTTTAAAAATGTAATACAAAAAAACCTCAGCTGACCAACGTGTCATTAATCTTTGGACTATATCTGTTCATAAATGGTCCAATTATTTCGTACTGAAGAACGCGAAAATTAATAGGAATTCACATCCAGAAAAAAAGTACTATTTTAATCGATTTTATTTCTCTCGATTTAACCAAATTCCAATATACTTCAAAAGTAACTAAGTTGTATTTTAATGAAACAATTCATTGCTATTCGAGTATCCACATTAAAATCTCTCGTTCCAATCACTACGTGGCAGAAAGGATCGATACATTTATCAAAAACGAATTGCAATCTGGATGTGCGTCGATTCGATGGAATCAAAACAGGATTATAATTCTGACCATCTATTAAAAATTTCTAAGAACAACAAGCAGCCTGTCATGAATTTTTATACCCTAACAAACCCAAACAAAACATGGTATAAAAAACTTTATAAATGTTATTTTCAATTTAACTTCATGCTCGTTAAATACGTTGAAGATTTTGTTTATCAAAAATCAAAAAGGCACGTTTTTCATGAATCAGTAGTATATGAAAACATTTAAATCGGAGAAAATAATTTCTTCAAGTTAAGTTGACTTCGGGGCGTCAGGAATGGAAAAAAAATGGATTCGATTTAACACTGGATCCTCATTGAATCAACTGTATATATGTATTTTTTTTTTTTTTTTTTTTTTTTCGGATGTTCATTAAATTTTTGTCGAAACAGCTCTCGTCCGAAATGCCAACTTCTGTATGTCTACAAATCCCATTAATTTACTACGAGGAGTGGACTGGTAGATTATTATGACGAAATATTGTCGCGAGATGTATATAAGCGACATGGAAGACGATTAAGAATGCGGCAAGGTCTGCAACGTGACCTACGACAAATTTCACGGCCCCTTTAATCCTCTTTGTGCGCCGCACTTCTCATATAACATATACTTCTTTATATACATAGCGTTGAGAGACAATATAGAATGAGTGATAGTACCGAATAGCAGAGGGGATAATCTTTACATCGAATGGCTACATGGATCATCCGGAATGATTAATATTCGGACAACAATAATTTGGCACTGGTGGCCATGTGAATCATCATTATGAGTCGTCAGTGCTTCGTAAATATTCGTTCAAGTTATTCGAGAACGAGTGTTTTGCATCAAAATACTAAAGCATATGAGCCTACTCCACTGACTGGCTCGTAAAGTTAATCTGGCCACAGATACCGATTGCGTAACAGCCTTTGGCTCCTTTACCTCTTCCCCTCGATCACTTTGTCTCTCTCTCTCCTTCTCATCCCTTTTTTACTGTCGCCTGACGAATTCATTTCCTCTGTATTTCTCACTCTCTTTCTCGCAGCTCATATACTTTTCCGCGTGGTCCATTGACGCGTTTGTCGTGTAAACGACCTGCCCTAACTCTATCGTCCTCTTTTCTTTTCTCATCGCTTCGCTATCGATATATATGCATCTTTCTGGCCCACTCTTTCTTTTCTTTGTTGTCCTTGTATTTGTCACTGAATCTCGTTAGTGTTCCTCACGCTTTACGTTTATTTACTCTTGTCAATATTGTCCACGATCTAAACAATGTCTATCGACGAAAAAAGGAACTTAATCTTTTGAATGGTCCGTACTCTTGTCAATAAATTATCATCCTCAAAACAACTATTACTCAAGTTCGACTGAGTAGTCAACTGAAGAATGCATTTTTAAGTATGTAGACACGATGTCAGGATTATAAAGAAAAATACATTTTTTAAACTCCAGAATTTAACTTTAAAATATTATTTTCTTCGATATGAATTTCGTCTCTTCTGTTCTCTTCTCTCTACTTGTATAAATCTCAACTGCATGTCCATTTTTTGAAAATTCACCAGTAATTCAAAAACTGTAACAAAATTAATAAAAAAAAAACCCAATAATCAATTTGAAAATAATTCGGAAATGAAAAGAATAAGCAGTCGATGGGGAATTTCGAATATAAAATAGTTGGATCGATTTTTGTAAATTGATAAGAAAATTTGAAAATCTCATCATTATTAATTACTTCATTTCGGTTTATTCGTATCTTATTGCATTTATCATCACAGTTACAGTTTATTAGTTGAATCGAATAGAAATTTCGTTGAATTAAAATGAACAAAATCGATTAAACGATTGAGTAGATTTAAATAGAATTTTTTTTTCTAGATAAGAATCTTCAATTCTGTTTTTATATTATATTTTATTATAATCTACAGCCTGCACCATAATGGATAGACAAAATACTAACTATAAGCTCAGAATTGCCCCTAAGTGCCATATTTACATTTTATTACGTCTATGGCCAGGTGTTTTATCTCCAGATATAAATTTAATTTCCATGACAGTCGTTACATTGATTCGCAAAGCTTTAATCGACTGATAAAATTCACTGTAAAACAGAAAAACCCGGCTTAAAACTTTGTATTTTTAATTCAAAAGGCTTTTTAAGTTTTATTTGCGATTCAGTTTGCCACGAAAAATGAGCAAGAAACATCTTGATAGATCGTTCAATAAGGGGAAGTTTCTTAAAATCTGCTGCCTCTCGAATTTACGTCACACATTTTTTTATGGGAATCACATACGCATATACTTCACGATTTTAGTCGCTCCTGATTGGAGCTTCACAGATACTAAGTCAAACTCACTTCGAGCAAGCAACGTGTCTTATCAGTGATAAAGACATATGTGTGTATTAGAAAATTACAGATGACAATAAGATTTTTTTTTTCATTCAATCTTGACAACAGCTCATACGTTGAGAAAAGAGTTTAGTTGAGTTCATTAAATGGCTTCGAGAAAAATCCGTCACACGTAATATTCACTACTTGGACCAGTGATTTATTTTATTAAATGAAATGTGACAAAACAAATAAATTTAATTGGTTGATTAAATATATATATATTTTTTTATTTTCAGGGCAATCAAATAAATGATTCGTACAACTGACAAACGGTTTCTTCAATGAACGAAATATTACATTCGACGTATTTCACGAAGTCTTGCTAAATTCGTCTAAGCTCTTTCCTCAATATATATAGATCTACGTTCTTATCTTCTGGGGAATTTGTAAAAGACGTGATAACGCATAAAGTCTGATAGTGTTATTAACCCGTAGTTCTCTCGTAATGTATTTTTTTTTTTTTTTTTTTTTTTTTTTTTTTTACTGCAAATTAAACGTCATGATTATTCATTATATTTATTAGAGCAGTTCTATATTGAAGTGTCCTTAAATTTGAATTTACGTGCTCCTTAGAATTAATCGATATAAAGAAATAAAAATTTGTCTGAAAGAACGTTTCTCAATATTGACAAGTAGACGAAACACAAAACGACTTTTTTTTCTGTTTGAAAACCACGTAATTTTTTTTTTTGTTTCACAATCACGTTTTGGCGAATTCGAAATCACGATTATTGAGGACTGTTCTATATTTCAAAATGAAAAATAATGTACGTGTAACCATTGTATCTCAAATGCAATTTCATGATTCGACCTTGATGTCATTTCCGTGGTACCTGCTGACAATTATCTTTCCTGAATGAACTCAACTCACAAAAAAAGCTTTTACAGAGAGTTTCTAAAAACTTGAAAAAAATTTTAAAGAAATTTGTTTTCTATAATATTTCATAAGATGATATCGTAGATTTTGAAATATCGAAGAATTTCAACGGTTCTCATGAAACCATGAAATCTCAAATGGATATTTTATTTTGTATGATTTCACCAAAGCATTCAATTTCAAGCTTGATGAGCATGCCAACGATCCCGAATTGCGTAGTTTGAAAGGGAGGATTTTCGATCGAAGCTGACTGTTTATTAAGGTTTCGATTGAAGTACAGAAATTCATATATATTTTCGACCAAATGAAAAACAATTTTACGAACATTATGCACTGGCTGTGACTTCGCCCGAGTTTCTCATTACCGAAATAATTATATCCCTGGCTTAATTATTTGCAATTGCTATGAAAACCTCGTTGATGTGAATTTAATCATAGGAACGAAGCCGAAAAAACTTTTTCAAAGGCTTCTCAAGTATTTTTCGAACTTTGCATCAATCTTTGTATCCCGATTCGTGACTCGTAGTTATGACGATTTTTTTTTGTTTCAAAATACACTACGACTTCGAATTATCGATCATTATTTCACAAAAGTCCATAAAAAGTTTGACTGGTAATAACTATTATAGAAATTAAAAAAAAAAAACTGAGAAAAAACATTTCTTTTGATTTTTCCTGCAAGAAATCCAATCAAAAACAACAATAATCGAATCTTTTCGATTTTTCAATTTAACAAAAATAGCTGCTCAACGAAAAAAGTCGAGAATCAAACATTTCCAAATATTCAATCCTTTGACTGCACACTTATTTTTATCGCAGTTTTTTAAAAGCTTGTTTCTCCGGTTGAAGGCTGATCGGCATTAAAGAGGCACGTCGAAATTGTATTTTACACAAAATCTAGGAAATTGTGACATTAAAAAATGCAACATCGTCATATGTTGCGATTTAACACAATTTGGTTAATTTTAAAGAATTGTGAAAAAATAAATGTTAATTTTAGACTTTACGGCATTAATGATATTTGCTTTCCAACTGTTCCGAAAATATTCTCCAATTGTTTCCAAAGTACCTCATAGAGTTTTATAGAAAGGGATGAATAATTTGTCGAAATCGGTAAACATAGGCATCGAAATGTTACGCAAATGCATGCCTCGTAGATGGCGATTTTGATAAATGTGGGACACGTTATCGACACACACTCAAAACACACACAAATCGAGTGTCTAAGTTATTTACGAAATCTGTTACAGGAACATGTCCATCGATTTATTTTTGACAATATCGACAAAACTTATTGGCATAGATCAGCGATGGTATGTGCAGGTAATTTTGTGACAGAAGAAATCAATCACTTGTATTTGGCAAAAAGTATTTGGCTGGAATTTATTTTGATACGGAAATAAATATTTATAAAGTAGATCGCTAATTGCATTTCTATGAGTTGAACTGAATTTCTGTTCGAAATGATCTTGAATTAATTTAATTAAAAAAGAATTCAATGTTTTACGAATAATTATTAAATTAATGTTGAAATATATCTTTCCGAATGGCATAGTTGAATCAAATGATTATTTGCAGATTTCGATGAACGCGACAAAAAGAAATATTTGTATGATTGATTCAAACTGAAAAAATGTCCAATCATTTTCTCTTCCACATCGGATGGCTTCATTTTAAATAATTATTCTGTATTGCAGAGGTTGTATGGAGAATAGTAATTTGTTGACAGAAAAACGTTTCGTTTCGTTCGAAAAAAAATTTTAGTTCGATAAGTGCAACAAAATATTCATTAAACCGAACAAAATGATTTGTAAATGCTGAAATAATTCGTAATTGAGAATTAAATGAATGTTTCGTTGAAGCCAAAGCTAAAGACAAAGTAATTTAGTAGATAAATATACAAAAAATTTCCTTGGTTTCATTGGATAAACTGTTTCATTGGCTATTCAATAAAAAAAAAACAGTCAAATTCACTGTTTTTAATTCATCTTTTACGTTCGAATGACAAAAAATGATATTTTCGTCGCAATTCGAATGGAAATATTTGAATATAATTATTTTTTTGTATGTAATAAAAATATGATTTTTTAAGAATAATTCTAAAACGATATTTTGAAAACTCTTTTAAATGATTTTTCATAAGAAAGGCATTTTGCTTAGCACACTACGTTCCGCACTCAGCGAGCCACGAATTCATCGTCGTCGTCATCGTCCGATATACGTCGCGGACGAAGAGTCAGAGGCGTGAGAGAGTCGGCCTGGCAATGGCGCAGTGTTAGTCGTTCTTAGCCACTACGGAATCGTATCTTTCCTGCGCAACCACAGCGTCACTCCGCTCTTTGTCGTACAAATGGAATTTATATGCGTCGTTAGTTCAAAAAGTTTTTTTATTTCTAACCACTTATTTTCCACGAGATGTTCAAATGCCCCCTTAAAAAAACTCGATTGCTGGCGGCATAATTTGGACGAAAAAAAAACAATTTCTCAATACAAAATCCAAAAATGACACTAAGTGGCATCGTTTAGATCGAAACAAAAGTTTTCTCGATCTTCAAATGGAGAAAAATATAGAATCGATCAAACAGAATAAAATTTCTCGCCATATTTATTGAAAAATGCCATGAATTATGTTAAAAGCTTTAGTTTTTGTGTCAAAATAAAATTCTGGATCGGCGATTGTTTCGAATTATTCTTTCGCACAAATATTTCTTTTGTATTCCTGAAAAAAATAACTTCAGACACTACAATCTGAAATACACCAAAACCTAATGCAATTTTTTCGTAAAAGAAAATAATGGAATACTTTCTTCCGACGAACAAAATGTTGTCATAATTTAGTGAGCAAACTCTTTGCATATATTTGGTAATTGCGTTTGACCTGGCGTGGTCTCTACCTGACCGGCTGACGCTTCAAAAACACCGTTCACCTACACGATAGGTGCCTGATCGAAACGACGAAATCCGCTTACCGTATAGTTCTCGCAGCGTTGACGTTATATATACTACACTACCGATCGCTGTCTCCAGGGCGTCTTTCTACCTGCTTATACAAGAGCTAGGCCTGGCACAAACTGAGGCCCCGTCTCTCCAGAAGGTCTTTGAAAATTCAAACGCGATGCAAAAAGGCCGAATTTATTAAAAAAACATTATTTCAAATATTCCGTACTATGCATCTATATGTAAAAACAAATGAATTGACTTTAAAAATGAAACGAAAAATAATAAGAAAAAGAGAAACCTTGATAAAAAGGATGACGAAAAATGAAATAAATGTTGAAAAATCAATTAAAAGCAAGAACATTTTGTATTTAGTGGAATTTTCCTTCCATACGATGAAACTTTCGAAAATATTTCACAATATTCTCAAATACGTAATTAATTAAAGTGGTTAATATTTAATGAATAATATATACTGAACAATACACTAACAGCATGAATTAACAGCTGTAGAATGCGTAAAGATTTTCTTTCTATTGCTCAAGCAAGCTTTCCGTATATATCTTGAAGAAATGAAACGTAAGAAAAAAATGTTTAATTGTCTTTTCCAAAGCGCGCTCTCTCGTAAGTTTGCCTCTGTAAGATAAGATTGTAGCGCTTGCAGTGTCTTCCCGATATACAGCGTAAACGTGAAAACTCGTGTGCGATTCTCGTCGGGGCACCCGAAGAGGTCCCAGGCAATAAAAATCTTTCGGATGAATTTTCTTTGGCTGCACGGCTTGTAGAGTGGCGTCGGGTAAAAGCCTGGCTCGTCCGGAGAGACTCGAGCCGAGTCGACGCAGAACGAGCGTTGTGTCTGCTTCTCGGTTGCCTTCGTACTTGCCTCGTGCGCTGCTGTCGTTGAGGCTTGAGCGAGGCAGCTACGCTCAAACGAGCTATCGGCACGAGTCTTTGGCTGCTTGGCCTGTACAGCTTACACAAGCACACATAGTATAGCTACGTTCGGCGAGCCAGTGGCGTGTTTTGCAGGCCTAGAAGCGCGCCAGGCTTATGTCGCACGAATCTACCTATAGGGGCCTTTACGACAGTCGAACGGGGCTCTCTACGCTCTTGAGCAGCAGCAGGGCCCATGCTTACGAGTGAAGGAAAAAAAAAGAAAAAAAAAACAATTTCTCTTCACTGGAAGAAAAATATTTCAACCAGGAAGTAGAAATGGCTGGAGAAGAGAACTTTTTTTCCGTTACAATATTACGAAACGTTTTTTTAAGAAGAAACACTTTATGTTCATTATTCGCAGAACAAAAAATCCGACTGAGAAACGTCGTAGGGCGAATTTATAAATCGAGTTCACGTAATGGAGATAATATTCCTACAAATCTTTGAAATTTTTATTTTCAACTGATTTTCGATAGCACGATATTGTTAATTGTCATTTTATCGTAAAAATATGAAAATTCGTTTTTGTTTTTTTGGGGTTAAAGTCTACGATGACTCGTTGTTTATAGCTCGTACACATTCTCCCGCTCTTTTCTCGCATCGACTGCTGGCAGGGGTCGATATGCGTTTACGTATCAGCGCCGCCACGTGCGCGGATCGATGGAGAGAACAAATCGATATATACCGTGTCTATCGGTCCGAAGTTAGCGCGTGAATGCGTCTGTATGTGAGACTATGTGTGTTTGTATTCAGGAGGGTTAAGTTTTAGCTTCTCACGACCGGGAAAATAGCTTCAAGAACATTTGGCATCGGTAGACTTCAGAAGAAGTTGTGCTCTTCTCAATTTTTCATCGTCCCCTAGCACGAGAATGCCTGATAGCACTTTGAAATAGTATGCGATATAGATAAACCTGAAGTACATGCAATTTATTTATCTTTCAAATATTTCGCTTAAATATTTCAACAAAATCATCATAATGAAAAGTAGAACTAATTTAATCATTCACATTTGTTAAATATTCGTCAAAGTTTCGAAAAATCTTCAAAAATATACCAAAATTAATAAGAACCGATATTTTTTTTATTTTCATTCCTTAATGATCGCCCAAACGAATGTCACATGTTGCTGATGTGATTTCGCTGACGTACGAACTTCATACTGCTGTCAAAAAAATTAGAAAGGAACAAAAACATTGGAATAAACGTATTCTCTGTGAGTGGTTTAATTATGTCCAATTATTTCCTGAAAACGTTATCAGTTTGAAAAATTCAATATTTTATTAACGAAGGATACTTACAGTGCAGCTACGAACTTCACTTCCGGTCCATCAAGACCTGTCTTCTCGCTCTGCTCCCTCGTCCGCCATCTTCCATCTTTCTTCTTACACGTATAGACACGCCTTCGCGTGTTTGTTTTTCACTTTATTAAGTTGTTTTACTGTCTTATTGTTCACGTTGCACAAACACTTCGAAGCAAATTTATTAAAAATGAATCAAAAACACTTCCTGCAACTAGTAGCATCAACTGCACTGACGTTAGACTCATATTCTAGACCACCCTCGACTCATCTTTAGAATTTGCCTGATTTAAAGCTGCTTGCAGATTGTGAAATTAATTTTCTTAGCAAGTAAGCGTGTAGCGTGACAATTAATTTGGAAAAATGAATATTCTTATTATTGGAAATAACACAACAACAAATAATTGTTCAATGAATAAAACAATTCAGAGAAACACGAATCCCGTTGAGAAGAAAATTTTGTTTCTTTCAACCAAAATATTTACTTCGATACGTGCTACGTAATATTTTTTCAATGAAACCAAATGATTTGTGAATGCTTGAACAAGTCATTGGTCGAACCAACAAAACTGCGGTGCAGCCGAACCGATTAATATTAAAGCAACAAAATATCGTTCGAATAAACTTATTTATTTATTTATTCCGAGAATACCGTATGTTCGATTTTATAGTTGAGATTCTAACAAATATTTCGTTAATACACGTAAATAGTATGCACAATCAAATAATGGAACCAGTTATTCAACAAGAAACATAGTTGAACTCACCATTTTTCATCCAACAAAATGAATTCAGTTCGATGACCAATCATTTTTTTTTTCAAATTGTAAGTTAAGGTGTTAAAACCCCAAAATCAATTTTCTCGGACGTAAACCCGACAGTGCGTGGGGTAAGAAAACATCTCAATCTTTTCTTCAATGTAAAATATTGGTTTTTTGATAACGAAGAGAATCGTGTACGATAAAGTCGTATTTGGTGAACATTTCGGTTATGAAATATCTAAAAAAACGAGTCGAGTTGCAAAAAAATGTAAATATTAAGGAAATTGAAAATTCTAATGTAGCAATAACTAATTATCCCATTGTTGGGGTTTAGGGATAAACGTAAGGGGTCTGGAGGATCTTATTTTCTGCCATGCTGTCAAAATCATGGTCCTGGTTTACATCAATTGAATGGTCACTTTATCGAGTAAGGGAGATAGAAAGTTTGGTGTATATTTTAGTCTACCATGCAGTGAAATAGTCTTGTGAAACGGGGAGCAAAAACACTGATTCTTCTAACTAGCAAAGATATGACAACCCGATATTCAACCAATTACAATTAATTTCTTTCGTACTGTGATCCAACACAGTTAAATATTTGTCAGTTCGGACACAGGGAGTGTTCTAATTCATTATTTTACTTCGATTGGCTTAACATTCAATAAAATATTAATTGAGACATGTTTGTATTCAAAATTGTCAAATTCTACTTTCCCCTAATCATAAAATAGGTTCAGTCAGATGCTTCATTTAACGTTCATTCCCGCATGTAAAAAACATGGAAAATTTCATGACAAACGTTTCAATTGTGACGATTAACTGTCAATGAAAAATCATTCGATTATACGTAAACATTTATTTGTTGATTATTATTCTATATTTAATTCAGTTGAAAATAACTGTCGATTGTACGACGAGGGCTCTTATTTCATATGAATTAGGAATTGTGTGTGAATGTCGTTACGTTGTACTGTAGTATGCATCAGGTTGGGTCACGAAAATGATAATAAATGAGACCATTTAGGAAGGTTTAATATTTGAAGTGTGAAAAAAAAAACGTCGAAACACTAAAATTGTCTTTAAAAGTTTGAAACTGTTTGAAAATAGACTGGCGTTTGTCCAAGTGCTAATTATACTGTTTCTAGAAGAAATTATTTTTTCATATTCTTTTTACTTATCATAACACAATCTTATTGCTGATACTGTTATTATTAAATCCAATTAGACAAAATTCATTGATTATCATTAATAATTATAATTAAAATTTTTCTAGGATATAAGTCACTTCATTCGTGGAAATAATTTCAGGTGAAGTTACTGTTAAGCATGATGACATACTTTCGAGTTAGAGAAGGAAAATAAAATGTTTTATTGTTGAAGCTCGAAGTGTCAAATTTGACGTCTTTGGAGGGTTGAAGTGTAGACACGCGATCTAAATATGTTTTTTTTTATTTATTCTTTTTCCCTGAACACAAGCAACGATCATTCGTTCACAATCGATTCACCGTTTTAGGCGAATATTTTCCAAAGTATTTTAATCTCATAAAATATCCTATTTTTATTCTCATTCCAGACTAAATCAAAGTGTCGATTTTTCGTGTAAAAATTCTATTCTACAGAATATAAATGTGTTTACTGAATTGAGAAGTTCGCAGTAATTGCAAGATGTATTTATTCAAAGAACTTTTTTGCTTATGGTATTTTTCTTCATTTATATAAAATGATGAGGGGAAAAAAGTGCAAAAATTCACTTGTGCAACTATGTTTATGGTAAACGGTCAATAGGCTCGTGAAAAAGGCAAAGGAACGAAAGAGTTTACTTTGCACGAGACCTTCCGAAGGACGAGAGGCGCATTTCACTGTAATTGTCATAATACATTCGTCCACGTATGGTTCGTGGTTTATATATACAAGAAGGAGAGGTCTTTGCTCGTGTATGTCTATTCATCAAGTCCTCCGAGACGGGAGAGCATTTGGCGAAGGCGACGGACAATTCACACCGCGTATACGTCATTAAGATTTTACGACCCTCCAGTGGTATGATCTACGGGGTCATTCGACTCCTTACTACAAGACGATTCCGGTAACCGTTATATCGTTGAAAACCGTAATCACAGCAGGAATTGACGCAAAATTCTATACCCATCTCTATATATTTGTACACTCAACGTCCGGAAGTAAAGTTGAAGATGGGAGATGAATGTTTCAAAGACTTGGTCATTCATACAACCGTTTGGTCACGGTATAAATACCCTTAAACTTTCTTCAAATACATCGGGGATCGAGATAGCTTGTTCAAGGAAATGACATAATACTTTTTACGATCCCACTGAACCCTTTGAGCCACACTGGGTCTTACGTGATTCCATACGTGGCTTTTTCCTTCTACTTGGTCCTTGAGACATTAATAAATGTAAGAAACATATGAACAGTCATTATTTCTCAATTTTACAAATATTAAATATTAATAAGTAATAAAAATTTCGTTCTTTTTTAAGAAAAAAATTATTTTCTACTAAACTAGTACGAACATTTGAATGGCAATTTTTTTACTATATCAATACACTACAAACAAATTTACTGAATTTTTTCAAATTTTTTTGTACACTCGTTTTTATTTGAAAAAATAAAGAAAAAATAATTTTTAATTTTGAAATTTTCAGATCATATTCGTAATTAGTGAACCCTATAATCTTCAAATGACAAACTTCAAACGATTATACGAGTATGTGACAAAGTCAACCAGCTTAGGAAAATAGCCACGTTTACTACCTGTCGAATTTTAATCCGAATGATTTTGTGACAGATCGTTGCAATAATACAAATTGACTCATAATTATAATCAGGCCATAAATAAATCGAATCCACTTATGTACTTTCCTTTCACCAGTAATTTTCAAAACCTGCTGGATTAAAAGATTTATTTATCCAATTCAACCATAAATCTTGAATGAATCCCTTGGGGATTAGAGCCTTTAATTCATATATACCTGCGTTATCCAAACGATTTAGTACAAAAATGTAACTAACACCATCAAATCCGAAGTACAATGTTTTTGTTAACGCTGCTAATTCTCACGCCTTACTTAAGGTAGTTGTCTCGCCAAAGCACTTCCTTACACAATTTTTTTAAATGTTGAGCATCCATTAGAGCACAATTATAAAACTACGTGCAAAATTGTAAAAGGTTTTACGATCTCGCACTGAAAAACTCATTTTGTTGAAAAATTGAATATAATTCAAAAATGTCACTACATTTTTAATTACTTTCATGAACAAGAAGATTAAATAATTACTTCGATATCCAAAACTTACAACAAAATATTTCGTCAATGGTATTCTTTACGTATGGAAAAAAATCGTTCGCAATAAAAGACAAATATACAAAAAAGTGAACTAAACGATGCCAGTTTACCAAATAAATAACTAAAATAAATGTATAATTAAAATAAATAAATGTAAATGTATTAAATGTTATGTAAATAAATAATAATAAATAATTAAATGTCAGTGTACCAAATAATTTGTTGAGTATTTCAACAGTAAACTTTATCCACAATATTTCAATTTATATACCGCGATTAAATAATAGTTGGATTAACAAAATGTTGAATTTCAAAATGAATTTAATTGACACGGACAAATTGATTTTTTAGTGCGTAATCGTAATATTGACGATGAAAGATTGCACAGTTTTACACGCGTTCGTATGGGAAACAGATAGCAATAGTCATATTTCACGGAATAACCTCAAAACTTTTTACGGATTGAAATTAAAAAATTTCCTCAATAACAAACGAATATGCGACGAATTTTGTCTACAAAAATCAAGAATTTTTACCGTTTAATTTCAGAGATACGGCAATCTAAAGTATAACCTTTGAGTGTTAAATGCAGAAAAGTTGGTTGACATTTTTCCGAATGTTTATATATTTTTACGTTCCTATAAAATTTAACAACTAACATTTTAAGATTATTCCACAAGTTATATCCACGTTTTAAAAAATTGACCGGAGAGTTGACTTTGAACGTGACTGTGACGACTCTATGTATATACCTTATAAAATCGAGAAAACTGTCAACAATTCGTGATCAAACTAGTATATTGCCTTGAATTCAATTCATGCAGCCCTTACTTTGAAGACATTTTGTCTCAAGTTCGTTACGAATAACCTAAAAAGTGCGCTGAGTAAAAATACATTTTCGTCGATCTAAATACATTTTGTTGGATGGAAAATGGTTCGAAAAACCGTTGCCATCGTTTGTTCAAGCATCATTTTTAATTGCGTTATTAAAATATTTGTTTGAATCCGAATTATGAAATCGAGTAAACAGTATTGTTGGAATGAAAAAATAAGTAAGTTTTTTTCGAGCGCCATTTTGTTTCGTTGGTTTGACCAGTAACTGATTCCAACATGTACAAATGATTTTGTTTCATTTAAAAAATATTCTGTTGCACGTATTGAACTAAATATTTTGGCTGAAAGAAAGAAAATTAGTTTCCGTCAACAATATTTTTTTCGCAGCAGTCAACACGCTCAGTTTTTGAAGATTGACGTTCGTAAAAGAAATCGTGAAGAAAATCAATGAATTCGGCGTAGCTTCTACCGTCAAAGAAGTAAATATTTGTGACAGCCACGTCTCTGTTTAGTTGAAGAAAAAAATGAAACATATAAATGTTTATAAAAATATTTGAAAAAATGTATAAATTCACGTTTGCTGTATAACGAAATATCGCGATGGTGGCACTGAACAAGCGTCAACGGCCCTGGCCTCGTCTCTCCTTTCACTGTATGAAGCAGCCCATATACCCGCACGCGCAACACACACGACGGATTCTCGCGGGTTTTGCTCTTCTCGAGCGGTTTGCCGCTCGTTTCCAACCCACCGAGCGAGCCTCAAGAAAACTTTTCAACAGCTCGAAATTCTCGAATCTTGGTTGAGATAGCGCGCCATAAGGAGCCGGCCTCGCGGCAGCGTTAAGCGAGTTAAGGAAGACTGGGGGCCGGCGTAGTTATTGGTACGTTCCTGGGACAACGCGTTCTCTGTGTGGCGTTCTGTGCCCGCGGAGAGTGCAGGTGTGGGCCGAGCACTGACGGAAATTCCCGAAGCTCCTCGTTTCACTTCGGGGCGGAGGGAGGGGTGAGCACGGATCGGCTCTCTCGCGCCCCGAGGACTGTCTGTTGTCAGTGTACAACTCAGTAATGCTTTGCATGGCCAGCCAGTTTGTAGGGTCGTCGGTGAGAGTTGCTACAAAATATTTTGGAGTGATCGTGCAACCGCGCTGTGTTTTTTTTTAATTATTTTTTATCTCTCGTATGTTAAAAGGAGATATTTCGGCGTACACGAGCAGAGGGCTCACAATTCCGAACATCGTGATATCGTTAAGTGAACAAAAAAAATACAAAAAGTTATATATATATATATGCATATATATATGAATATATATGTACAGTTGGACATCGCACGAGGACCCAACCAGAGTGAACAAAATTGAGGCCGAACGAGCCAAAGACAACGAGTTTTTTTTTTTTTTTCAAGTGTCAAAGAGACTGTTTAATGCTTTTCGATAATCCAGTTATCGTTCTATTATCCTACGGTGGATAAACTCGTAAGGATCGTTTCATTTTTGAGTGAAAAATATTGGGAGAAAAAAAGAAAGAATCTTTAAACCGGAGCCGATCACCCCATCGTGCACCGTGTATGGTTCACCAACGATACAAAATGCTGTCATCAGTGCCAGCTAAATAATAATGTGGTGCGACGTTGGTCAGGTGAGTTTCTAAGTGTGATTTAATCTAAAATACCAATCTCAACTTCTTCATCAACCACATTTTTATTTTCGTTCATATAGAAATTTCATTAATATTTATTTATTATTATTTTTACATCGATGTTTGATCGACCGAAATACATTTCTTTCTCGATGCTCTTGGACTCATTTTTGTTCGCTTCTTGGTTGTCATTCTTCTGTCAGATTGCTGCAGCAAAAAAAACGTATTTCGTTCCAATAAGTTCGGTCGTTATAGAAAAATATATCTCGGAATCTTTCAAGAACTTTTTGGTATTGCACAAATACGATTTCGTTTGAGTTTCAAGGAGAACGGTGTTGTGGAATCTATCGATACTTGGAAACAGTTATAGTTTTTTTGTTCACTATGAAATATTATTTCCTAATTTCGCTAATAAAACTTGGCCAATTAAATTCAGAATTTTGAGTGTTACATAAGTGTGTGTGGGTTAGAGAAAGCAACAAAGAAATAATCGTGAACGTGTCATTTTGTGTTTCAAGCCAATGTTGCGTACAAACATTATTGGAACTTTTTCTTTCGCTATCTCTTTTTTTCTTTTCGTTTTGCGTGCTTTTTTTTATTTAAAGGTAAAGAGAAAAGTGAATTCTTCACTTCATGCGTTCTCTGACGTTTCAAGGCTTTGAGTCTGCTCTTCTCGCGAGCTGGCGGAAAACGTCAAGTCTCTTGCCTCAGGCTCTCTCAGCTGTGTAACGTACAATGTTCGCTCTCTTCGGATTCTCCCCGAAGATATGTCACAAAAAAAACAAAAGATCGAATATGTTACCCATATTACCAAATTTTTTGTACTGAATTTCCTTCAAACAAATAAAAAAATCATTAAAAAAAGAAACATTTTTTTCCGAGCGTTTTTTCCGAAATTCCGAGCGTTGAAAAAAGAAACTCGTCGTCAATTACGAACGTATATTCCTCGTAAAAATTAATCACAACCTTTTTATTTCCACTTCTCAAGAAATTCGATCGAAAAAAAAAAAAATCTCCATTTTTTTTTCATACGACGCTAAAGAAACATAATGAATCCCGATTAAACTCGTTGTCGAAGAGGTTTACTGTCGTCGAACAAAAATCTTGAACCTGACCGCCGAAAAAAGATAGAAAAAAAAATCAGCATTAAATTTAATCTTGCGGATGAAAGTTCATCGTGTTAATAAATTATAAAAAATCTTTCAAGAAGAAATAAGTATGTAACGAAAATGAAAAATGGTCAGTCGGTTTTTTGTTTGGTGCCGGCAAGTTGACAGAGGAGTGAGGGAGAGAAATTGATGCTGCATCGCGTCGCGGCTAGAGGTGTACACATCACGCTCGTAAGCGCCGTGCCGGAATGTCAGATTTGACGCGTGGTAACCTCGTGTTCGGTAGTTTGAATTCGAAGCGATCCCGCGTTTCCTTGGACTAGGTGGGTATAGAAGGGGCGAGGGGGGAGGGCGGTGGGAGCAACGGAAAGGCGAACGGTGATAAAGCAGTTGGACGAGAAGCCGCGGCATGTGAGGAGACGACGAGAGGGATAGTCGGGCGAGGACGGGGCACGAAGCGGGGGAAGTTCGCGAGTTAGTCGTCAGTGGCGCGTCAGGCTGGTGAGCAAAATAGTAAGACACCCCACACGCTGTACGAGAGAGGCGCGAAAAGGTTAGACACGATTTACGAGACGTGTATACGAGAGCTGAAAAAAATAACAAAACAAAATCAAAAAGATCGCGTAAATGAACATAGAAAAATGTTTCGAGTGTGAGAAATAAAGTTTTCAGAAATGAGCTATTAGTTTTTCTGTAGTTGATGAAATCATTCTTATTGATTCCATTTTCCGAGAGTATCGAATTTTTAGATACCAAACATCTTCTTATTCGATGCAAACCATGCAAAGAATTCATGACAACACCAATACATCTTGAAGGATTTCGAAGACAGGGGAAAAAAGTAGTAAAAAAGATGTATGAAAAAAATAACTTTCGATCCGGGCTCATAATCGAAAGCCTTTATTAATAATATTCTTAATACGCTATAAAAAAATTTCGTGGTCTGAAGGATCTTTGGAAATAATGTCACACTTTATTGGTACAAAAAATGTTTCATTATTATTGAATTGTGTCTAGATTTCTATCCATCAGCATAAACTCTGTTTCCTCTTTATTTATTTTTCGTAGATCTTATTCTCTGTAGCTTATTACGTTTTATTGTGAATACACCTTTATTTAGCGAGTCGTTAAAAGAACCTAACCTAGCGAAGTCTTTTTATTCACGAAGCGAGGGGAAAAACTGTAAGCCTGCAGGGCGAATACAGCGTTGAACGGTATAACAAGCGGGAGGGGCGAGCTGGAAGGAAGGGGAATGAAGGGGAGAGAGAGAGAGAAAGAGAGAAAGAACGTTTATGACCAAGCATCGGTAGTGCTGCCAATGGGGTGGGGGTCTCCATGGTTACGTCTCCGACAACAATTCCATACCGAGGGGTTGTTTTTTTCTCTTCCTGTTTCGGGTGATTTTTTTTCCGTTTTTTCGCCCTTCGCGCGCTTACCACGACCCCTGCTTCCTTTCGCTCTTTCTCGAGATTACGTTTTCATATTGCTAGGGCTATATAAAGGGAGGAAAAAAAATATATATTTTTCCTTCACCAGAAAGATTTTCTTCCACGTGAATCATCGTCACCCTTAGACAGTATCGCTATTTCATTTTTTTTTTCCTAATTTATATTAATATGTAATAACAAATCGTTTGGGTCAATGCAATAAAACAAAATAAATAAGTAAAGTAGCACATTTAAGATCGACTGATAATTAGATCATATTTTAAGTCAATTTTATAAAAGTGTTTGGCCGCAGAGTCAGGTAAACAAGAACCGAAGACAAATATTCGCTTCTGGAATTTAAAAGATCGTATTTTTCATGGTCAATTAGTTCGTGGTCAGTTACATTAATTCATATCGCTAAGAGAATCCATTTATACAGATTATAGTCGTCAAAATATTAAAGCTTCATATTTTTCGTCGTGCAATGTCGATTTATTGATCGATTTACTATTCGACTTACTATCATAATCCGAATACGATAATATAATATAAAATAATATATAAAATATAATTCGAATTACTATAGAAGCTAAAGGGTAAAATTTCTGCATTTTTTAAACAAACTTTGTCATATGTTTCCGTATAATTGAAAAGAAAAAAAAAGAAAAGAATTTGTAGTAAATTTTCGAAGTTATTATTATTACATAAAAGTGCCCGGAACGTAACGTCAAATTTTTAAAAAAATCTATAGAAAAAACGCTTTGGCGAGACTCGTAATTACAGAAAATTGAATGATTGCTATTGCGTTATCAAAAATGGACTAGAATTCTCGATCCTTTTATGTACTTTTTCGGTTTTTCGCTGTCAATAACGATTTGCTTCTTCTCTTCCTTTTTTTTCTTCTTTTCATGTTCCTGCATACGTTCGTTCATTCATAAATTCGATATGCGATGCTATGTATGCGTACACACTCGACGTACTCCCTCGATATGAATTTTATATATCTCGATATCCAGATGTTTACAGTATATCGCATAGTTCTGTCGAATGACCCGCGAAAACGACGCACGTGGTAGCTATTGCTGCTTCGGTATCGTTCTACCAACACATGTACACAAATACGACGAAATCCCGCCGGCGATATGATTTACGGCCTGTTGTGTTTTACGAAGCTTCTCGCTATCTTTCTCGTTATGTTTCACCTGTGCAACGCGACGCGTTTCGCCGCCGATCCAACTTCCACTCTTTTTTTGCTTCGTTTCTTTACTGACATACGCATTCTCGTACGTAATATAACGAGCTCGGAATATTGAATTCAAAATTTCATTGAAAATTGGCAGAAACGTCAAAACCCGCGATTTATCAACTAGACATTAACTTTCTGCCATTTTTTTTTATTCTTTCAAGTAATCACATGATGCAATTTGTAAATATTTTACTAAGTAACATTCATCAAAATTCCATTGACCTCAGAAGCTTTACAAAAGCTCTAAATCAACTTTAAGAACGTATTTTCTTTGATCTGAATATTTCAATATTTCTGATCGATGGGAAGGCTACGTTTTTTTTTTTTTCCAATTTCAACGTATTCAACGAGCATGTAGTATATTCGAGAATAACATTTATTGTATTGTTATTATTTATTTAATTCAAAAACATTTTTTTTAGTTAACGCAAATACAAATATCTTCAATTCGTATGAAAAAATATCGAATAAACGATTCTAGTAGATTTGGAGAGATCTTTTTTTCTGGATGTGCTGATGGCAAACTTTTACCGGGTTTTGGTCGAGCTTAAAATTTCGCTTACACAGAGAGAACTCGAGATTAATACTTTTCGATATCGACATTGTATTGAGAGGTTAAATCCATTGAAAAGTCATGTATGACGATATTTCCTAGTCCAATAAATGTTTTTCTGTTAAACATCCGAATCAGCTTGTATTAATAGTTGTTTTTACACAACTGTTCGGGTTTAAAATACCACGAAACACATTCCAAAAAATCGTATGCTTTCGTGATACGATCATAATAACGAATAAAACGGTGCATTTTGGTTCCATGTATCTTGAGATTGTTTTTTTTCCCCATTTTAATATCGATACAAAACACAGCGTAAGTTTGATTAGAAATGAAAACTGATTGATTAAGTTGGATCGATAAATATGAAGAATATCATCAATGGTGATACTCGTCATCAGTGTCACATATTTTCCCGAGTATTTCCCATTCGAAAAAACATCAACTTGAAGCACACACGCCCACGCTGATTCTTATACTACGATATTTTTATTTAATGCGTGTGACCGTGATCTATAAATATCGGATATTCCGGAATTTACCACATTTTCTGACTCATTGAAGAGTGAAAAAATAATGGAAACTGGTGTCACATAACACGGAAGAGAAGGACGAGATAGAGAAGATGATAGAAGGAGTGAGAAACGATTATGTAAATATTTCATGAATGGGGAAACATAAACACACACACATATATATTTATATACTCACGAGCCCAAGAATTCGCTCGGTGAAGCTTACTCCCCGTTCTCGACCTCGGTACCTTGAGAGCATCGAACCGTGTACGTAGTAGTCGTTCGCGCTTCTGGCTCGAACCACCAAATCGAATTGCATACGAACCAATATCGAATATACGTATCAAAAAGATATTCCATATCGAATTAACAAAACTATGATCGACAGACAGTTTTTTGGCACGATTCTTTGGCTCGTACGTGTTGAATGAAATATCCATTCAAATCTGTATTTTTATACAGTAGAATGGTGTTTTTAACGAGCTACGAAATATTTTTTTCTCTCTGTTTGTTGTTTTCTTTTCTTCGTCACCTGTCGAAAATATTCAGAGGAAAATATTTCATAAAAATGACGAGCAGCTTGATTTAACTCGAAAATATCGTGTTTGGCGTTACGAGATTTGCTAATGACTCTAGAAGATAGGCGACGGCGAATGGATAGAGGAGAAAGAGAACGTGAGAAACACGTGGTCCTTGCGGAAACGATCCGTCCAACGGCCCCGTTTAATTCCACTATATCCGATCTCTCTTTCTCTCACTCTCCTCTCTCGGTCTGCAAACATATATATATATATATATATATATATGCTCGTTTCTCTGTTTGTTTACGTTACGAATACTACGCATAGCACTCGATTAAAAGTCGATCGCGTGAGTACGGACGTGTCTATATACACGAACGGTAGAATTGCAGCACCCACGTAACTTCGTTCATCTCACTCTCTGCTCGCGTCGTTCTAGTAACCGTCAAGCAGTTTAATTCTCTATACATTGTTTGTGTATGTAAACAAACAATAAACACACGTTTTTGGCAGACTTTAGATTACACGAAGTCCGAGAATCAAATGATTTTGGGTTCATGTTTTAATACTAAAAAAAAAAGTGCACAAATCACTCAATTTGAAAAGAAAGGAATTCAGCATTCAAATTAATAAGGTATTCGTGTATGGAAATAAAATAATTCGAGCCTCCATTTGATCTTCTAATCAGTATTAAAATTTGGGCTGAAAAATAGCAAATTTTTCTTATGGATTCTCCAGACTTGATGCATAACTGCATCGACGTTCGAACAATCGTTACAAATTTTCATAAATGTATAATTTATTGACTCGAAGACTTAAGATGTGTAGATATTCGATTGTACGAGTGACGTATTTTGCACTGCAAAAGGATTCATTATTATGGTTGAGTAATAAGATCAGTGTCGATGTACTTTACGAGAAATGATTTGCTACCATACGTGCAAATGGTCGTGGACACAGTTTTGACGTTTTAGCGTAATTTAATTTTAATCGTAATATGTATATTTTTCCACACTTCCATGAGGTGTCACGTAGGCAAATATTGTAAAACATTTGTTAGCATTAATACGTATTATAATCCAGTCTTTGTTTATTACACTGAAACGTTGAATTCACCATCCGAAGGGTTATACGTAACCATTCGGAGGACGAGCGATGAATTAAAGAACACAGAGAATATAAACAAAGGAAATGGTGAATGATGCAAGAAGAAAAGTCTCGTTAACAACGTATAAACAACACATAGATTCCTGTCAACAACATTCATTCGTATTATTCTTAAAATCTATCGCTTATTAAGATTTAATAAAAATATAGTAGAAACAAGTAACAATATGATTTGCGTACTTCTAGTTAACAATACTTTGGTATAAATTTCCACTGAACTATAATATTCCATCGAGTTGGACTATTGATCTATGGCTACGAATTCCAAACATCTTTGTTTACTTCACGACAACACAATAATTATTGCATTTATTTTTTTATTTTTCAAGTATTACGTCATTAACGATTATCCTTTTTCTAGTTTTTATATTTTTCTCATACAGTCATATGTTTTCGACTGTTTTGACACGAAGCCTTGGCACGCAGAGACTATGAAGTATAGGAAAGAATGAACAAATAATGTTCTTCACACGCCTGCTGGTTCGGCACGCCGTCAGTTTTTAGTTTGTAACGGTAATCTTCGTCGGTTTTCTTGTCTTGCTTTCTACGCTTCCTTTCTTTCTCTCTCTCTGTTCCAATCTCGTGAATTCTTCTATCGGTGTAGTTTATACAGTACACACACGTGTATCGTATCAGAAAGCTAAACCGTTATTACAGAAGGGGGAACAATCGCGATCCCACGTGCTTGCGGAGAATCTCAGAGGCAGAGAGAGAGAGAGAGAGAGAGAGAGAGAGAGAGAGAGATGGAGGACACTCTTTAAACGTACAATCGCGACAGATCGATCTCGTCCAGACTGTCTGAGGTGGTTGGAGAGAGAGTCGTCGCGCACGTGCTTCCAGAGATTTACTTACAAGTGAATCAACCTATAGATTTGCTATACATCCGACCCTACAATAATCTGTTTCACAAAATGTCTATTTGAATTTTTCTCAACAAAAAAAAAATACATTTACAATATTCATTATCACTCACAAGACAAAATATCTTTCGCGTGGCTAAATCAAGCAAAACTTATTAATTTTTTTACGATTTAATTGACATCTATAGATTCCAATCGAATACTTACACTGAAAATATGAAAAATATTCATCAATTTTGATATTATTTCTTAACAATCGATGAAGAAAAAACTTCTACCAATTATTATTTATTTATTTTTCCATAATTCCGTCTTAAAGAATTACGAGTGTG
Organism: Campoletis raptor; assembly: GCA_948107755.1. NCBI lineage: Eukaryota > Metazoa > Arthropoda > Insecta > Hymenoptera > Ichneumonidae > Campoletis > Campoletis raptor. Next base: position 5,852,865 of record OX403624.1, read on the forward strand.
ATTAAGTATCATTTGCATAGAAATTTTCAGCAATTTCTTACGTAAAAATACATGCGATTATCTCACATTTGCTCGAAAAGTCGTTCAATACGATTGTTGATCTAATTTCCTTTTGTCTTTATCTTTTGATAATATTATTCTGTATAAAATCTTTTTATAAAATCAATGAAACAATTTTATTCTTTCTTTTTCGTTATTGACTCTAGAATGTTGTTTACAATAGTACGACAATAATCGCTTTGACTTTTATTCGACTGTATAGGTTAGAAATAGTTGAATGATACTCGACGTGTTAATACCCTCATTAATGGAAAATGTATGCGGGGTAAACAAGCTGTAAGAGTAACATAGCGAAGCACAACACTCGGGGAAAGCGACCTCTGCACATTTAACACTTGGTGCTTCCTTGTGTTCTATATTTAGTATATAATCTACATAGTTATAAACGGCGCAAAACCCTTCTAGTTTACCTCTCAGCCTCGGGATGCAAGCCGCAGTGGGACTCTCCTTTGTGCGGGTGACCGACTAATTTAAACGCCACCCACCGTTTAAATAGACAGAGAGAAAGAGAGAAAGAGGTACGACGAGTGTTACGCAGTCGCTGTGCTTAGAGACCAACCTTGTGGTAATAAAAGAGGAATAATAATAGTACCTGTCGCGCGGGCGCGAAAACGGAGGGGACAACACTTCCTTCTTTCTCTCTATACTTGTGTCTCTTTTCTTCTTTGTTAGTTACGTTGCTTCATTGCGGTCTTCTCGTATAGAATGTGTGCAATGTATACATAAAGAGGGAAAGAGAGAAAATAGCAATTGTATGAAGCAGAGAAAAAGAGAAACAGAAAGAGAGAGAGAGAGAGAGAAAGATAAACCTGGGGAGGTTCATTGTACGAGACGAGTCACAGGTGCGACCCTTCGACCCCTCTCTCGTACAGCTGTACGACACTTCGTTTGTCATGATTGTTTTGTTTTTTTTTTCCTCTCTTGTTTCTCACTCCCTCGCAATGATTTTTCCTGTGAGTGTATACATGCCACTACATATATATATATATATATATACATAAGAGTAGTTTATGTGCACTCGTACTATATATATATATATATATATGACGATGTAACGACCGGTAAACACGTCCTTGACCTTCAAACAATTGTAGGCTCTCTTTCCTCTCCCCCGAATGCAATTCCATCGACCCTATCTTTAGTCTTTCCACATTTTTCCTCCTGTCACCATTCACTCTTTTCATCAAATTGATTGTTCGATGTCTGCAGCATCGAATTTAACAATTGCATGGTATTTTAGTGAATTCAAATGACGGAATATGAAAAAATGATCATTTGATGTTTGCTTCATTTTTACAAATATCAACAGATTTTATTTTCGTTATGTCATTCAATTTTTTTGTTTATTTCAGACAATCTTGAAATATACGTAATGAGTGTTATTCGGATTTTGCTTTTCGTATAAATAATACACATACAAACCGGTTATAAAATTTATAACTTTGAAATATCTGTGCAAAGTCCATGAGAAACGTCTTGTCGGCTCGATCGTCGTCAAACAAGGAAACTTTTACATTTCCGCTCACTCTTTTTTTTTACTCAATTTCCACACGTCAATTCGTCCGACATATTTTTGACACTTTGTTTGAATTCGTTGAATGCAACGGATTGACGAAATTATATTTCGTATCATATTACATTGAACTCGACGGAAATAATTAGATTTTTGTGAAAACCATTTTACACGCACATCGTAATATCGCTTTACCTCCAGCTGCATTTTTAATTTTTAGTTAATGCCTGTTTCTGGTGACAGTTGTCGAATGCCGGCTAGTAACAAATTTTGAGTTAATGGAAATCATCATAGAAATTTATTCTGATTAGCGTGAAAAATGCTCATGATAATTTCGACAATTTTATACGAATTTCGATCCGATGTCAAGATCCGGTTGAGGCTCGTTCATTTAACGATCAAGAGCTTTAGGTAATATGGTCGCGGAATTTTTTTTTTTTTTACAATAACACGACCGATTAAGCAATATGAGGATTCAATAACATTGAAAATTTTCCAAAGAGCAATTGGGCACGAAAATGAGAGCCAAACAAATCATTCGTAAACAGTTACATACAAAGAGGAAGAATTTTCATTCGAAAAGTTAAAAAGATCGTGAATGAATTGTTGTTTATTTGTGGACATAGGAGTCTGGACAAAAGTCAATGAGAAAACGATGTCACGAGACAACAGGTGACATATCGTTCTCTCTCCTTTTCTCCTTCCCTTCCCTCTCTCTCTGTCTCTCGTTGAAGCGTAAAAAAGGAGAAAAAGGTAGGCGTGGAAAGAGGGTAAGAGTAGGAGAGAGTGGCTTTACTGCAAATAGAATAAAGCGAGAGGAGAAAGGGTCAGTTAGAGGGAGGAGATGGATCGTGAACAGCAAAAAGAGTACCACGTGGGACGCGAACTGACTATTTTTTAAGGTCACCTCACGCATGAGATCCTCCTTCTCTGTCGTTCTCTCTTTTATAGTCGCCACATTCTCTGCGAATTCTCAAATGGCGTAGAAAAACAAAACTCAGTTTAGTAATAGGAGGAATCTCACAGAGTACAAAAATAGGGGAAAAACTATTGGTTTACGGGGGAAAAAACACTCACGAGTTTCTTGACAATCGGTGTAACACGTGTGTAACTTTTTTTCCATCATATAAAAGAAAAATCGTATATCGGCGCATAAGCAAACACGAGTTTATATTAGAATTTAATTAAAAACATATTTGACTTCATATTTTAATATTTAAACTTGCCCACCAGCGAAAATGTCTAATCCGTGGAAATTTTTTTTGAGAAATAAGTAAATTTAAAGTATAGATAATATTGATTTTTATTCTTCTCTTGTCATGACACACTGTGAATACTTCGAAAGTTTAGCTGTCATTGGCACGTTGTTTGTGAAAACAGCCGTCGTCAAATGTAAACGAAAATATTGTCGATCAATTGCTCACGCATCTCGTTCTTTCATGAATAAAATAAAGAAGAAAACAAAACAAAAAACAGCAACTTAGTACATTGTATTGGCGGGATTTTAACGGCCACGTTGCTGGGGTGCGAGAAACAAAACCCGAGAGAATCCTCGTGGCCGTCGGCCGTCGTATATCTACAGATCTTTGAAGATCACGTGCCACGCATAACTTACTTTCCCACCCAAGAAATCCTCGACACCACTTCACTCTGAGTTTGTTCGGCTACTACTGCTACTTACTAATACTACGGCAACAACTATGCTACTATATTACCATGAATTCTCGTTCTCTGATCCCATCCCCGCTACTGCTTCTCGAGTGGCACGCGCCCCTATTCGCGCGCCACATCGTTTCGTCTCTTCTATTCAGCTTTAACTCATTCGTCGTCGCCTTCCCTTTCTTTCGATCTTTCTTTTTTTTTTCCTCGAGCATCGTCACAGCTCCGTGTAATCTTCCTTCCGTTTCTCGCTATTCGGATGTTTAACGTACCTTCGGAGACTCACTCTCGTACGCTCGGTCGACAGTTCGCGGAAAAGACGACTTCGTCACTCGATTCTTTCCTCTCAAATGCTTCCGGCCGCACTTTACACCGATTGGGACTTGAGCGACAGCTCAACTGGAATAATAAACCGTTATGGAATCTTGGAGATTCTTTTTTCTTCCTTATCTCGTGCAGTGGTTGTACTCAAGGCCGCGTACTTTTGACCGTTTTCGGAGAAAAGAGAAAAAAAAAACAAACAAACGATCGACAGTATTTACATTTGTCCTTCGCAATCCCGTAGCCATCGTCGCGTATTCTCGAACAGTTTTCGATTCTCAGCCCTAAATATCGTCATAAAATACAAACAGTTATGTGTTTTTGGATTTTTCAGCCGAGTTTAATGATAAATTGATTTATATCGAGTGCGGAAAGTTTAGATTCACGAGAAGAGGAATAAAAACGGCGCGGAAAAAAGCTTGCAATGTTACAATACAGGTGGCGGCACCCACGTGTTGTTGCTTCGTCTCTTCGACACTATACACAATAGAGGACATAAACTCGAGAATAACAGACGCGATCGAACGGTCAAATGTTCGACAACGTGCCTCCACGCGTTCTCTCTCCCTTTCTCTGTCTCTCTGTTTTTGGATGTTTGACTCTTTCTTTTTCTTCACATCGAAGAGGATAGAAACTCACACAAATTAACAATTCAATTCTCAAACAGCATTCGCCTCTCTATCCTTACACAACATTACATAAATCTGTTCATATAATCAACTATAAGTATGTATTGAGATAAGTGTCTCGTGTGTACATGTGTACGTTTCTCGATCTCTCTTTCTCATACGATTGGCAGCTGTGCGTTGTTGGTACTTGCGCAAGAGCTTCGGCTATCAGTCGCAGCCACAAGATTCCGCTTTCGTTTGTTTTTCGCTCAGTTCGTTGTAAAAACCCCATGACGATTGGAAAAAGCCACGATACGAATCCACATCTACACCTAATAGCAAACTACATCGAAGTTTATTAAAGTTCGCTTTTCGAAATAAAGGAAGAATCAGCTTTTTTTTTTTACTTCTCGATACAATTCTCAAAGATTTTTAGATAATTCGTAATGTTTCGTGAAGTAAAAACATTTGTAGACATCACGAAACTATATAACATTCCAATTCTGTTTGTAACTATACAATTAAAATTGTTCATGCTTGAATTTTTTTTAAATTACAATTACTTTTAACGACGATAATGTATATACGCTGCTCACTCAAGTTAACGTTTCCCAATAAATTTTTCAACGGTTTAATATTTCGTTTGATTGTAACACTGTTTGTTATTTCGTATAGAATCTCGTTGTAACGGCAACGATTCTGCTTTCCGTTAACGAAGCCTATGACGACAACGAATATGACGACGACAACGACAGAGAGAGTGGTTTACATTGCTGAAAACTTCTCAGTATTATTATCCTCACTCCTCAAGCGTTCTGACGCTTTACAAACGTCGACGTACATTAGCGATGACAACGTTCTACTCGTCGCCGCTACCGCTCGAGCGTTCTTCGCTCATGTCTCCTCATGGCTCCTCCTCTTTTACCACTGAATTCCCTCTCCAGCATAACTATTGTTAAAGCTTTTCTCGACGAATTGCTAAAATTATGCAACCTATAGCGTCCTCGGCCGCTCAAAAACATTCGTTGAGTCATAAGAGAATAGCCGCTCTATGGAATATTCCTTCGATTTCAGAGTCATTCGGGCACATGACGTCCGTTAGTTAACTGCTTTTTTTTTTCAGGCTCATTATTCAAAATCTCCCATTCTCCGGGAACAATTTAAAGTAAAATCTGCTTACGGTACTGCAGCTTTTTTTCGTACGTTTCGAGAATAATGCTCAATGGACTGTTTTCAATCTGAAAGCTTCTTAAATCGATTGAATATTGTAGTAATTTTTTTTTTTTTTCGCAAAACGACTTGATGAAAGATAAAAGATGATAAATAACGAAAGATACGTTAAATAAATGAATTAATGAAAAGAACGAATGATGCGAAAATATAAATCAACAGTTTCGTCGCATCCATAATCCTTTCATTAGGAATTGACATTTCGATCGTGCGTAATTAATGATCCATGGATGCGTATAGTGTAGGAGCATGGTGATCCTAGAAACCAGAGAACCAGAGATCGAGAGAAAAGAATAAATAAAAAAAAATATATAGGAAAGAGAAAAAGCTGAGCTTTTGTGTACATGCTTTTTATTATTTTTTTTAATTTTATTTTTTCAGTACGATGCACTGTTCGAAGGTGACTCGCTCTCAATATGCGATGCTATCTTCGTACTTTTTCTTTCTTTCTCTCTCTCTGTCGATCTCACTGTTCTATTCTTTAGTATCTGTCCATCACCAACCAGAAGTCAGTGTCCTTTAAGTAAGTTAGACGCCTGCGCAAAGAATGAGAATCTCGAGGAATGGAGGGAGGGTAGAAATTGGTGTTGCAAGCGCGAACATTTGGTGCATACACAGAAACACATACGTAGACTGCGGCGAAGCGACGTCATCAGAAGTGGTAGTGGTGGGTGATATGCCGGGCAAACGGGTTGAGAAGAGAGGGGACGAAGCGAGAGAGGGTTTATACGTTCGGGTCGAGGATGAAACGAGGGAGGAAGAGGAGAAGGAGGTGAAGGAGGAGGAGGAGGAGGAGGAGGGTGGTTTAATAGGACTTCGGGCGCCACGACGGCGGCTCGATGAAGCACCAACGTATCCACGTGCGCCCTCACTATCGAACCACCATTTCCCTTTGCTTCTCGCTACCCTCTGTTCTCCTATCCATCCCCATCCCTTCTTCGCTAAGGGTACTTTCATCCTGCCTCCTCTCCCTCTCTCTCTCCCACCCTTCAAACCCACTCTGTAGTATGCGCGCGAAACCGCCCCTTCCCCATATCAGACTCGTCCAACAACTCTGAATTTTCTGTCTCTCTTGCACAACTACCACCCCCTTGTCGCTCTTACCGTACCACCATCGTTCCTGCTTCATCCACTCTCTTTTTCTCTATCTCTCTCTTCCTATTCCTGTCACCATCACTACCAACTGCCCCGCCATCCAACCCCATACTCCTCAACCCTCTGTACACGTCGCACTGAACTATGACGTGGCATGTACATTTCCCTCCTATTTATACATATACATTCTCTTTTGAAGGTGTACGCATCCACATGTATGTGAACTCTTACACCTTCTCAATGTATATAAGCTCGTAATGTTATATACACGACGACCTATCTATGTTGCTCCATGAATATAACTATAAATATACGATTTTATACATACAAACCCACACACACACACACACACACACACACCACACATAAAAACATATTATATAGCTATACGTATTTCGTATATAAATATATATTGCATTTACGACTATGTACAAGTTTCAATGCGTATATATATATACGTTCATGTGATGGGTACATTGGGTTGGGATGTAACGAGTGGGTGAGAGAGTTCTGTACAGTTGTATTTCAGAATGAGGTGCATATATCGTGGTACAGAAAGAGACCGTACTCTCTCTCTCTTTCTCGTTTTTCACTCATCCTCTCACCCCCTTTTTCTCCTGTGTATACCTTGTACGTTCATGTCATTAGCGACGCTTCTGTGTATATGTGTGTGGCTGTATATGATTTTATGTGTGTAGACTGGCATGCTAGCTTGCAGCCTGCCAATGCTGCTTTGTAGCATGAGCTTTCTGCGTCCCCTGTTTGCCCAAAATCCCCTTCAGTCGCATCATATCCACTGCACTATTCTCTTCCCCCCCCCCCCTCTCGATCTCGTCTCTCATTTCTCTCTTTCACCCACCGCTTCTGATCGGTTTACCCGTCCATCATAAACGATCGTTTCAGAAATTATCCAACATTCTCGCGATTTTAAGGTTCTCTTTTTTGTTTTGTTTTTGTTTCGGAGCTTTTTCTCTCTCTCTCTCTCTCTCGTGTATGTGTGCATGGGGAATTGTATAAATATTATATAAACTCAATTTTTTTTTTGCAAAACTCATTTTTATTCTGGTTTTCGTGCTTCTCGATTCTTCTCTCGCTTAGCTTTCCATTTTTTTTTTTCATTTGTTTTATAATCTCTTCTTGTTTTTTACATTTTGTTCTTCAGTTTTATTCTTATTCTGTTTATACGATTTATATTATTTGAAAAAATATGCTTTCCAATAATTCTGTACTTGTTTATCAATATTTTGGCCTCTCGGAGAATACTTTGGTTTAGTGGATAAATGTTGTTTTTTTTTCTTTCGTTTTTTCTACGTCTCGAAAAATAGAAACTCGATGATAATTATAATATTTTTATCCTGGTTTCTCAGTTTCTCTCGTATCGATCGACAATCATATTAAACTCTGGGTCACATAAACCTGCGGAAAAATGTAGTGGTGCTCAAAGGTGAAAACTATTTTCAGAATACTTATTTTTGCTCTTTCTTATTTATTCAGATATCCAACGAATTTATTTCGTAGTCGTAATGAAAAAAAAAAAAAATATATATATATATATATATATTATACTCCTTTCATGCCTGAAGCAATTTAATACAAAAAATATTGATACCTTCGTGGCAATAAGTTGAAACTTGATGACGTTTTTCGTGACTCGTTCACATGGTTTTTTTCTTCTTTCGTTTATACGTTTACACGTTTAGTCAAATGGGTCTCGAAAGACTTGGCCTCTTCGTTTTTTCTTCTACTTCTTCTTCTTCTTTCTCCTTCAAACTTGACTCAGGAATTTTCAAGGTGTATTCCCTGGCATTCTAGATATCTGTATATATATTTATATCTATAATCACACGTGTGTGAAGATACATTGAACGTGTGTGCGATACATCCTTCCAAACCAGTTTCACACGGACGAGAACGGATACACTCCTTGTCCCTCCGCAACAACCGACCATTTCTCTCTTTTCCTTCGTTCTCTACGTTTGTTTTTTCTTCCTTTTCTCTTCTCATCCTTGCAACCTCTTCGCTCTCCACCACCCGCCCACGGAGGACGTTCTTTTCTTGCCACCATCGCACCGGCACCGAGAGACACGAAAGAAATAATAAACGATAAAACATCCAAAAATAAATAAACAGGATGGACTGAATTTGTAGAAAAAAAAAAGAGATGATAAACTCTTTGGTAGATTCAAAAGCATTTTTTCAATCGTTTTGCCATTGCAGTTTATCATATTCGCATTTTTATACGTCAAAATTATTTATAAATGTAAAAACTGCTCTATTTCGATACCAAACAATCGTTGGATTTATTTCGGAATTTCATGGTATAACGATATCTTCGTTCGTGCATTCTTCATAACGTTGATTCGTTCACCACTTATGTCCCACTAATTATTTTACCTCATTGTGATGAATGTACCTCGCTCCTTTTTACGAGAGCGATCCACATGAATTTTAAGAGTCATTGAAAAGTGCTTGAGAAATAATTTCGCTATCCAGTTGCTTCCGAATAATCTTTTTATTCATTCCAACTTTAATTCCAATAAATTTTTTATTTTATTTTTTCAATTCTTATTTTCTGAGCTCTCATTATCATTACCGACATTCCTATTTATCGATCGTCGTGTAGAATCTGGTTCTACTCTTTTTTGGCCGAAAAAAAAATCAATAAATTACAACAAAAAGTACGTAGATATTGTTTTTTGCTAATACAGCCAAAAGCGTGACTTTTGCATTCGTCTTTTACCGCTTCTTCGCGACATTTTTTCTTCACAACACGTCCAACCGATATGTTATTTATCGCGCGGGAAAAATACGTCGATCGACGATATAAACAGAGAAACAGTGAACCTCACTGAGCAGACGAGACGAAAAGACTGATCGATACACATTTATATGTGTATATTTTGTTTACATCGTTGAATGAAGTGCAATTCAAACGATTGATCAAAACAAACGAGTGCTTTTCTAAAAGCTTTAGTACTTCGTTGCTGGTTTAGTTTCAACAAACTATAGCTTCGATAACATAAAAAAAGAGCAAATTTTGACGCTATAAAAATTTCTTATGGAAATTCAAACAATCGAAGAATAATTGTAATCGGACAAAAATTTTTTTGTCGATTTTTTTTTTTTTTTTTTCAAATTTCCGTTTCGTTTTTAAAAAAACGTGACATTTCAAATCGAACGCTGTCTCGTTCATCATCAGCCGAAAATGCTGTCGGCTTTACCCCACTCGCAGGCTCTTTAATTGCCAATATAATTAGTGGTAGCTTGCGAACTCGTGCACAAACATTCGACTTCGCAACGATAATTATCCATACAACACATATACGACAATATATAGTTATATGCTCTCATGTAATTAACAAGAATCCCTCGAGGAATTGTTACACCCCCGCCTCTAGCTTCTCACAATCTCTACAGAATGTCATTGTCTCTCGTGTTGTTTGGTACACGCCTTCTTACCCTCGTAAGGGCCTCAAGACACGAAACTTGACAAATAATAAACAGGTGGATCATCAGTTTTCACATTCCTATAGCAATTCAATCATTTATTTATTTGCTTGAACCAAAAAAATCATCTTCTTTACCTAAGAAATACAACAAAAGAAATTTTTATAAGTCAACTCTTATTATAAACTTGATCGTTAATGAAAAAAAAACGAGATGTGTGCAAGAAAAAAAAAACATTATTCTTTTACCTCTCGTGCAAGCTCGGAATTTTCTTCTTTCTCTGTCCGGCTTTTTCTCTCTCTCTCTCTCTCTCTCATTTCGTTCTTCATCATGTCTTTTTCGTTTTTCGCACATTCTACCCCGTTGCTCGCCGCGCTTACTTCACCCCCTCGTCTGATTCTCTCGTTTCTCTCAACGTTCTTCTTTTTCTCGCTGAAAAACCCCACGCTCCAGCGCTATACTCCTCGTCCCCTCTCAGTTCTCCATTACGGCTCTGGGCTCTTTCTCTTCAACCCTCCTTCCCTCCCTCCCTCTCTTCTCCGTGAGTCTCGTCGAGAAGAGGTACGTTTTTCAGACCCTTTCCTCGAATCTTCCCCGCCCATTCCCTGCTGCCACTGCCTGGGTGCTGAAACTAAAACTTCCCTTTCTCTCTAGCGTCCAACCATCCCTTAGCCCCAACGGAAAATCTATACGCCGAGAGGCGAGGGACGTGAGAGAGCGCCAGAGAGAAAGAGGGATAGAGACAGAGAGAGAGAGAGAGTGCTCTACTCTTGGCTGGTGCGGTGCCGCTCGATTCACAGACGACCACGCTGCGGCAATTTTCCCAGAAGTTCTTTACCAAAATATCTAATAATTTTCATTTATTTTCTATTCCAACTTTCAACAATATTATGCAATTAGTCATTTCATTATTTTTCCATTATAATAACAATGTTAAATTGGTCATAAGTATTTTTTCATCAAAATTTACTTTTTCGATATTTCTGAATAAAGGACGTTTATTTATTTCAGTTAAATATTTTCTTAACATCGTTCTAAAATTATTTATTACTATCGAATTTAACTTTATACAGAAAAAAAAAGATTACAAAATCTCTTATTTGCATTTTCTTCTCGTCTCGTACGATAATTATTAAATAACCTGCGATGAACTTTTATCTCAGTTTATAAACGTTTAACATATATTGCGTTTGTTGAAATAATCTGCAGAAATTTTACTTTCTGATGATTGTGCAGAAGGTTAGGATACGAGGTAGAAGCGATTTCTTATAAAAGTTATTTGTTCTTACTCTAATCAAGAGAATGAAAGGATGAAAAAAAAAACACTTTGAAATTTAACGTTGTACGGGTGCTGTGAATCATCCTGTATATTCGTTGGCGAGGCAGCAGGGCGCTGGTCGGTCGGGTAGGGTGAGGTGGGAAAGGGAGTCGAAGTGGCGGTGGGTACAGAGAACATTCTGCGCCCACCACCGCCACTGGATTGAGTGAGGGAGCGCGAGAGAGAGAGAGAGAGCGCGAGATACAAAGAAAGAGGGAAGACAGAGAGCGCGCAACGAATGTGTGGAATAGAGAGAGAGAGAGAGAGAGCGAGTATGGTATACTGACTCGTGGGGCGTTGCCATGGCAACTCCTACCGAGTCCCCAACCCCTCTACGCTTGTTCGGCACAGCGGGCAAACGGGCTCGAGAGAGCGAGCAACGACGAACTCATCGAGCGGAGGGAAGCAAGAGAGAACGAGAAGAAGAAGACGAAGAAGAAGAAGAAGAAGAAGGGAGAACGAGGGGACGCCTAACTCGTCGAACGAACAGGAGAGATAGAGAGACAGGGATAAAGAAAGACTGGAGAGAATGAGAGAAACAGAAATAAGTACTATAGTGGGACTGCTGCGGAACGAACGTGGTCGTAGAGTGGGAGAATAGTGGAACGTTATAATGAGAGGGAGAGAGAAAGAGAGAGAGCGAAAGAAAGGGAGAGACGGTGAGAACGAGAGATCTACTGTCGGGTGAGCTGGGGCCATCGGGAAGAGAGGGTGTGTGCAAGGGAAGGGGCAGAAGAGAGACACAGAGTGAGAAACGAGAGAAGCAGCATTCTCTTCGTATGCGTATGTATTTTGTGTGTATGTATCAAAGCGAGAGAACGAGAGAGAGAGAGAGAGAAAGAAAAAGAGATGGATGGACGGATGTAGAAAGTCCATGAGTGGGGGAGAGCGAGAGAACTCGCAGTGCCAGTGCAATCAACCCGTTGCTCACCCGCAAGGGTAAAGCTACCCTGAAGTAGACGAGGATGCTTATACATATATATAATCCTGACATGTACGAGTACGTAGATATGTACGTAGATATGTACGTGTATATATATATATATATATATATATGTAGCGATAGATATATAGCGGTAGAGGCCACTCTGGTTCGTAGAGCAAGAGAGCTTGCCTCGTGTACGAGGTCGCTCAGGCCAGTTGGTGAACGGTAGAGGCTGAGTTATATATCTGTATCCATGAGAGGGGAAGGAGTTAGAGAGAAAAACGACTAGAATAAAACGAAAGTAAAAAAAAAACAGAGACAGAGAGAGCACTGAAGACCAAGAGTAGAATTACGAAAGATTAGACGCCGGACCGACTAGTAACGAGACAACGTCGGTAAAACAGACCTATCTCTCTTTCTCTTCGTCAACAAAATATATAGCACATTGTACACACACGCACACCAAGATTCCAGTTGGTAAAAACGCGTATATGTGCCTCCTTTTTTTTCTACATTTTCTTAAGTAAAACAAACAAGAAAGCTAACAAATTTTTTATATCCGATCGAAAGAGAAAGAGGCACAGCGATGACCCCTATGGTTTCGTCCGCACACAACAACAAAACACAACTCATTTTTTTCTTACTTTTTTCATGCTCATGAGCAGACACTAGAGGGAGCTTCTCAAAACTTATGATGATTTACTTACTACCGATAGCGGGCAACACTTTCTGTTGTTATTTTCATTATCGTTTGCCTGATATTATCGCAATTATTGATCGCTGCATACTGTATAGTCTGTGGATAATCAAGAATCGTATTTCGTGGACTCTATCGACGTTTTATCTACTGACGATCGTCGAAAACTCAAACATCTCGGTATTCGTAATCAATGTTTTGGTTTTTTCATTTAAACAGTTTCATTCCAAGAAAAAATAAACCTTATTTATCATCTTTCGAGCTTTCGAACTTTTCGAAATTGATAAAATAATATGACTTGTGATGTTCGGCTTATTAAAAATCGAATTTTTCAAATGTTCAATGTAAATACATAAATTGAGGATGTCAGATCTTCTTTCTCTTTCATTCTTCGTTCTGACCGTTCGAACCGTGTGCTTGTGTACTTCTCGTCGTTGTCGTCGTCGTCTTCTTGGCTCTGTATACCACCAGATCCTCTATACTTCTGGAACCAGTTTTCCTCTACACGAACGATCGCTTGCACGAAAGAAACGACGAACATACTCTTGTGCTTTTGTGTGTGTGTGTTTGTGTGTATGAGTGCGATGATACCTTCTCTTTATTCTCTTGCTTCCGCTCGTATCGTACAAGAGAATGTGCGTTTCTGACGCAAACACAGATACACACAGATGACGAAAGAAGAAGAGAGAAAAGTATGGTTGGCATCGTATACCGTTTTGCCACACACAACGTGCTTAGAGCGCTTTCAGCTCGTGAAGGAGTTATACACAAGACACATACACGCATCAGAGCGCACGTAAGATCACACACATGCATGAAAATTAAACTAGAAAGTTGCCCCAGCCCCGCTAGCGACACCAAAGAAGCGCTGCGCAACGCGAGACTCTAAAATCCTTTCGAATTTTAACCGTAAGAGATTGTATATATTTATATATAAACAGTTAAGAAAATATTGATTGTATGTAATCCGTAGTGAGAATTATTATCAAAATTATAGCTTAATGAGCAAAATTACTTGAATTTAGAAAAAAATTTGTAGATTTTAATAAGTTTACGATATATCATGGAAATAAATTGGAATTTCTTGTCGTTGAAAATTCATCGGATAACGAAGGATATTCGATACAATTTTGATACTCGAATAAGGAAAATGTGAGACGGGCTTCGCGTGGAGTTATTTCGTTGTTGAAAGTTTGTTTTTGTTATATTTTTAATTGCCAGCAGTCGATAATAGCGAATCTATGATACACACGTATCTTTTTTTGTTTTTATTGGTTTATTTGGGGACAACGAAACGGACGTACAACCCTGTTGTCTAGGCCACAAACTCGCAACGCAACCCCATTTCTTATAAGATCAGGCTCGCGAGCGCGAGAACGAGCGCTCGGTAGAAAGTCTCCCGAGGCATTCGTCGACGTCGTCATCGTCGTGGTATATAGCGTCGTGTTGAGAGCGTCAGGCGATCGAACGAGTCAGGCGAAAAGCCAGGCACACAGAGAGAACCGAGAACGTCGCCGTGGCTGATGCCGAGAGCGTGGGTATCAGCACGGAACCGAACCTTCTCTCTCTCTCTCTATCTTTCTCTCTGTCTCTCTACAACGCATTGAGGCTATGTTGCCACATTTCGAGGCCTCTCTCACTCACAGTTTCCCCCACTCCAACAAACGGCTTTCTTCCAACGAGTCCAACAATTTGTGCGAGCCTGTACAAGTTTCTCTGCGCTTGTGCGATCGAGCCTCAACCAGACACGGTTACCGACTCGCCTGGCGGGAAAAATATCATTTTAAATATAAATACGAATATGTAGCTTTCCTAGCGTGTATACTTTTTTCTTAAATGATCTCCCGAATCGATCAATAATTATCAAATATTCCTCTAGCCCAGGCAAAAAAATCTCAAAACAAAAACATCTTCAATAAAAATTGTCAATTTTTTAACCTCAAAAAACCTCGAGTTCATCTTCTTTTTTCTCAACTCAAGCTTCAACTTTAGTAAATATAAAATAAATATATAGTTACAGAACATAATAATCAGCGAGTTTTTGCTGTGGAGCTGGTCGAGCCATTTTTCGTAGTGTATAGAATCTTCGAATTCTTCGTCAAAGAAAATACGATTCCTGCAAAATTCTGAATTTTCCTTGAATTTCCTTTTGTTTCACAAAAATGATTAATTTATTATTTTTTATTTGTTGATCTCATCAGCTGAATGCTTTGACAGTAAGAACTTTCGAGAAAAGATATTTTTCAATGCTTTATTCTTCTATGAAAAAAATATGATAAGTGAATGAAAAGTCCATACAACCTTTTGCTCTCTTATGATAATTGGGCTCGATATTAAGTTGACTGAATATTCAAATTCGGGGTGGCGAGTCTATTAAAAATCGTGCTTTTTAATACGCTTGATAAAACCCCTAGTCGTTAATGTAGAAAGTGAGGGAAAACCAAACGAGATTACTGTGAGTACGAACATGACTAATAAATGAGAAAGTAAAAAAAAAAAAGAAAAGAAATCGGACGAAATAATAATCCAAACATTTAGACAGTTTGGGAGGTATATTGACGATGGCGCCCTGGTGTCGTTTATATTTGAAAATAGAAGGAATCGCAACTTTGAAAATAGTCATCGAAGAGAATTGTACATGATCTTCTTGACGCTTGTGTTCGCCCGCTCGTTGTTGCCCCGTTCGCACCAGCGATAGTAACCAACACCGAGGATGGTCGCGAGGCAGCATCGCGGCTGGAGGACCGAGGTCGAGTCGCGAGAGAAAGAGACATTCAAAAAGGAAAAGAGAGAGAGAGAGAGAGAGCAAGAAGTAAAAGAGAGTCAGTCGATTGAGTGAGGAAGAGAAGGAGGAGGAGGAGGAGGAGGGTCAGGGTGTACAGTTTTAGACTGTGGACTGGCGCGTCGGAGTTGAGTTAAAAATATAACAGTATAGCCGGCCAACCAGTCGTCGACGTAGTCCTCGTCGCCTCAGTTAGCGTCTTCGTCGTTTCGAATGTATATGATGAGCTTCCTCAGAATATGTTGAGTTCAAAGTTATAATCAATCTCTTGCGTGCGTATGACTGTAAAAAAGAAAAAAAAAAAGATAAAAACTAAAAATCTGTAACTTAATGAATTACGAACAAGAAAATACACGGATGATTATTGTACATAAAGATTCGATTGATATTCAAAAGCACAAAACAATCTAAATGAATGTCTGCACAAAAGTATTTCGAAAATGAAGAAATTATTGCACGAACACACGATGGCGCACCTCTCAACCAATCGACAAAAGTTCGTCTCGATATTCCCGCGCCCTGCGACTTTCACGAACCTGCGTAACCTTGTGGGATCTCTTTCCAACCTCTCTCTTTTTTTTACTGCTGATCACACTCTCTCTTTTTCCCTCTCTTTCTCTCTTTCTCTGGCTGCACTAAAACGCGCGGCACGATAACGTTATTTTTGAACCGTGCTAGCACAGTACATGCACTGCTGGTAATTTTACACAAAATTTGTTCATCGTGCACGCACACACATTCACACACTTTCATGTGTGAGTCACGTTTCAGTGAAAACGAGATTTGCTTCTCGTTCATGTGCGAGTGGTCACGTATACTTTTGCTTTGGAATAACAACAAAAATATAATACGATTTGAATGCGTCGCACAAATTTGTCAAATAATTCATAAATCTTGTCGTCGCTAAATGAAATAATTGAAAAAATATATAAAAATTAAGGTCCAACGTCAACAGGCAAGCGAATCATTTAATAAAAAATCTCGAAATCCCCAGGTTCTTGGATCAATGAAAAATGTAATATATATTTTTTTTTATTAGATCATTATTTTCGTAAATATATATATATACAAAATGGTATTACGGAAGTGTACACATGTTCAAAGAACAGCATGACAGCAGCCTGTGGGTGCGCTTCACGCTTTCCGTTTGCGATCCACAAGTTTTGCCTGCGGAAAGTACTAACGTTCTTACGCAAAGTACTGCAGATCGTACGTACGCTATACTTGTATATTATTTTCTTATATATATATATATATATAGGTATGTTGATACGTATATAAATATATATCGAAGCCATGAGATATTGCATTCTTGTTTCTTGTGTATCTACTCGACCACACCTTTCACCAACACCCAACCTGGTCAGCTTAGAGCTCAGCTAGCTGCTCAATCTCTTCGAGCTCTGTGGAGTTAGCGAGCTCCATGGTGTGGTGTTGCTCTTGCTGCTGCCTAGTGGCGTGTTCTTACCTGGCCTCACTCGCAGCTCACTTAGTTTTCTCGTCTGAGGTAGCAGCAGCTTGATTCTTCAACTGGCCAACCAGCTTCCTTGCCATCGTGTCATGTACATTCTCTCCTTATTGCTGTTGCTACTCTAGCTCTTGGTTATAGAACCTCTCGCCATCGTCTTAGCAGCTCACGAAGAACCCAATCGTGTATAAACGGATTCTACGCAGCAAAGTAACTGTAAACTCTCCCACGTAGCATACAACGAAGAGCTTCGATGTATAATATCTTTGTAGCGTTGTGAGAACATATACTGAAGTAGAATCAGGACGTAAGAAGTCTGCCAAATCACCAGCCAACTGTAGATAGTGAAGTCTTAAAATTGCGAGAGACGTATTTCGGAGTCTTTGCTCTAACTTTTGTTACGAATTCCTCCACAGTTTTTAATGAGGCTCACCATCTTCTGGTGTCTATGTGTATATTTGAATTTGTGTGGTGGATAACTACGTATGTACATGTCCCCACATCCTGTTCGGGAAAGCCTTAATCATCGCCTTCTTTCTGTCTTCGCATTACATCGGTTGTCGTACCTATGAATATAGGAAGATGCAGGAATAGGAAAAAAGAGAGGAGCGTCCTAACAGTAAACAACAGTATATATTTAACGTCTTTCTCATTTTTATTCACGTTATTTTTTTCCATTGAAACTTTTTGCAATATTTTCCTAATGCGGAGTTTTTTAACCACAACCTCAACTTCTTTGATCAAAATATTATAAATTTGATGGACCAATAATTAAACGAAATGAATATGAACTATAATGCACGTAAACGTAATTGTGCATTTATAAGGAAATGAAAAATATAGGGACAAGGAGAAACCTTTTTACCATCGCAAGGTTTGCTAACCAGCTGGTAAAATCGTCAACGAAAATTCTCCAAGTGTTGACAAGAAGTCAGAAATGCATGTGTTTTGTTAGAGCTTGAAAGTTTGGCCGTTTGCTTGTAGCGCGATGCGAAAATGTTCTTGTACACACGAATACTCTTTACCCATTGGATTTTCTTATCCAACACAGCGACAGCAGGATCGGGGTGCCTTTTCTAGTTTACGTGGGACCATTTTGCCGACTCGTCCTTTTGCGCCATGCTCATACTTCTTCCATATTGTAGCGACCGTCGGGGGTTTACCATTACTCTGAATACAACACTGTATACACATTCAAAAGCGATACACGAATTGTGTACAGTGGTGTGTGAAGCGGTACTCTTCGAGCGTTTACGCTGGAACGGCAGCAGCGGCACCCGGACGAGAACAGACAAAAGAAAACCAAGTCCCCGACAGCCGCCGCCTGTTCGACCCGTCGTCCCTTACTCCTCGCTATAGATATATATTCATCGCCACGTATTCCGTATAAAAGGTTCCGCCGGCAATGCTAGCAACCCTGAGTAAAACCCTCCTTCCAATGACCAACACGCAGAATTCATGTACCCTGCTTGCCGCGTACCCAACCAGGGGTCCCCTAAGCGGATACGCACAAAGTTCAGCCTGCTCTTCGTCTTTTCGCTTTACCCTGAACGACTGCTAGCTTTGCTCGCTACCTACCCCCTATTTCAACAATGGTCTCTGCATCCCTCGAATCCTACTCGCAGCCCTAAATACACCCGAGTTCGAGCTCCTCAGTATACGCATTCGTTCCCTCCTCGTTTCTCCAATCTTCTCCTTTTCTCTTTGTATCGATCTTTTTTTCCTGGACCCTCTGCTCAACATCCCCTGCAATATCGATGCATTTGAAATCGTCCGATTTTGACTGATTGCCAGCAGCAGATCATTCTGGTCAAACTTTTTACCCTTCAATTTCTATCAATTTTACACAATTATCTTTCACTTTTTGTCTTTGTTTTACAAAAATACTTTGTTTAACATTATTGTTATTATTTTGGAATCCAATTTTATCGAATGTTATGCTCATTGAAGAAATGTTATAAATAATAAATAAACTGTTTAATTCAACTTTTTTCAATCATGAAACATAGTCTTAATTTTTTTTTTTCGTTCTTTCTTACATTCGTATACATGATTATTGTTTATTTATTGCGTGTTATTCTATTTTTCGCTACTGTTGGTTAATATCAAAAATTGAGTTATTATTAAAATAAAAAAATAAAAAAATTAAAAAAAAAAATTTGTCATATTTATGTTTTTATACAGTCCAAATAGAAACTGTTTTGCCACTGAATGAGCCAGTCGAGCAAAGTCTGAAATTGTCGATCTTCAATTTTGGATTTCAGTAACCTAAAGTGTTTGAACAAATGTACTGACAGTTTTTGAGTTGGTAAAAAAAAAAGATCGTACAAAAGTGAGAACCACTGGCCTGGAAATGAGTGTTTCATGGGGGCCCCCGGGTTTCTCCCGAAATAGACATACAAGAACGGTCGAGGGTCGGTTCCCTGGTTTCTATATAGGCTTTCCCGGCTGTGTCGTACCCTCATCAAAAAAAAATTCTTCGGATTCGGGAAAGATCCTCGGTCGGCTCAAACTTACCTGCCTCCGAATACCACGGATACCTTTTAAATTTCGGTACAAGGATGCTTCAAGTAGCAATGTATACAAAACTTATAAATTCTTTCGGAAACTCTGGGTCATTTTGTTTTTCATTCTTACTTTTTACAAAAATGATTTATTGACGAATTGTGACTGAAAAAAAAAACTCTAGCAACAAACAAATAAAAAAATTCCTTTTTTTTAACAGATCGTTGACAGAAATGAATAAAAAAATAAGTACAAGTTCATTTAATAATATTTTATAACCAACAAGCGTAATCTTGAAATCAGGATCATTTTTTGAATCAATTTTCCTAATATGCAAAGAAATAATGATTTAGATATTGATTTTCAAATGCAGCAACTTTTAGAAGAAGATTTTTATCTTTAGAGACACGGAAGAAAATAGTAAATAGGGTCCATTCCTTCTTTCTTGTTCGTTCGTCATAAGAGTGCGTTTCCTTTTTTTTTTTTTTCAACGTTGATATATAAGAGGGGACTGGCGACGAATCCGAGCACACGGGAGAATACTCGATTCCCCTGTCTCCCACGCGCAAAAGGGACGCCCTTCCTTCGTTGTCTGCCATATGGCTCTTTTTCCTCTATTCCTCTCCCGTGTTCTCCCTTTTTCACGATCCACCCCTATATCGTGCAAGCTGCCCTACTGGGGAGCCTGAAACTTTTTTTTTTTTTTTTTTTTTTTTTTTTTTTTTTTTTTTTCACCGGGTCGTTCGCTATCGTACAACGTGAGGTTCACAACAACAATGTTTCAAACAATTTTCATCGGCATTTATTCTTTCTTTTTATTTTCCTTTATTTATAATTTTTTTCATCCTGATTATCGTTTGTTTAACGTGATCTGTGTAGTTGAGAAAAAAAAAAAATATTTCGCATAAATAAATCGATATAAAAAAAACTTAGAGGTTTATGGAAAACAAACATTTCCATCGTATTCCATATGAGCTGCACGTAAATTTAGGGACTTTACGCAAATTGCGAAGGAGAATACTCGAAAATAATTTCAGGAACGAGATATCGGGATCCCTTGCAACATACAAAGTTCTAGGAACAAGGGGTTTGCCAACCCCTCGAAAACCTCATCTTCTCTGTCTCATCGTTCCATACATTCATTCCCTAATGTAGGGTCGTCCCTATTTATACGTACAACAACGGTATAAGTTTTATCCAAACCTATCTCATGTATTCTCACAATACATCGTACGTACGCGAAAAAAAAGGTCAAATTGAAATATCGAAGTTGAAAATAAATCTTCATCCACAGAACTGATGAGAAATCAATTTTCCAATGACACCTTATTCCGAAACATCGTAATACTGTAGAAAAATAAAATAAAAAGCTTAAGCAAGACTCAGAGCCTAAAATAGATTCTCCAAATTGACAATTTCTAAATGTCTCGAAAAAATCCAAGAATCAAAATCATTTTAAATGAGTTCCATCAGAGTCGAAAGATTCATTATAATCGAAATTGCCGTACAAATGTGAAGAGGCTGCTGCTGCGGTGTTGATCGTACGAACGCAAAAAGCGCGGGCAAAGTCTGTTCGCATACGTCGCGTTATAGTCCTTGAAGTCCATTGCTATATTTCTGAGCAACACCGTCGTTCTCGTGCACAAATGTTGTACATATATTTATAATAAATGCATATATATATATATATATTGAGTACATGCGCTAAGGAAGGAACAAGAACTGCAGAAATCTCCCAGTCTTCTCGGTCTTTGCGTGCTGCGATTGGCCCCGCGTATTTTTTTCTCTGCCAATATCTTATCCGCGTCGCGAGAGATAGACCTCGGCTAATCTCACTCGCGCGGACTTTACACCATACCGATTGGATGGCTTTGTATCTCTTCGTCATCGTACTTCATTTCTGTCTTAACCAAAATGCACATTTTAAATGCACAAGTCAGCAGTGACAAACGTCTTCGAAAAAAATGGACCAGTTATTCGTCACTATGAATTTTCAGCTCAAATTATCGCTTAAATGTTTATATTTTATTTTTTTAAACTCACACTACTACATCGTTACGCTATCACTTGGATACTCTCGTTGCTACGTATAGTTTCCTATAGCTATTGCTGCGCGAGGCCAAAGAGTACAAGTGTCGCTTTTATACGTATTTCTATATACACTCACACATAAATATATATATATATCTGTATATTACATATAGACACTAATGTATATAGAAGCCCGGAGCTCCGCGAGTCCCCTTTCGAAAATAACACTCGGCAAGGCTGACGTCATTTCGTCATGAGGCACCACTGACGTCGCTGCGAGGCCGCTCTGTTATATGTACGTCTCTCAGCAACTTGGCTAACGAAGCTAAGCACGAGCCGCGTTCACCATCGCAGTATCGCACTCAATTTAACAGTTTTCACTGCGCACACCACGATTAGACTTTTAGTTTTTATTGCCTCGATTCGATGCAACTTTGTCGCTTTTTTTTTTTCATGCGATTAGACTTTTTTGTGTGTTTTAAATAGTAATTCATATCTGATCTGAATAGTAATCCATATCATAGTGTTGACAGAAAAATTAACTCTACCAATTTCTTGGTGACAGTATTTGAATGGAGATTTCAAATTTTGAATACGAATCTTTATGAATGAAAGAAATTTAATTTGAAAAATGATTTTGATTCGTTGCATTTTTCGTATTTTAGGATACGACTAATTTTTTCAACAGTTTTACAATAAATTTTCAATTGTTTTTAATAATTTTTGTAAATCAAAACTTTATTTGATTACGAGCATTATTACGTGATCTATATATATCTTTTTACTTTAAAATATAAAAACAAACTGTGAGAACGAAGCTCGTCATCTTTATCGAATATGAAATTCTAGGAAAAGAGAATCTGCACCTCGCAAACTTTGATTTGTATGGACCATCGCTTCTTTTACCATTTTCTCTCAAACGTCAGATTCATTTATAAAGTCGAAAAAATAAATCAACCATTTACAAACGTGGAAAAATATTGATCCGACGTACGTCTTTGTAAACATAGTATGAATATGATCGATTTTGGACTCCGCAGTCAATATTTTGCTTTGAAAAAGTTAATTAAAAAAATGACTATTTATGTCGTTCATCTTTTTTGTTTTGTCTTTCGTCCCTTTCTTTGAATCTTTAAACTTGATTTATACAAAAGTAACTTGTTGAATCTGTCCTCCATCATTATCTACTGATGTCTATTGTCGATAAATTTCGTATCAATAGAGTTTTATCAAGAAACAAATGATAAATAACGTGGTATATCAATCGTTGGTCATATGTTTTTTTGCCTCTACCTTCAATTAACTTTACAATGATTTGTGTCACAGAACATCTCGGAGACTGCAGGAAACATTTCATATCAGTGTTTATGCGAAGTATTTATATTTATCGGTAGAATTTAGTTTTAGAATGTCATAAAAACAGCTGAAGATCCTAGCGAATGAAACCTAGTCAATGACCGGACTCTCTTCAATGCACAGGTCGCACGTGCCAAAGCAAAGTGGCGCCTATTTCGATTGCCCCTTTAATGGGGATAAGCCCCACTTTGTCTTATGTTTATACCTACGAGTACACTCTTCATGCACAATAGCAATTGCAACCTCTATTCTAAACGGCTTTGTTGGGAAGAGGTGTTACTGGTGTCTAACTTGACTCCTCAGCGACCGGGAACATCAGCTCAATTATACCTGCAAATCCCATCTTATAATAAATACGTAAACCATAAAATATAAGGCGCGTTTAAAATCTTTAAACTCGTATAATCAATGCCTCAATGTCTGGTGTCATTCAAATTGACATTTAACTCACTTCGCAGGTAAACCTGGCGGAATAAAAAGATTTTAATGAAATTTATCAGGCAACAATATATTACGCGGAAAAAATGTGTTTGCAAAATTTCACGTCATTCATGAGGATTGATTGAATCCCTTCGTAAAGATTCCATTCATTCTATACTCCCACTGAGTCCCTATACACATCGTAGTATCTCTACAACGTTCTTCTGTCAATAATCTTGTAAGACACGTTACTACGTTTATATCTCTCTTAACAGGCAATATGTTGTTCTCTCTCTCTCTTTCTCTCTAGTTCGTCCGATCTTCTATGTGTGACAGATATGTATATACATATGTACCGTAACATTACCATATACTGTAAATTCAGTAAAGTTTTCAGCAGCTCTGACTTTGATTTATGGGTGGTTGAAAGGCGCGTGCATTTTGCGCCGCTGGTAATCCGTTACACTAACCCGTCTCTCATCTCTCTTTCTTCCTCTCTCTTTTCCCAGCCTCTGCTTTAACCCTCTTCTTTCTCTCTCGGTAACTCTACTGACGTCATTATCCCGCTTTCGCTTCCTCGTTAAAGCCGCTTTAACCACACTAACTACTTGCTACTGCCCAAGAGAGACCTGCCCGCGTTTCCCTGATTCAACAAGTGCTCAAGAGCAATATCGTATAGACATGTACGTTTGTGTACATTATCGCTGGGGACTTGTAAAGCTTCGTCAAACTCTTTACACCAACATTAAAGCCCATCGGTATTTGTATAAAAGGAGGATGTTCTGCCGAAAGCTCGCAATAGAGTCGTTCGCCAGGGGACGTAGAGAACAATGTTTCTTTTATGTCCTTTCTCCACCCTCGTACGTTTACGAGATCATTTCCAAAAGTTCATCGTGTATTTCGTCGATATAATTCGAATAATCATATGACGTCACTCGGGTTTTACCATCGGTCGAGTATTTGTTTTGACAATAATACTTCAAACTGATACGAAGCTGTTCATGCAAAAACCACGTGCGTATCTCCGCGACTTTGTAAAAACATATTTTTCTGCGACATACGAGTGGAGACATCTTTTAGTATTTCGCCACAACTCAAACGCGCTTCTTACTCATCTATATGTATATATTTTAAGGCGTTATTCAAATTCTCAGTCCAGTGCTTTGATAAGTAATGATACGAGCAGTACAGCTCGTGGTAGGAAACTCTTTTCGTATATACCACTTTGGGAACTGACAAGAGAAGGGGAATATGTCTAGCACATACAATTCACAGGGTGGGAGAACATTTTCTGTTCACTTTCTCCAAGCAGAAACCATATAATACTCACCCGCGAACGTATGTGTTGAACCAGCTTCAGTCATTGTCGAAATACCTCCAAAATAAACGAAAAAAAATATTAATTATTTTGTTTCCCGAGGTGATGAAAGGTCATTATTTTATTATTCTAAAAAAATAATAACGTCTTTCGGACTATTATTATCTCATTAACACCAAACTTTCACCGGTTTGATAATTTGAAAAAAAATTTCGATACTTTTTATCGTATGGATGACAATGTTTTAATGATAAGTGCAAATATCATCGAACGTAGGGAACGTTGCCATTGAACAGACACCCGCATGGTGCCACATAATTGAGCCTATGACTAACTTACCCTCGCGATGTCTTCTCCTTCTCTCTTTGTTTCGTTTCCCCATTTTACTTATTTTCCCCCTACGGAACTACTACCCATTCCGAAGATGACTTCTTCCAGCAGACGCGAGGGCAAGAGGAGATCCTGACGTCATTAGACGGGCACGCTCCCGTCAGCGAGCCGACCCTCTGAGTCACGGAGCTCTCTCTTTCTCGGCAGCCAACTATTGTACGCCAACCATTCGACCGAAGCTTATACCCTGCTGTCTTATGCCTCTAGCATAGCAATATCTTACAGCGAGAATGATCCTCTTGATTGAGTTAGCAAACTCGAAATTTCTTTCTCGTTATCATTCACGAGCCAAAAAAAAAATACGACTTTTATATTGGATGTTTATTAAATATTATTTACTTTATCTTCTTCTATATTATTTCATTATTTCCTCTGAAACTATGAGCCGATCTTGGAACTAGAAAGAAACCTTTTTACGTGGAGTTTCCAATCGTTTCCTCTACGTCTCTTAATCGCTCTTCTTCACGTTATTAAACCAGCAGACTCTGGAATTTTATTCATCAAATCTTAAAATCGTACAAGTTGCGAACTATAGCGAATGTTTCGGTTTTAAAATGTCCTTTCAACCTTGTGGCCCTGTGCCCCCTGGACATACGTACAAATTTTTGAATGAATAAACATATGAATTAATATTGACTCGGTTAAAACGCAATTACGAAAGAGACTAATTTGATTTATTTGTTGATATATTTACAGAGCTGTGCAATGATGGGTCTGCAGGCCACGGCAGGAAAACGTAAGCTTGAGGGAGGTGTGGGCTGCATGGAGTTCGACATGGAAATGGGTGAGAGCCCTTCGAAGCTCGGCAGAGTAGAGGGCAGTTGGTGGGCAATGGAGGACAGTTATACACCACCGTTGAATCAAACAACGAGTTCGTACTATGATATGGAAGTTAGCGGACCTTGTCTACAGACAAATCCTTGTCAAGCGTCTCCGATATCACCGCCGAGTTCGGCACAATTGAATCATGCACCGTCGCAGCAGCAACAGCAGCAACAGCAGCAACAGCAGCAGCAGCAGCAGCAGCAACAACAGCAACAACAACAACAACAACAACACCAGCACCAGCAACAACAACACTATTATCATCACCATCATCAGCGTGTAAACGGAAATGGTGTAGTTAACGGTAGTGGAGGTGGTGGTGGTGGAGGTGTTGGAAACAACAACGTTTATGGTCATCAGTTGTCGAGACCTCAGCCGCAATGGGGTGGTGCACCTCATCATTACGAACCGCCAACGATACGAAGAGAAGAGAACGGCAAAAGTTATCTCGAGCTTGGCTCGAGTTATCGTTCGAACGAGAGATGCTGCGAAGGCTCGAGATCAAGCTGGTGCAGACGTGGTAGAGCATGTTATCGTCAGAGACGACTAGCCGTACTCAACATTTCAATGTGCAAACTAGCGAGGTATCGCCAATATCCTGATCCGAGTCTTCATCGTTCCGTACTCATTTGCAACACACTTAGGCATCTCGAGAGAGAAATGGAGAGAGATCGAAGTCCTCCGCCCATGGAACCTGTAGTACAAGCACCAATGGCACAATTACAACCAACCGAACAAGGTAGACTAACACCATTCCCAATGCCGCCAAGCTCATCGAGCGAAAATGACGCTGATTCCGGTATTGGAGACAGTGACGATAGCCGTTCGATCAACTGGGGCAGCGTACTCTCACTTTCGAGCCAGTCCCCCTTAGATCCATTAAACAACAACGAGCTATTGGACGTTGACATTGGACCCGAGTTAGATCTTGATTTCATGCCAGGATGGAAATTGACACCTTTGTCAGCCGACGATATACTGAGAAGTACAAACGCCGCTGTTGCAGCCGCCGCAGCACAGGAGAACAACCACCATCATAATCATCATCATCTTCATCATCTTCATCATCATCATCATCAGTTGTCATCTAATGGCTCGACGATATTAACCAGCCCGATAACCAATAGCTGTAACGGTAGTAGCTCCGGTGTTACGAACAACACGAACAGTACGCACGTCGAATCGTTGATGTGTGTGGGCTCATAGCCGCCAATTCTCACGTCGCTGAGCCATCTCATCGACTTTTATCCACTCGCGTCCCAGGGAAAATAGTGTCGTCCGATTTTGTCATCTAAGACTTTTTATCGATCTAAATATCGGAACAAGAAAGAAATATGTTCGCTGGACGACCAAATGTTCCGTACTGTTCAATTCTATCGAAACAAAACAAAAAATATGCATTCAAATTGTGAAGCTTACGGGCAGAGAACATAAAAGTAGTCTCTCGATACCTTGCAGCAAACAAAAAAAAAACGTCATCAGATGGAAAACGATGGAGAGCTCCTTTCGAGCTGCGTCTCGAAACTTTTTCTCATTTTTTTGTCTTTCTGTTGTTGTTGTTTTCTCTCTTATTCATTAACTATTAACGGTTCGTGTCAATTACATGCCACTCGATATCGACGACTATCTGTCAGCGCTGTTGATGTCAAGCCTCGCTCTTTTTTTTCTCTCGTCGTGAAGTTATCGCATCTGTGAAGAATTATTGTCATTGAATCAACGCCAAACGAGATCTCACGTTCTTTTCTTTTTTTCTTCATTCTTAGAGATTATTCTCCATCTTTTTTTCTAAGCACAGCATCGATATAGAATTTATTAAAGTTTATTTCAATAGATAATGGATTTTTTCTTGTCATATATTCCAATCACGTAACTATAAAAATCTATCGATACTGCAATGAATCCATCGAATTTTTTGCACATTTGGAGACGGAAAAAATGTCGCATCACAAATTATTGAGTTACCAGTATTCTAAGAACTCAGGGGAAGAAAGTTACGTGGTTTTTAAAAGTTCTCGTGATAATTCTAACGGTGCGATAATGATCGATCGGTTAGGATTTTACGACGAATGTTTTAAGACCGAGAGAAAAAAGAGGCAGGGCGAGCGAGAAGAAGAGAGAAAGAGGAAAGGGAGAGACTATTTAATGTTTGAAAGTCTTCAACGTTCGATGGTACCCCGGGCCGACGATGTAACAAAGCGTTTATGACCAAGGAGAGCGAACGATCTCTGTAGCGAATTTTTTCTTGTTTTCCATTATTCTTTTCAATTGCTGAACGCAAACCTATTCCAAGGAATTTTTTACCAATGCATCGTCTGCCTAGCTCGCCAATGTTGAGGATTTTTAAACACGCACTAATGTCATCGTCCGATACGACCTTAACCAGCGTTTTAAATAACAACAAATTTGATAAATAATTCAATTGAGAATAATATAAAACAAACAAAAACGAACAGAAAGAATGGAAAAACGAAACGCCTCTTGTATCTCGAGCCGATATCCACGGCGAGAATACCATTGCGGCCTACGCTCACGATTGCAAATATTTAAGTGCACACGATACATTAAAAATTGTCACACATACCTAACATGGTGCTAGGATGCCTAAAACCTGGTGCTGTTTGACTTATTTTTAACTTCCTCCGGTGTACGCTTTTTTCTTCATCAAATATTCACGAGTCCTCCCTTTATTTCATACATTTTTCTTTAAAATCATTCAACATAAAAAAAAAAATAAAATAAAAAAATGTGCTGAAAATGAAGATTTTTCATAAGAAAAATTACTTTACCGTTGTGATAAAAAGGCGCAATTCCATGTTTTCTCGTTTAAGGAAAACTCGAAATTCTCATCAGCATGTTAATCTGCGTAAAACCCCACAGGAAACTCCGATTGGAAATCATTACGGGTTAATTTTCTTAAGCAATGATTTTAAAAACCTTTGAAATTATGTGAACTAAGATTTTTTTATGAATTTATTCATAAATTTCTAAACCAAACGGAGAAAAGCTTATTTTGCTTTTCTTCTTTCTTTTTTTTTTATCAATTCTTTATACAGATTTTGGATATATTTCATTTTTGGCTTTTCTTTTGGTGCGTTGTCGAGTGTGTGTTTGTATGTGTACAGCGCGTGAAACAATAAACGTGTTAGAAAGACGAAAAATAGAGAAGGAGGAAATGTAACGTGGGAAAGAAGAATCGAGTGGTAAATATATGAAAAAGGGCCGTGTAATAGACAAGATTAGAGAGCCAACGCTTTCGCGCAGACGTGTCATCTCGTTTTTCTTTGCGTTTCATGTAAAAAAAAGAAAACGTCAACAAGTACCTGGATCTTTAAAAGTCGAATCATGTATGTAGGGATTCGACAATAATCGAGAGGCAGAGGAAAGACATTTGGTGGTACAGTTCGAATTCCAATCGTTAAAAACTTTGATCTCTTATAGATTAAATTAGCAACAGCAATGAAAAAAAAAGAAAAAAGAAACGAAAAAAGAAAACAAACGTTCGTACCAACGATACTGCAACCAACAAACAACGAGATATTTTCTCTCGTCCTTTAGCGCTTAGATTTGAATTCTTCGAGAATTTAAACAAATTTACAGAAAAAAAAAACGCACACATAAGAATAACGAAAAAATACAATTGAGCAAGAGAGCAGAAGGCAAATGAGCGGCAGCAGTCAAAATACTTAAAGAATAACAATCACACATGCATGAGAAGATAAAAAAAACTCTCACACGGAATACTTAACCGATCCAACTGATAACTTAAATGAAATAGAACAAACCGATATATAAATCGAAAGAAACAACAAGAAACTTCGTTGCATTAAAACTATTCTTACAGTGGTGATTCGTTAGATCTTCTGGAAACTAAACTAAAATCATTTTTTACATCGATTGATGAATCGAGGAAACATTGATATGGTATTTGTTTTTCTTACTTTTAGAGAAAAAAAAATATATATGAACGAGCAATATTATAATTATTAACGTCAAAAAAATAAATAAATAACAACAACCGATGTCTGACTGGATACGTCTATTTCGTATCATGACATCGTCTTCTCCTGAAGTTCACACGATATTTCAACATCTATGATTTTTCAGTACGTTTCAAATTCCATTCGGTCATAGAGAAAAAATTGAATGAAAACAAATAATAATAATAAAATGACAGTTAAAACTAGTAAAAATTTGAAACCTGTCTATTGCGATCGTCAATTTTGGATCACGAAAATGATACATGTGTGAACAAACCCCAATCAAGAGGTTGAGAAAAATGTTTGACATTTTAAAACATTTTTCACTTGATTAAACACAGCAAAATGAGGAACAACTATTTTTCTCTACCAAATCTCTTAACTCCCTCGATTCATCCACAATTCGTTGAAAAGAAAGGAAAAACAAATGGAAATCTAATGCAATACTCGAATTGAGGGTGTGCGATAGCGATGGTGAAATGAGAGAAAAAAAATCCACTCGGATGCGTCTCGTGAACGTTGGTTCTTCGTCGTTTTCGTCGTTTTGTTTTGTTTTTTTTTTTTCTACGTTGACACATACATTGCGTACCTTTGTACGAATAAACGACAACGCTTTATGTTTAATTGGCACAAAGGAAGAATTAGGTATAAAATGCTGGAATTTGATGTGTGTAAAAGGTACAATGGTTTAATGGCGGTGATGAACGTGTTTGCGATGTGAGAAGTTGATGATAAATTTGTGAAACCGAGGTAAGCAACGGCCATGCGCGGTGAGGATTGTATAAATAAGTTATCGGTGAAAAAAAAAAACAACAGAAAAAAAAAAGATTATACATTCGGTTATTATCGAAAAAAATCTTGTAAATAGTATAAATAATAAACCAGATGATGAGAGAGAGAGAGAAGTATGTTTAGGCGATGAATAAATAGTTATTAAATGAAATATACATAAGATATTATTATATTATATTATATTAAATATATACATATACATATATATGTGTATGTGCATTCATACATGTATATACGTATACAAGAATTATATATATAAGATTATTATATATATTTACCATGATAAGTGATAAAAGGCGATTGTAGGGTCTCGTTCGATAACCGATTACTTTGTTATTTTAACATCATTATTCTTGTTGTAAAAAAAAAAAAAAAAATAACAAGAGTAGTAAACACATGCACGTGAATTTGGAGCAGCATTTTCTTTCATCATTTAAATTCGATTTTGAAAAGTTTAGCAAATTCTATGACATTTCTTTTCTTTTCGTGTGTTGTTCATAATCGTGATTTTTACTCGAGAATTGTCAGTTTTTTTCTTCCTTTTTTTAAAATTTGTTTCTAGTACACTAATTATTGCTGAATTTGGATACGATTTTTTTATTTCTTATTCTAGAGACTCTATCTTCCACGTTCTTGCGGTCTCTGATGCTTAAAGTTTTGAAATTTGTTTGTAAAATGAATTTAATGCTGCATTCTTGGATCTTTTCTTTATTGCACAATTCTCGGATGAAAATTTTCACGCTGGTCGTGGATTCTTTTAAGAACGAATATACAATCACACGAAGGAAAGATTTTTTTCATGTTCATATCGTGCATTTCGTACGGAGGCAACTCAACTCTTTTGTTCGGCAATCAATTGGGCATCTGATGTAAAAAATGATAATGAAAAATAAAATTTCATCAAATTTAATAGCCACTCTGTATTACTTTTTTTTTTCTGAAACATGAGTTATATAAAAAAAAATATTTGACATCAGTGAGAAAATCAGTTCTACTCAAACTATTATTCGTGATGAAAAAAATTGTTTCTGGAACGTTTTGAAATATTGTACAAAAACTGATATTAAAAAATATAAAAATGATCGCGTTGGGTTTGCCTGAAACGTTCAGCATTTTCTATGCTTGATCACATTTAAAAAAAAGTTGTTTATATTTAAAGATTGGACGTGGCTCTGTATCGTGATATTTCGTTATTGGAAACTCGATTGTTTTTGAATTTTGAAATGTCTAAAAAAAAAAAAATCATTAGCATGCCTTTTTGCGGTTTTTGAAAGAATAAATTGATTGCCGAAAACTCGTTTCGAGGTAGAGTTAGCTGGGTTTGAAATGCTGCGTGTGCAAAGCCTTAAAAATCCATTTGTCAATTGGAATTTCGCACGTGCAAATTAATACGAAGTTTCTTATTGGTTTCTCCTCAAGGGCTGATACGAAAATGTACGATTAAGTTCCTATTATAATATCTAACCAAGACTTAGTTAGCCATTGTCTGGATTTAACCGAAGTGCAGTTTCAGCCCCAGATCTTGAGTTTTATCCAAAAATGACAATTTCTGTATAAATTTCCATAATATTTAGTAAAAACAGAAAACAATAGCAATTAGCAATGGAAAAGGCTGTTGATAAAATCCATTTTCAATGAAATTCTTCTCAGTTTATAAAAAAAAAAAAAACAAAACAAAAAACATTTTTTCTTTTCTTTTTTTTCAATGGGCTTACAAATCGGTATATTTGAGCTTGTCCCAGCAACGCCGAAAAACCTAGGGCAGGAAAGACAACACTGTACATTGTAAATATATAAAAAATTAAAAAAAAGTAGTGCAGAGGACGAAGGTGTTTACAGAAAGACAGAGTTAAAGTTGCATCGAAAAATCTACGCCGTGATGCTGGAGCGATGAAAAATAATGAGCTCCTTCGTTGTAAAACAAAATTTCGAATGAGTTTACTACGAGAAAAAATATAAAAAAAAGAATACATGAGATATAGTAATTTATTTGAAAGAAAATATAAGGACAAGGCTTTTTTGCTAATTACAAAAAGGAGATATGCGAAATAGGAAAGCATAGAGGTTGAGATGAAATAAAAGGGTGATCCTCTTTCGTTCTCATTCATTGTTCGATCGCTTCGAATCGCGGCGTAACCTTTTAATAGATAAACGAAAAAAAAAACAATAGTAAAAACAAAAAAAAAACGTTGTAAGATGCACAGTGTATGTCTAAAAAGCGAATCGATCACTCGATAATTACCGTACTTTAAATCACGACCGCGTAAAGAAATAAAAAATACTTTTTGACTTGCGTCCGAATGAACAAATATTATGAGAAACATCGAAAAAAAACTTTATATGTAACAAAAAAAAAAACGAAAATAATAATGAAAAACGTCTGATCAATGATAATCGAAGCATTTTTTTTATTTGTACGCTCTCGACGAAACATCGAGATACTTAAAAACAAATTACAAACAATAACTCTAGTCGTAAGCGGTTCGATGATACGGCACACTAACGAGTGGTCGAAAGCGTTGTTTTAGCGGTGAATTTGTGTACCACGTTATGTCGTTTTACCAAAATACTAACCACGGAAGAACGAAAATATTAAAAAGAAAAAATTAATAAAAAGAAAAAAGAAACAACAACCACGACACAATATGGACAAGAACAACTATCAAAAAACAATAAAGAGTATTATTCTATATATAACTATGCATTTCTGATGTCATTTTACTCTTTTACTCTGACCCAGTTTCCAAATCCTTTCCGATATTCCTGTAATACGAAAATTAACTATTTTCTCTGCACAGACCAAAGGGAGTCATAAAATATAAGGAACATATTATTGAGACAAAAAAAAAACTTTATTGAGTTGTATTCATTTTCAAATCATCTGAGAAACTATCTTATACAATAATTTCATTCAAAATGCTGCATAATTTTTATATTCAATTTCATTTACAAATAAAAGTATAAATTATTTTTATATTAATATTAATTTATAATTTCTTGCAATGCGTGATGGTACAGATGTGCAAATAGATCTCGCCTACGATACATTTACATTTATAAATATGGATATTCAGTTCGAGGAGACTGAATTAAATTGTTCATTAAAAGGTCGTAGCTTTTTAATTTTTTTAAATTATTTCATTTTGAGGACCCATTTAGAGTACCATTATGAAACTGCGTGCAAAATTTCTAAAAGATTGACATTCACAAAAATGCATACTTCACAGAATAACCCTGAGGTTTTTCTACGGATGATTTTTTTTTCTCAGTTACAAAGGAACATGTGACGAAGTTTGTTTCAAACAATGAAGAATTTTGACAGCTGAGTTTCGGAGGAACAACGATTTAAAGAATAAAATTTAATCGTAGAAGGTTGCTTTGGAATGTGACTGTGGCGAGATTATTAGTAACTTGCTTTATGGAAAAGTTTTATGCTGAAAAACTTGACAGTTTCTTCGTTACACACACCGCAAGGATAGGGCTGCTGGAAAACAAATACTACTTTCCAATATTAATAATTATAAGAATTTTTTGAAAAACCTCCTACGTTGAGTTTGATCAGTAGAACTGAAAAAGTCTTAGTAACCAGCGCCCAACAAAAAATAGAATAGCAAAGCGAACGACGAAGGAAATAATACCAGCTGCTAAGTCCAGAATCCTACGATTTTTCACCGCCTTTTTCACCGTCGATTGAGGATCTTTAAGGATATATACTCTGAGACCGGGCCAATATGCATATGCGAATTCTCCCCAATCGAGCTTGTTTAAATCACAAAAAAACAATGTCGCGTCACGACGATTCATCCGATTCCAAACGGTCTGCATTTTGTGAACGTAGAAACGCCAATTCCCGTTGGTGAAGTGGTTTAGCGCGTTCACATTTTTCGTCAATACCATCCAGTAATTAAACGCTCTGAAATATTCAAGGGAAAGTAAATTGTGATTGTTCGCCATCAGAGGTCACGGCAGATCGGCTATGTTTTAATAACACAAAGGCAACTAAACAAAAAAGTAAGATAAATTACTGCACACGAACTATTGAGCTCGGTGGATTATCAATTGTAGTTTTCTAGATTTGTCGAACAAGGTATGGTACCACGGTCGGTAACAAACGGTAAGAAATGCTATTTGCCGACTGGCGGTATACTACCGGTAAAAATAAACTTATGCTGTATCCGCAGTAGCTATTATAGAGTCCTATAGAACGAGGTGTGAGTCTCATGATGTGAATTGAAATGTTTAGGTTTGTTGGGTTGTATAAGCAGTGGCATTATCGGATTAACATATTTTTTAATGTTTAATGAATTATTCCTTGTATTTTGTACTTTCAGCCAAAATATTTACTTTGTCACGTGCAACAAAATATTTCAAAGACGAAAATGATTTGTAAAAGCTGGAACAGGTTATCGGTCGAACCAGCAAAACTGCGGTTCAGCCTTACAAATTGATGTAAACGCAACAAAATATTCAATAAAGTGCTCCATAAAGAATGAACATCAGTTCCATTCCGATTGCACATTTTGCCCTAAAAGAACGAAGAAAACAAGAATAAACTTTATATTGTCTATTTACTTACTGTGGTTTTTTCTTTTGGGACAATAATACGAGATCTACAAAAATGGACGTCGATAGATGTATTGTCAGATGAAGGAACCAATAGTACCAGATGCAACGGGTATATGTTTGGTAATAAGGTCCAACCATATGCACGGAAGGCATTTCCGTGCCTCGGATGTAACCCAGTGCAGCAAATTCCTTGGGAGTTATTGGTTTCACCGTAGTGGATGCGTAATTGTAGATTATTGCTTCCTTGCAATTTTTCCTATCGCATAGACATACCCACGGTTAACTGAGTTTTTCCATCGTTTCATAGATTAAAAACTTAAATACGCTTCAAACGTTAGCGCTCATTGTCAAAACAGATCGTAATTGCAGTGAAAATTGGATTATCGAGCCCACATCACTAAAGTCTTTCAAATTTTTTTTTAATTTCTAGACATACCCGCGTGGAAATTTCGATAGAGATCCCTTCAGGGCACTATCAGGTTGCCTTATTGCCCCCCTAAGGCGCTCATAAGGCAACCCGATAGTGCCCTGACAGGAATTGTAACGACGTAAAATGAGGTAATGATCAGGTAGCGTGATTAGGCTCTGGCTGAGTTGCCTGATCGTCCTTATATCAGGCATCCTGAGCAGACTCTGATCGGGGAGTTCACATTTGATTACCCGACCAGGCCTTTATCAGGTCATCAAATGTAAGGCCAATCAATTTCAATTTTCAGCCCCCGCGTGGAAATTTCGATAGAGATCCCTTCAGGGCACTATCAGGTTGCCTTACTGCCCCCCTAAGGCGCTCATAAGGCAACCCGATAGTGCCCTGACAGGAATTGTAACGACGTAAAACATGAGGTAATGATCAGGTAGCGTGATCAGGCTCTGGCTGAGTTGCCTGATCGTCCTTATATCAGGCATCCTGAGCAGACTCTGATCGGGGAGTTCACATTTGACCACCCGACCAGGCCTTTATCATATTCCGGTGTCTTTCACCGCGGTAAATTGTACCACGACATCGCGGAAGATAAATTTCTTGAAAATGTCGCGTATGGTTTGCTGCATTGGAGCGTGAATGCTAGCTATCCGCCATATACTTGCAATCTGGAATAGCAAACAACGAATCCATTATGTCTCAGTAATATGAACTGAAAAAATTCATGAATGTCGAGGCAAAAAATAGAATTAAAAAAAAAATAATAATAATAATTCCGGGCAATCCAAATTTCAAGGTCACAAAAAGAAATAAATATCTTTAGATTTATTAGCTTTAGATTGAAACTTGCACTTACTATGTCGTCACGGAAGTTGTCATCGAGGAGTAATTTACTGTCGAAGTCCTCAAAATCACTCATATTTTTAATTGGTAGATTCAAATCATATTTTTCAGCAGGACAACCAAAGTTTTTGAGTTCGGACATCTTACCGACACTGCTTTCTTTGAACGTCATCTTCAGTTCTTCTAACTGAGTCGATAGTTGAGCCAGATGGAGACTTTGCGCATGAAACCCTCGGTTCACTGCTGCTTTCACTTCTGAAATAACACAAAATAACAATAATAATAATAATAATAATATATTTCATTACGAAATGAAATTTTGTTGGCGCCCAACTCTCACCTTCCAATAACGCGCTATCTTTTATCACTGGGATATTCTACGGAATATCAGTTTTCTTAAGAACTTTGTCATTACAAAAATACTTTGAACGATATCAAATTACGTATATTATTTTTTCTAAAATATAATGAAGAGATAAAAATTCTCACACATCTTTTTTTTATTATAAATCATGGTAATCGTTATTAAAATCAAAATCGTTATCTTTATCGTAAATCGTTATCATGGTAATCGTGGTGCTAAATCGTTACTTGTGTGCAAATATTCAATTGACAAAAATATTGGATCGAACATCATTGGAAGGAGTGTATATTGGAAAAGAAATGCATAATTTTTTAACATTGATTAATATTTTCTTCGTCAAAAGTGTCCATATTTGTGATTAGTGGAAACGAAAAAAAAAAAAAATTCTGATCAATCGAAAAGTTCTCAACATAACGAAGCCACCAACAGAATTTTTTTCGCTGACTAGATACGATTTCGCAGTTTTTCAAAATAAATTTTAATTGGTTTTTGACATAAAAACTCGTAATCATGCAGTTAGGATCAGGAGATCTATAAATTAATACTAAGGCATGAATAGCAGGCAGTACACTTCAAAGATAAAAACTGTAATCATATATGAATATAGCAGAATTTGCATGACCAAATCACTCAATTGTTGTGTCGTCTGAGTAAAAAAATTTCCTTTACCTTGCGTATGAAGTTGATTTCCACTTGGATTGGAATTCTCATCGGTTAACTCAAGAACCTCCCACAGCTTGTGATTCAGTACTGTCTGGGTTTTGTATATTTTTTTTGTTAGCGCAGCGTTGTCCTTTGAAGAATACTCTTCATCCGTAGAGAATACATCTTCTTTTTTTTCAAGAATTTTTAATTTCTTTAAGCCTTCTGCGTAGGTGTCTATTGAACAAAACATTGTTATGGAAATGGATAAGCAAATCAGCGGTAAATGTTAAAGTAGCAGCAGATTTAAGTAAAGTTACTTACTCGCTGCACCATGTATTGTGATTGCATATAGAGGCCAACTATCTGGTGCAGGAGCGCAACATTCTATCAGTGAATGAAGTAACGCAGCGTTCTCATCGTCATATGGCGGTGGCATAAACTGTGCAACGAGCTCTTCAGTTTTGATATCGTAGGATATCCAATTACTCGGAATAATGTCGACAGATTCGTTCTTTTTACGTGTTTCCTCCATGAATTCAACAAGTTTGTAGCGCATAGTATCCATCTGTAGTATTTCAATAATATATAGACATAATTTATTCAGATCACTGTTAGTATCTTAAAATCTTAAAATTATATTGATATATTATTTGAATTAGTATGGAATATCATTTTGATTGGTCATCTTCTCAAGCATGTAATTATAAATTTATACGAATATAATAACTTTTGGTTGCTTTTCGACAAATTCACAAGCACGTAACGATTTTCGAGGTTAATGATTTTTTTTATTATCACATTGTAACTTAATAATGCTTGTTTCATAAGAATTTTGTCTATTAATTCTCTTCTTTATTTTCGAATGAATACACTAGCTTTCAGCGCTGTTTTGTTGAATCAACGCAAATTAAGATACGGTCGTTTTGAGGTTAGAATTTTTTTTCGGTTAAGCCTTATTGAAAATAATACATAATTTAAATATTGTTTTTTTTATTACTGTTGAACGTTCACGAATTTCAATCATAATTAATAACAAAAATATGCAAGTCAAATTAAAGTAACAATACTTACGGCTCAAAAAATCTCGAGATGAGGCACCATGTTTTCGCTCTCAAGCAATATGGCGCGGTAAAATGGCGCCCGCTGGTGCATGCACACACATGGATACCCATACATATGTGTATCCGTGTGTCTCAAGTTATCGATATATCGCGTGTGACGAAGGATTGGTGGTTTATTGCAGTTAATTGTAGTTAATAATGTTGTAATTTAGTATAAAGTAAAAAATCTGGAAACTTGGTCGAGACAGACTAAATATGTATTGAAGAATGTCAAACAAATCTATGTTGCAGTTTCAACTGAAGTTTGTTTTTTATTAATGAAGTAGCGGCATATAGCATAAATTTTTTTTTCTTCGCAACAATGACCGATTTTCAAGCATACGATTTTGGTAACAACATTTCGAAGAGTACTAGTTTTGTTCGTGTTGGTTTTTTTTATCTTCCACATGTTCAAAGTGCTTGAATTACACGGATATTCGAAAATGGGTTTTTCTCGGGACATAAGTTTTCCAGCAATCTGAATTTCTTCGTGATGTCCGTTGTGTGGTATATACATTACGTCAATTACCAATATTTCACCGTTTCGAAGCAACACAACATTGTCGGGACGATTATTAGTAAGGTTCAAACGATAGGTCTTCGATAGGTTGTTCAAACTGTAAATGTCCTTCGTTGTTCTGTCTGTCGCTGTCAGAATCTTCTTCGCTGTATTCTTCACTGGTGAATTCTTCTTCGCTGCATTCTTCACTGGTGAATTCTTCTTCGCTGTATTCTTCACTGGTAAATTCTTCTTCGCTGTTTTCTTCACTAGTAAATTCTTCATTGCTGGATTCTTTACCATTTGACTCTTCGCTGTCTTTGTTATTGACACCAAATTCCCCATCAGTGACTCTATTTTTTGCAGTCTCACCTTTTTCGATTCTTAACATCTCAATTGCTGCATCTTCATCGTTGCATGTTGTTCTTTGATTATGAATTTCATTACGGAATGGTTTTTTTGCAGGATTAACATTATCGTCACTGATAGAATCAGACGTATCGTCTTCTCGAAGACAATTCATTCCTTGTACGGTGGCGGGAGCACAACTGGTACTTGGAATCGCGGGAGAATCTAACAACCAGTCAGGATATATTGTAAAAAATGTTAATTTTTGTATTTTACAAAAAAATATTGAGAAATTTGGACTGGTCGTTTGGATAAGTCTTTGTATTAAATTTGTGTTGCTGTACATAACCTCAATGATTAGTGTTATATCGATTTTTTAATAATACATACCCTTCAATGTTTTATGCACTGTTCGATGTCTTTTTATGCGCATCCGCGTTGTGTACCGGCGCTTCTTATCACAATCCATTTGAACTACCTTTGAAAACTGTAAACTCAAACTTTTAATTGTTTCGTTCCGTACGAAAACTGCTCCATGCACGTAACCCGTAAGGATATAAAACATATGGGTAAGAAAATTAATATATATATATATGTGTAGTTGTGTAATTCGTATGGCAAGCCGCAGGAGAGCCTATACGAATTGCCTATACCAATTATACGAATTGGCCTAGTCAGGCACCATTACATTAAGCGCCAATAGGGCCTAACAGGCCAAGCGTCAATAAGGCGCTATAAGATCATGTCTTATAGGGCCCGATTAGGGAAAGCATCAGTTCGTCTTTTTCGAGACAAGCCAAATCAGGACCATTTCGGATTAACCTGATTTCGCAGATATTTTGGAAGACTTGATACTGACCGAATTCGGAGTTCCATAACGAGGCTACCCGTTACGTTACCTGATCGTGGCCGAATCCTAAACCGGTGAAACCTAACAAATTTCCACGCGGGTTCAAGTGTTTTTGTGAATTTACTTATTAGCGACAGCATCCCAAGTAGTAGCGATCATTGCATTTGCGCACATATCGCCTGGTACATAATCAACTGGATTTTCCGCTTTGTAAACGGCATGAATGAAACCCAGGCAATTTCCTATGAAGAAACCTACGGGCCCATTAATATTCCCACACCAGCCTCGAATCGGTTCCATAAACGTCGACAGCACTTTGTGATAAAAAAAAGAAAGTAAGTATTCCGCATTAAAAAATGTGGCTTTTGTTGAAGAAATTCAATAGAAAATTACAGTCGATAATTACAATCTTTTTGCTGATTTAAACTAAATAAAAAATAACCAAGTATAGTTTTCTTTGGATCGATACTAACAATATATGAATTGCTGCAACAAATGAACATATTTGTAATGAACAAACCCATTGATGGTCTAAAAACCATGCATGCAAAAGGTGCTTCTTTGGCAAATTCTTCAACAAGGGTCTCAGCCATCGATTTTGTAAATGTGTACACATTTGGCCATTTCCCGAGCATGCTTTTCAACACTTGTGTGTCTATGCCCTCAGGAGTCAACTCATCGGCTTTCATGAGATCCATCATTAAGTTCAAGTCTCCAGGTGGTGGATAAAATTTTTCCTCTACACACCGTTGGTAAGAGTGAGAATAGGCCGTCGAAACATATACGAAGCCAATTAAATTTTTACACTCTTTGGCCAAATCCAGCATGTACTTCGTAGCTAATACGTTCACTCTTATCCCGGTGCTGATTCTTACGTCAAATTTCACATTTGATGCATTATGAATGATTAACGTTGTTTCATTGATGAGCTTAGCTCTGTCCTCAGGGGATAGGCCAAGATTCTCTACCGTCAAATCACCCTCTACGGTCGATACTTTATATAGGAAATCCGGGTTTTCCACTTTTAATCGATTGAATATCTGGAAAACATAATTAAAAAACTACGTGGCAAATCGATTACATGTCTAGCTTACTCGACAGCAAATACTGGTTCGAGCAATGTTCTGCCAAAGTCTAGGAAAGCCTCACATAAATTTCTTGTGAACAAATTTCATGAAAATGAAAATATTCATCAAAAGTTTAGAAATGTTTTACTAAACGGACTTTTTGGAGGACAAGTAAAGGATCGATCGCGGAACTGCAGTTTCTTTTTACACAGGCGATCACTCTATTGTTCGTCTTCCGGAAAAAAAAATTTCTCATCTAAAAATACACTCATTTTATCTGAACGGCTGGAATCATAGGAATCTTTGAAATAACTCAAAACATCACAGATGCTGATTCATACTAATATTTTTTACTAACCATATGATTGAAGTAATTTTTCATCCTTTGTTCGATAGACTCTCGCTTTGGTCTGACCAGTACGTAGAGCATTTTAATATCAGGACAACTCCTTAAAAGTTTTTCTACAAATAATTTGCCCAGAAATCCCGTACAGCCAGTGAAAAAGACAATTTGGCCAGAAAAAAAAGCTTGAATTTCACTGGGTTCGGTGGGATAATCCTCGTGATCGTTTGGAGCGTCTAACCGTTCGTAAATCTCATCCATCGTTAAAAATAATATTGAAAAATTGTGCAGACTGTCTTTAAAATAGCACGAACGAGATTTTCGCGTTTTTTTTTTTTTTTTTTTTTAATATTTCGAGTCTTTTAACAATGATACTAAAACGAACTCCGAACAGTCACCTCGGCGTAAGACGAAAAGCCGAATTACAAAGAGCACGAACCGCGGATATTTTTTAACAATGCAGTTGTCGAAACAGAAACTGGCCCCCCTTTCTATTGAGCGAACGTTTATATATGCGCCGGAACAAATTAAAATGATAATTATGCATGAACTTTCATGCATATGGTAGCGGAAAAATATATTCGTATATTGATGACGTGTGTGTCTCTCTTATAACAATGCAGTTTTCAACATTTTAAAAGTATTCATTACGGCTATCTTAGTAAGTGCATGTTTACTTGATTGTTTACGAAATGTATTGTCGTATAGACATCCGTTAAACTTCCCAAACCGGGGTCAAGTGTACAGTCCTTATATTTAAATTTTTGCAAAGAATCATATACAATGAAAAGCAACGCTGTGAACTAAAATGCCCAAACAGCGAACAATATTCATTGGTTCTTCGCGATCGTTTTCTTAAGTTAAGACAAAAATTTCGGAATGTAACATTTCGATCTCGAGCTCGAAGATTATCCAATAAATTCGTTAAAATTTCTCGTAGATGAATACAGTAAATGACGTAGCAAACTGATCTCTTTCAAATAATTACCAAGAGAAAAACGAATGAAAAAGAAAAAAAAACTACGACACAATATGGACAAGATCAACTATCAAAAAACAATAGAGAGTGCTATTCCATAAATAATTATGCATTTTCGATGCCATTTTACTGTTTTACACCGACCCAGTTTGCACATCCTTTCTGATGCTCCTTTAATACGTAGATAAAGTATTTTTGTTGCAGAAAGCGCGAGGAGTGCTGAAATAGAATAAAAATATTATTGACTGGAAAAAAACTTTATTGGGTTGTTCCATTTCAAATAATTTAAGAATCTATCTCATACAATCATTTCTTACAAAACGCTGTGTAATTTTCCCATTCATTTTAATTTCCAAATAATTGTATCGATTATTTTTATTTAAGAACTAATTAACAATTTCCTGCAACGTCTGATGGACGAATGGATCTCATAGAAAAATTCACATTACACGAAATGAATAGGCACAGACGACATTTTTGAGGAGATTGCTTTCTGATGAATATTTTTTGCGCCGTAACCTTTGGTATAATATTATATGGCACATTCCAATTAATTATAATTATAAATATTTTGTACACAAACGTCCGATGTTGAGTTTAAACAGTAAAACTGAAAAAGCTTTAGTAACCAGCGCCCAACAAAAAATAGGATAGCAATGCGAACGACGGAGGAAATAATATCAGCCGCTAAGTCCATAATCTTACGATTTTTCACCGCCTTTTTCACCGTTGATTGAGGATCTTTAAGGATATATACTCTGAGACCGGGCCAATATGCATATGCGAATTCGCCCCAATCGAGCTTGTTTAAATCACAAAAAAATAATGTCGCGTCACGACGATTCATCCGATTCCAAACGGTCTGCATTTTGTGAACGTAGAAACGCCAATTCCCGTTGGTGAAGTGGTTTAGCGCGTTCACATTTTTCGTCAATACCATCCAATAATTAAACGCTCTGAAATATTCATGGGAAAGTAAATTGTGATTATTAACCATCAGAGGTCAAGGCAGATCGGCAATGTTTTAATAACACAAACGCATCAACAAAACACAAAATCTGTGAATCAAGGTATGGTACCACAGTCGGTATCAAACAGCAAGCAATGCTATTCACCAACTGGCGGTACGTTGCATCACGTACCGCAACATCGTGTGAGCCTCATTGTTTGGGTTCCCTCAAAAAACGAAGAAAACAAGAGCAAACTTCATAATTTCTATTGACTTACTGTGGTTTTTTGTTTTGGCACAATAATACGAGATCTGCGAAAATAGCTGTTCCTAGATGTATTGTTAGATGAAGGAACCAAAAGTACCAGAAGCAACGGGTATATGTGAGATAATAAGGTCCCATCATATGCACGGAAGGCATTTCCGTGCCTCGGATGAAACTCAGTGCAGCAAATTCCTTGGGAGTTATTGGTTTCACCGTAGTGGATGCGTAATTGTAGATTATTGCTTCCTTGCAATTTTTCCTATCGCATAGACATACCCACGGTTAACTGAGTTTTCCCACCGTTCCATAGATTTAAAACTTAATCGAGTTCACATCACTAAAGTCTATTAAAATTTTTTTAAACCTAGACATAAATATCTGAATCTCTATCCGTCATTCAGTTATCATTATTTAAATTTTGAAATTAAACTTTTTTTTTTGGACTTACTTATTAGCGACGGCATCCCAGGTGGTCGCGATCATTGCATTTGCGCACATATCCCCTGGTACGTAGTCAATTGGAGAGTCACCTTTGTAAAGAGCATGGATGAAACCCAGACAGTTTCCTATGATCACACCTACTGGCCCGTTAATATTCCCGCACCAGCCCCGAATCGGTTCCATAAACGTCGACAGCACTTTTTGATAAAAAAAAAAAAAAGTATTCCGCATTTAAATATGCAGCGTTTGTTGAAGAAATTCGATAAATTCGATATTTATAATGAACAAACCCATTGATGGTCTGAAGACCGTGC
Organism: Campoletis raptor; assembly: GCA_948107755.1. Taxonomy (NCBI): domain Eukaryota; kingdom Metazoa; phylum Arthropoda; class Insecta; order Hymenoptera; family Ichneumonidae; genus Campoletis; species Campoletis raptor. The sequence goes on from OX403624.1 coordinate 5,897,596, forward strand.
ATGGAAAGGGTGCTTCTTTGGCGAATTCTTCAACAAGATTCTCGGCAACCGATTTAGTAAATGTGTATACATTTGGCCATTTCCCCAGAACATTTTTCAACACTTGTTTGTCTATGCCCTCAGGAGTCAACTCATCGGCTTTCATGAGATCCATCATTAAGTTCCAGTCTCCAGGTGGTGGATAAAATTTCTCCTCTATACATCGTTGATAAGAGTGAGAATAGGCCGTCGAAACATATACGAAGCCAATTACATTTTTGCACTCTTTGGCCAAATCCAGCATGTACTTCGTAGCTAATACGTTCACTCGTATCCCGGTGCTGATTCTTACGTCAAATTTCACATTTGATGCATTATGAAAAATTAACGTTGTTTCATTGATGAGCTTAGCTCTGTCCTCAGGGGATAGGCCAAGATTCTCTACCGTCAAATCACCCTCTACGGTCGATACTTTAGAAAGGAAATCTGGATTTTCCACTTTTAATCGATCGAATATCTGGAAATTATAATTAAAAAACTACGTGGCAAATCGACAACATGTCTAGCTAACTCGACAACAAATACTGGCTCGAGCAATATCCTCGAAAAATTCACGAAAAGCCAACGAAAATTTGACGTAAATCCATTTCATGAAAGTAAAAAAGTTCAGGATGGTTTCACTAAATAAATTTTTTAAGGACTTTTTGACGAACCCCGAACCGATCCATTACGGAATACTTTTCTTTTTTATACAGGTGGTTACTTTTTTGTTTGTCTTCCGGAAAGAAGTTTCATATCCCCAAATATTCATATTTCATCTTAATGTTCGGAATAAAAAGAATCTTTGAAATAACCCAAAATATCACAGATGTTGGTTCAAATTAATATATTTTTACTAACCACATGATTGAAGTAATCTTTCATTCTTTGTTTGATAGACTCTCGTTTTGGTCTGATCAGCACGTAGAGCATTTTAATATCAGAACAACTTCTTAAAACTTTTTCTACGAATAATTTGCCGAGAAAACCCGTACAACCAGTGAAAAAGATAGTTTGGCCAGAAAAAAAAGCTTGAATTTCACTGGGTCCAGTGGGATATTCCACGTAATCGTTTGGAACGTCCAATCGCTCGTAAACTTCATCCATCGTTGAAAATACTACTTAATAAAAATCGTACAGACTGTCTGTAAAATAGCACGAACGAGATTTTCCCGTTTTTTTTTTTTTTTTTTTTAAATTCCGAGATGTTTAACGAGAATACTAAAATGAACTCCGAACAGGCACCTCAGCGTAGGACAAAGATCCGAATTACAAATGGCATGAACCGCGGCTATTTTTTAACAATGTAGTTGCTGAAAGTGGCTTCCCTTTCCATAGAGCACACGTTCATATATGCAGACAACCAAATTAAATAAATGAATATTCATTAATTTTTTTGCATGACAGCGGAAGAATATTGATGACACTTGTCTTTGTCTTATAACAACACAATTTTCGGCATTTCGAATGTATTTATTTCGATTATTTTAATAAGTGCATGATTACTTAATTGTTGACAAAATGAACTGTCACATAGATATCCGTAAAACTTCCCAAACCGAAGTCAAGTGTACAGCCCTTACATTAAAATTTTTGGCAAGGAATTACACGTGATGAACAGTAAAATTGTGAACTAACGGGCGATGCACAGTGACATTTGTTTGCAAGGAAAGCAAACAATATTTATTGGTTCTCGCTTTCTGCTTATTCAAAAAAAAAAAAAAAAAAAAAAAAAACAGCACCTTCTTTTGCATCTTGGATCGGTTGGTTGTATTATTCCTCGATCTTTTCCCACGACAACACTTTCGGAATGTATAACATTTCGACCTCTACAGCTTTCTTCAAAGCAGTTCGTTACAATGACAGGCGCTAATTCATACCGTGTCGCATTACCAGAACGACGAAATAACTTTATACAAAAATATGTAACAAAAAATACAGCCAAACAAAATAATTCAGATGCAGGACAGACGCAGGATATTTATTTATTTATATTTACTTATGTAAATTGATCATTATTTTTGTGAAGGATGTTGGTATTTATCTATGAATCTTCTATTGATATCCCACTATTAGAACAAAGTATTGTTTGAGGAAGTAAAATAAATAATTATTTCCTAGATCTATTAGACAAGAAAAAATTGAGTAAAAATCGATGGCAAACAACTTTCCAATTCGTCCAGTACATTTTCAGTCACTTTAGATTATTTCTTCAGGGTATTATTACAATAATGTCAAGATAAATATTTTCTTCTGCAGTATATTTTCCGACGAATGTTAGAGATCGTTTTTTTTCGTATAATAAATATAAGTTTGTATTTTTTTTTCTTTCCCCGTCAGCATCTTTGTCACAAAAATGTTAAGTGCTACAATTTGCTAAATTTTCTGTATCAATGTGTCTTTGAAAGAAGAATTAAAATGATACAGAATACTTGAAGTGGTTGTTTAACATTTGCAATTAATTTAACTTCCAGTTCTCCAAATATGTTAAAAAATATCTGAAGAACCCTGTCTCTTGGAATTTTCAACGAACTTAGCTAATTTGGCAATTGAGCGATAAAGTAATCGGTATATTTAAATTTATGATGAGTACGAAGTTACAGGAAACCAAAGATTGAAAGTAAAAAAAATATAAACACCATTATGACAAAGTACTTCAAGAGCTGTTCATACACTACAAGTTTTCCGAATTTTTCGGTAGCTTCTGGTACCGTTGATAGAGGGTCTTTGAGGAGATATACGCGAAGCCCCTGCCAGTACGTTTTACAGTAATCTACCCAATCGAACGCTCTAATGTCACAGTTGAATAGTTTACGATCAGTCTCGTTCATACGATCGACAGCCTTGTGAATGTCCGTGACTTCTATTCTCCAATTACCGTGCATGAATTCTATAACTGAATTATAATTCAACATTCCTTTTTTGTAAGCAGCTACAGCCCTGTAAAACCATGATATTCATATTTAATATCCGGATTTCATCATTGGGACCACCGTGTGCACAATAAGAAAAAAAGTTCAGTAAAGTCATGTAAAAAAGCTTTATGAAACATGTGAAATGTAATATTCAGGTGAACCAATGATTGGTCTTATTAACCAAACAGATTAAGTGTTGTGTTTATCCAAGAAAATCCGAGACAATCGAATGTGGTTTTATGATTTTTCCAACCATAACGTTAAATGGTAATACGACATTTGTTTTGAAATAAAAAATAAATAAACATGAACGGTCCATTGTGAAACTGAGTTTCCTTGTGGTTCCAATGATTTCCCGAAACCTATACAGAACCAGAACCCAACCACCAACACTAACAGACCGATTTGGCCGTGCCAACTAAATTTATTTTGTAATTCAACATTTTGTTAATCCAAGTATTATGTAATTGTGGTGCATACGTTTAAATTATGTGAAGAAAATCGACTGTTGAAATACACAACAAAAGATATTCGTTTCTATTGATGAAATACTTGATTGTTTGTTATTGATGGAGTATTTTGTTGGAAGACCTTGATACAATAGCAATTAAACAACCTTTTTTGTTGATCAACTTAATTATTTGTTCACGAAAATAACCAAATATTGTGTGTCATTTAAATTATATTTAGTTGACGCGGTATTTGTCAAAATAATTCGAGCGTGACAACCAAATATTGAGCTTTTCAACAAAATCGGTTTTTCAGTGTAGCCTTGACATGCTGTAGTTTTTCAAATATTTGTCATTTTGTAGCAACTTATATATTGCGACGAATAATGTCGTTCGTTCGTGATTGATTTTATTGTTGATTACGATTCATAGTAACTTTCAAAAGCGTGGTCTTTTTTTCCTTTTGCTCTGATCCACTGGGGACTCCGTTTTAAAATGTGCATTTTTATGCTGACTGACGGATAAGAATAATGTACGAACTCTAAAGTCGTGATGAATAAGCGTTCAATCAACAATTCTGAATAATTAAAAATAATAAAAGCTCTATGTACAAAAATATTTGAAAAATCAAACGATGCGACTATGCAATACTCACATTCGTTTTTTTCCAGTTAACGTTAAATACCCATCCATCATTACCGCCGGTATGAAATGGAATAGAACGTTGAGAATTGAAAAGTAGTACGGACATTCAGTGATAATACATGACTGTGGCCACACAGTGTGAATTGAGGGTAAATCCACGTGAGGATCGTTTGGAAGACACAATTTTTTGAATTTTCTTACGGTCATTGGCTTTACGCTGCTGCTGCCGTAGTTGTATACGAAAGTTCCGGAATTAGCTGGCCTGTAGATTAGCAAGCATAGTGGTATTGATATTTTTATATATTTTGAATGCTTGTCACATTGCCCGTAGATTTTATCTCTTTTATTTATTGTTTCCTATTCTCTTTTGTTATGTCACCTGTTCTTTGCGATGTCCCATATTGATACGATCATTGAATTAATTGACATATCAACCGGAATGAGATCCAGGACATAGTCTAAATGGTACGCAGCATGTAGTATACCTAATCCATATGCGAGGAATAATAAAGCTGGTCCATTTAAGTTACCACACCAACTTCTCAATGGCTCTTTCCACGAAGATATCACTACAATCAGTGCAAATTAATTGATCCAGTTATTTTCATTTGAATATGTTTCTCGTGGACGGCACTATCGTTGCAAGTGTCTAATCTTTTTCATTATTTTCTATTGGATCGTGTTAATACGAAACACTCCTACTTTCAATTGGTAAAACAAAATAAAAATCGATTGATATTTGTACACTATCGAGACATAACCAATGAAAAATAATTGAAAGAACCCATTGCAATGTTATTCATCTCCGAATATAGTTCGGTGACTTGAAATTTTTTTTTGATGCTATTGTTCTTTTTCATAGAATTGAGTTTCTGGACCTTAATATTTCATGAATTATTTGAATTTGGCGAGTCTCAGTCAACGAATAGCTTGATCTCGTAATTATGATTTTGATGTAAATAATCACGTAGAAAAATGACACAAATGTATTTTTTTTGTCTGTATCAAACTGACCGATTGACGGACGGTAGATGGAGCATGGAAACGAGACTTCCTTTCCCATTTTCTCGATCAAACCTTCGGCCGTAGCTTTCGTAAAACAGTAGACATTTGGAAAGTGGCCAATAATTTTTTTGACCTCTGATTCACTCAGGCCTTCTTTAGTAGCCAAGTCTGCGGCAATTATCTCTTTTACTCTTTTCTCATCGGCTGGTGCTTCGTAACATTGTTCTTTTATCATTTTATTATAACAATTGGAATATGCAGTTGACACGTACATAAAAGCTTCGAGGTGTTTGCATTCTTTGGCGAATGTGATCATTTGTACTGTTCCCAAAACATTGATACGCAACGCCGAAACTATTTTTTCCGTAAATTTAACGTTCGAAGCGTTGTGAATAATTAAATTAACCTCTTCAATCAACATCTTTCTATCAGCTTCCGATATTCCCAAATTATCAGATATAAGGTCACCTCCAACTGCATGAACCTTTGACTGACAACCAGGATACATTTTTAGGACCTGCTCGAAAACCTGGAATAAAAGTACATTCGATTGAAACACTTTTCTTGAATTTTTAAAAATTTTGCCTCGGTGCCTCAGGCACCTGTAATAAAATTTTACAGTCTAAATGAAAGGAATAATTAGTTGCTTAGACTTGGATACTTTCGATAATTTGCAAGTAATTATATGTAATTGTTTTTTGAATGAGTTATTAGAATTTTTCGTAATTCTATAGAAAAATTCTATGACGAGACCATCAAACTTAAAAAGAATTTCGTGAACAAATATGTAGTGTAAGACCAACAACGAGAACCCGTAAGACAACTGCCAAAAATATGCTACGAATATTGCATCACGTGTGGTTCTTTGGGTCAATAGATCAATTCGTTCAGAAAATAATGAAATTCATTCACGACGATAACTGTGGGATCGTTGCTCATTGATTTTCAGTTATGCAAGTTGGGGTTTCCGGTCAAGACAAAAGCAAACAAGAAATTGATTGAATTATGCGTGGTGAAAATTAAGTGTAAACGGTAAACAAAATGAGGTATTAATACAAATGCCAATGGAGACGACAAATGGAATGACAATTAATTTGAACCTCCAGAAAATTTTGTGATTTAATGAATACGAAATAAAATGATGTTCTTGCAACAATTAACAGTGCGGAGGGCAGTGATAAAATGCAACTAACGATTACAAGCAAGAAACCAAATGAAGAAATTAATGAGGAACGTATAGTAAAGAAATAACAAATACACTCAAAAGGATTGATAAGATTAAAGAACTGTTTAACTTCTACGAATTACATCATGAGCTGTCTTTACATTTTCTATAAATTGTCTGTCAATGTGTCATCGCTGGGGAGAAAGTACATAATAAATATGCAAATGAATGTCGATCAAAAATCTAACAGCAAAAAGTATAAACAAAAAAATGAATTAAAATGCAATGGAATGGAAAAACAAACTAAAAAGAAAATGGAAGTGTTTCTTCCTTCGTTCATGGGGCTCTTTTTTCAAGTCGGAGTAAAAAAATAGTTAAGTTCGAAACGAAAGTGGGGTGGGCTTCCCTTTGTAGAATTTTTCAAAGACACGAAGGCATTTTCAAAATATGAAATGTTGATGGCGGGCATCTGTTAATATATACTGGAACAAATCGCCTGCAGTTACTGAGACTTCGAGTGCATAATAAGTGTGGAAGTTTTTAATTCGCGTTAATTTTCTCAATCGAATTGAAATAAATAGGAAGAGTGACCGATAACGATGGGTTTAGTATGGAGCTTTGGCATAAATTTGTTTAATCACAACGACAAATACAGGCACGCAGGTCTATCAGTAGAAAAAAAAATTCTATGGACATTTTTACACATAGAGCCTCAGTGATTTTATTTATAGCTTGGCAAAGCCACCCTTAGATACAAGGACACGAGCCTTACTCAAAATCCATAAGTTACAGTTCCTTTTAATTTGATTTCATCCAAACTTTGTAAACACTCCTTATGTAGCTATGTCTGGACATAAAAATTTGTCAGAAAAAAAATGTATTGGGGCTTTTCGCGATCACCAATGTTAAGCATCTTTGGATGAGGTTAATACTTTGTTGGGTGACCGCTTAGATCTGCACCGGCACTGAAGACAGTTTTTCTGAGTTTGTGATGGTTTGTGAGGAACAGTAAAGTGGGGAAAAAGTAGGTCACAGTAATGAGTTCGGTTCTTGAAAACTCGCAAGGTTATACGAAAAAACAAACAAAAAATGAATCAATTGAACCGGTGAAATTTCTCTATTTTAAATACAACGTAAGCACGCTGTTAAAAATAAAATCTAAAATCTATGAACTGTTAATCATACCCACCGCATCGTTGAAGAAGATTTTCATTCTTTCTTCGAAGCTGGATCCTCTTTTCGGTCTTATAAGTACGTAAATTCGTTTCAAATCCGGACAACCTCTTAAATATTTTTCAACTAAACATTTGCCCATGAATCCAGTTGAGCCGGTTAAAAAAATCGTTTTACCAGCGTAAAATTTTTGAACCTGACTCTCTTCAGCATTGTCGGAAATGGTCTCCTTGCCGCTATTATTTCTCTTGTAAAAGCTATCCATTATTAATTCTGAAAGTAGACAAGACGGACTACATATAATTCAATAAACATATGATATGTTACTCGTTCTACTTTACAAACAACAATAAAGTTTCGCATCGATACTGATGTGCATTTCCCTAAAAAATGTACCCTATTTACGAATGATCATGAAAATTGCATCTTCCTGGTGATTTTTATTACAGGCAGGTGTTTTTTTTTTGGCAGGTCCTTTAACAATTATACTGAATTGACCCTGGAACCCCACAGTCAATTTGTTTGGACGTAACCTCTACCAAAAAAAAAAAAAAGTAAACTGTATATTCCATGAAAGTTTACATTTTTGCACAGTACAAATTACCCAAAATTGAAGATTGTCCCGCATTTGTATACACTACATTGCTGTAACGGCAATTATTCAATGTTGATTATCTACACGAGTCTCCATTGTGTTTGATTATTTAAAAGTATTCTTTTGACGAATTCACATGCTTTACAAGTAACCGATCTTTTGCCACGATGAAGTGAAAATGCATGCCATTTGATTGAAAAAATATGTCAGGTCGAGTTGTCAAAGTTTTAACAAAGAAATTTAACTTTGATAATCATTTAATTCATTAAGATAAATATTTGAAAATATACGAAACAACTCTAGATGTTTGATGTAAACGGTTTTATGCAGAAAAAAAAACTTCATAGATTTCAATGCAACAACGAAAACAGAGAGTTACCGAGTGTTTAACGAAAAAAATAACGGTAAAACATGAAAAAATGTGACTAGCGCGCGATTTTTCGTAACACTGATTGTCGAATGATTCTGTTTTCTACAAAAGTTTTGATAAAATTTCTATCGCGAGGTTTTTTTTCCCCGTTCGGCCCACATTTTCACCAAAGTTACTCTGCACTTAATGAGTATTTGCACTGCTGCTTCACTGTTTTTTTTTTTTATATCTACAAACTATGATTGCAGTTTATCCCTCGAACTACTTTTGACAGAGGAGTTGTTGACTTCGTAGCTCACCGAAAAATGTTTAAAAAATTAGTTTACAGCTAATTATGTCAAAATTTTCGATTACTATTAATCGTAGAGGCCAATGATTAATTTTGACATTTTTTTTTCTTCAAAAAAAGATGCAGTCTAATTTACGAATGATTGTAGTGGATCCTGCTTATGCACCCGAAAGTATACGATCCTCCGCGAAAAGATTACCTTCAGCAGGTGAATGAATGGAAGAATAACAATATGTTTCAGCGAAAATAACTGTTGCACTGTAATGTAAATGACCGCGTACCGATATAATTGCGATGAATAATTTGTTCCAATCTGCTTTTCGTATGTGTGTCCGGAACACAACGAATGGGTACCAACTCGCACTTGAACGATGACTTTAGATTGGCACCGTGGGGTGTTCCTAAGCATACGAACTTTTCAAACTAATTAACCACATCGTATAACTGCCCTCTATATACTGTACGAAATATTGAATATGCAATGGATATTCAAACGCAGATATGACACGCACATTACGTATGATCTTGAAATGACATTCGGATCGAAAGACTTATTTAACGGATTATTCCATTTTAACCTTGTATGGCTTGAGCTATTAATGAGTCTTCCGGTCTGATTTGGAGACAATGCTCCAAGACATGTAGCGGAGCTGTAATCATAGAAATTTGAAATTTTACTAACATGTAAGTCAAGAATGACGTGGATATTTCTGAATATTCCAGACCCATATTCATAAAATAATGGAACCATCAAAACCGTTATAAAATCACGTCAAATTTTTCAAAATAAGCCGATTTCAGCAAGTTGTCAAATGACGACGTTATACTCAAAGCGATCCATCAGTTGCATGAGTGTGAGAGAAATGACTTACAAGTAGATACACACGTTGTTCTTGGACATTCGTGATATTTAGAGGAAAATATAAGAACCACATTGTTCTCTGACGATAGAAGATCAACGTGACACTAAAATTTTTCTTGTAATATTAAGAATGTCCGTGAAGAACGTGTATCTATCTTCTTAAAAGGAAGGTTGTCATCTTGTGCAAGAAAGGTCATTTATGATAAGAAAACCATCAGGACTCGGTATAAACGAATCATCTCGACACTTGGAAACAGGACAGAACACCTAAACCAAAAGCCGAGCGACAAAATACCAAGACAACTGTACGCCGAGTGCCAGGATGCCAATGGGATGATTCGCGATGTGACAAGACCCCAACAAAAACAAACAAACATTGATACATTATATATGCATTATAATATTTAAGCATTATAATGAGAATCAATAGTTTCATCGGCATATCATATGAATCAGGTAAAACATCGAAAATTTTTATCCCCACCACCAAAAATCGCTTTAGGTATTACGATATAATATACTCGGCCGAGCCTCGGGCCAGCAGACGACAGAACTGTCATAATTTCTCAATGTATATTTGGGTTTGTTAGCGTTTTGTCAGTCAGCTCGTCGTACATTCTTCGGAGTTTTGTCACGGACCCTTGACACTTGCGTTCCTGTGTCTTTATTCTGAAATTTAAAAGAAATTTCTACGAAAATTTCTTCCTATCAAAAAAGTGGCACAAGAGTCTCATTTTCGTCAGACTGCGAAACTGTTCCGCACATCATTCCCTCATTATATTTCGATGGTGATTTTTAAAAAATATTTTTCAAATATGTTATAAAATAATTGCAACAGTTCAGCAAAATCAAGTATTTTTTTTTGCTCTAAAAAACTCAAATCCGAAAATCACATTTCTTGACCCTCTAAACTAGACTTGAACAAAGATATGCGACAGCATGTGTTTGGTTTAGTATTTTTTCTGACTATATGTCATTCAAGAAAGTTCATTGGCAGTATACGTTTGATGCTCAGCTGATTTGCATTATCGTGACTATTTTAAATAACAAAGGCATGTTATACTTGATTATACATAAGATAATATTTGCAGTAATTTGCACAACACTTGACCTACTATTTACACCGACAATTGAGATGATTTTCTGTTTCAATTATTTTAAATCTTTCCTCACCGTTCGTTCGATCAGAATGAAGAAGTTAAGTCTATGCAGAAAAAAGGGGAGTAATGAGCAGAAATTTTTTTACTATTTTGATCGGACGCACCATTCGGATCAATTTAACCCTAGACATTTGCAGCTGTCTCGTTCCCATCACGAGTATCGCGACTCAGTGCTCAGAACACATTGTCTTGAGATATCGTACAGTAGACGCAGAGTAACGATATTTTAGAATGGACATATTTAACCTTTTGTAGCACGTGGCATAATTTTCAATATTTTTTTGAACTTTTTTTTGTGTTTTCATATCAGCCAGAGAATACCAATCGATGTGAAATTATTTGAAATCAAGGGCGATTTTTTAAATAAAAATAAACAAACGTTGAAAAATTGCAATTTGTCAGGAAAACATCTTTACCTCGAAGGACTAAGAGTTAATCATGGCGTGAGATAAAATAATCATTTTAGAATAGAGATACTTCCGAGTACAGACATAAAAGGTTTCGTTCTATTGTTGATGGAGCATTGAGTCAAAAATTAAACTGTTGCTATGAAAATGGAAATAACGTCGAGCCATTTCTCCCATTTATTCATTATTGCGCTCCAGACGTGCATAAATTGCAGGAACCAAAGTAGGTTTATTATTCTGACTGAATATTGACCGGGTCTAAGAACTAGCAGTCGATCGTTAAATTTCATACCCAAACATATGCTTGAAGACCTATGATGTAAATATCATTAAATTGAATATTATTACATATTAAATAATATGTTAAATATTATGAATATTATTGTTCATTCAATTTTTTGCTCGTTGTTCGCTTGATATTGTTATTTTTTTTCTTTACTAAAACTTGAAAGAATAGGTTATCTATTTATCAGAAATATCAAAATATTCAAAAAGAAGAAAATTATCTGTTGAAGTTAAATGAAGTTATGGATTTTAATGGTCGCGAGACAAGGCAACAAATTAATTCGATACTAGTTCAACTGTAAACTGGGTTGAAACAAATAAATGTTTTTTAAAAATTGTGTATTGATGATACAATATTTTTAGAAATATGTGCATATAGAATTGCAAAATTGAGATAATATTATTGTGATATTATGTGTTGTGTGAGAACAATTTTCCCACGTTAACACAATTCATTACCATTGTGCCGATTCATGTGCTCCCGAAGGTGACATCTAAAACATCACGTAAATTAACACTGCTATTCAGCACTGATTTACATACGCAAAAACACTGCTTTGAATCGCACAGTCCAAAGTCCATGGTTTATAAGATTATAAGAATTTTGAAGGTACCTTTTATCCCGAAATTCAGGTATAATCGAATTTTTTTTTTGTATTGTTTTTTTTTTTAAACGTATACTATCAACATTGCGTGGCTACTTGATCATAACCAAGGGTGCTACTTTTAATACTTGGCGTTCTGTTTTTACTTCTTCAAATATTGTTCCACCCAAAAGCTCATATTCGATACAAAAATATAGAAGAAGCCGCCAGCGACCGGGGCTGGCTTCGTTTTTGATTATTGACATCGATGAGCTACGATGCTATGGCCCTCGATTACTCAATTTTCGGAATTTAATAATAATGTATACGCGACTGGGGTCTAGAGCCAATTCCGTGAATTCAATCAAAACAAAGCATGGTGCGGTGTGTAGAGGTAAGCGCGTAGTATCGTAGTAGTAGCAAGAGGTAGGAGAAAAGGCCCGCAGGTGAGCGCGTTGTGGAAAGAATCAATCTGATTGGTTATCCCCCAGTCGCGGGACCGCGCGCTCGCTGCGATCCGTGTGTTTTCGCTATCCCCACCGTACCTATCCCCGCGTCGTCGCCGCTGTGGACGCTTCGGTCGACCGTCTCGAGCGAGAGCTACTGTCTGCGACTGTCGCAGACAGGCTCTCGCTCGAGACGGTTGTTTTGGGGGCTACATTTTAAGATTTATCTTTGAAAAAGTGGTTCACCACTGAACAATCTAATTGTGCCACCACAAACTACTGTATGACCACCAAAAGATATATATTTAAAAAAAATTAATTTATTTGACTTGAAGGGGCTAACTCAGGGGAGGTTTTGCCTGCAGTATCAAAAGCGCACGTGGGTATCTCAGTAAATAAGACGTACAATTGTGTTACCAGTTCCTATGCTTTTAGCATTGGAGAAATACGGTGTACTTTGATTGTCTAGTACGGCACGCCGTTTAGTTTATAGGGATATGAACGAGGAAGTGACAAAAGGGAATATACTTGGTCCTGTCGAGTTGATAAACGGGAAGTGCGACTGTAGGCAAAAGCAGTGGCGCGTTTTCTGTTTGGACTAAAAATGGTGGAGCGAATCAGGGCCGTTGTGCCCTTCCCCCCTGTTTTTACGCGCGCATGCATCTGTACGCGCGCAAACCATGCTTCATAGCTCTATGACAGTGTAGAAAAAACAAAGTTTGAATTGAGACAAGTAAGAACGTGCACAGCTAATAACCGTTTTACCACGACATGTGATTTTCGTTACTCGCCAACTACTTCAAAAATATTAGATTTTTGACAGCGTTTTGTCCTGATGTGATGGTGAATTCCTTTCGAAATATTCAGTCGTCCTAGCCTCAAACACGAAAATAAACTGTTGAATCAACGATAAATATTATTGAATAACATAAACAATGTCTGAAGTACGTGCTACATCGACCACGAGACCTGTGGAAGAAGAGGAGGCAATCGATGATGCAACAGATGGGGCTAAACTTATCAAAAGTTTGGAGGTTGAACACGATTTTTTAATTAACTTATAAACATTTACTCCTTATCCTGTCACTCATATTGTTTGAATTGCAATCTGAAACCAAGCATTCGATTTGTGATCGAATCAGAGTGCAGCTCGAAGTTTTCGTGTAAACAAATTTAAAAAAATAAAATTATCAAGTCTATATTTTGTCCTACATAATTATAAATCGTTCAGTTTATTCTTATAAAACTACGATTCAGCAAAATTCAATCTTGCTGCATTATGAAATTACTGATCTACCAAGTGACAGCCTCAAGTCAAATGATTCTGAGTTTCTAAAACTCAATTCACTATTGATGATTTGTTGGATGCCCAAAGAAAATTTCACTGTGCTCAAAATAACTTTTCCAGTAAAACAGATGAATTTTTTTCCAACAATGTAAAAAGTATGGATTTGCAGTTGTTTAGTACAGAGTCCTCGAGTGTTGTGCTTCTCATAAATATCATTTGTCAATGAACAAAAAAAAGGATCCACGCTCCTTTTAAATGAAAATGTTGGTCAATTTTTTGTTTTTCCTATACAGGGAAATGGAATCAATGCAACGGATATTAAGAAACTTCAAGAGGCCGGATACTACACGGTGGAATCAGTGGCTTACACACCAAAAAAACATCTTCTAGCCATAAAAGGTATCAGCGAAGCAAAAGCCGAAAAGATATTACAAGAAGCAAGCAAACTGGTGGTAATGGGTTTCAAATCGGCGACGGAGATTCATCAGATGCGAGCGAACATTGTATTCATTTCTACGGGCTCGGCAGAACTCGATCGTTTGTTAGGAGGTGGAATTGAAACTGGTTCTATAACAGAATTGTTTGGTGAATTCAGAACGGGGAAAACACAGCTCTGCCATACTTTGGCTGTAAATTGTCAATTGCCGATTGATATGGGTGGCGCCGAAGGGAAGTGCCTGTACATTGACACCGAAGGAACATTTAGGCCTGAACGTCTGATCGCTGTTGCTGAAAGGTATAAAATCCCTGGGGATTCTGTGCTTGACAATGTAGCTTGCGCACGAGCTTATAACACCGATCATCAGACTCAGCTCATTGTTCAAGCGAGCGCGATGATGACAGAATCTCGTTATGCTTTGCTGATCGTTGACAGCGCTACCGGACTCTACAGAACGGACTACACCGGCAGGGGAGAATTAAACTCTCGCCAAATTCATCTCGCAAGATTTCTTCGACTTTTGCTGAGACTCGCTGACGAGCATGGTGTTGCTGTTGTCATCACCAATCAAGTAGTCGCCAACGTTGATGGCGTGGCGAGCATGTTTGGCGGTGATCAGAAAAAACCAATAGGTGGTAATATCATTGCGCATTCAAGTACTACACGATTGTCGTTACGTAAAGGACGTGGTGAAACAAGAATATGTAAAATTTACGATTCTCCTTGTTTGCCAGAGAGCGAGGCAATGTTTGCCATCAATCGGGATGGAATTGGTGACGTGAAGGAGTAAACCTTGTTCTCCTAGAGGTTATTACTAATTTGAAAATCGTTCCCTTACACTTTTCTACTTAATTCAAGAAAATATTACTTTATGGTTTAACTGTTAAGTTTTGTATTTTTATAATTTTGTACTGTTAATTAATTACTTAGAATTATAGGACCTCGAAAAATGTAACTTATATATTTATAATACTATCGAAAACTCATATCTTGAGGATGAACTTGAATGGAAAATTGTTTTCTTTCGTTCCTTTAGAACCTGCAGAATCATTTTTTAACCAGCAGTCATTTCTTTTACAAGTTAATCAGCCCATTGGGGATTACAAGATCAGCCTAGCTGTATCGTGCATTTCGGGCTTCCAAATAATTTAGGAAAAATCGGACTAACACAGCAAAATAATGAACAATTTAAACACAAACTTTTAGAGTTAGCAATATGTTCGACAAATGTAATTGAAATTCTTTTGGAAACTTGGAAAAGAAAATCATTGAAATTTTTAACAGGCGTTACAAAACGAAAATTTTCGATAAGGAGTAAAACGATATTGAATTGCAAACTGTACGTATCTTTTATTATTTAGCAAAGTCGTAGATCAATTTTCGGATCCATATCAATTATGTAATGGCAGTTAAGATAAAGATATTCGAAATTAAATAAAAAACTATCAATAAAGGGTGAATATGGAATCAGGTCCTGATGCATAAATATCAGTTTTTCGCGAAATTATGTACGGTTTATTTTTGTTGAACTATTTATCCTGAATTGACATGATAAGAACGTTCAGTTTATTTTTTTGAATTAAAAATGAAATCTC
The DNA here is from genome assembly GCA_948107755.1 of Campoletis raptor. Taxonomy (NCBI): domain Eukaryota; kingdom Metazoa; phylum Arthropoda; class Insecta; order Hymenoptera; family Ichneumonidae; genus Campoletis; species Campoletis raptor. The sequence goes on from OX403624.1 coordinate 5,913,286, forward strand.
TGCTTTTCTCAGAACTGCATATATCCGCAGAGCGTAAATGTAAATTTATTCGAATTTAAATGCCCAAGTAGCGCGGTATTAGAGAAGGGGGTACACAGTATACGCCTAATCATTTTCAATATGGCCGCTCCCCAGCAGAAGCTCAAGGGACACGTTTAACACGTATATACGTCCACGAAATTGTTCGTTACTAGAGCTCCCATTGCAAGGGGCTTTGAAGGAAACATGAACCGGTTTATCGCTGATGCACAGTTATTACAGTATTTGATCGTGTTTTTTGGACTATTCAGCCTATCTTTGGGTCTTTACGAGGATCAAGTCGGAAAATTTGATTGGTAAATGAATTTAAGAAGTTAAATCAACAGCGTTGTTCACAATGGTTAAACGCTGCTTCGTTCCCAACCTCTATGTGGCATTCAAAAACATTTTTGTTATTGACAACCATTACGAATTTTTTCAACATCTCATTTTTATCATCGTCTTCTGATACTTCCTTTTCTATTCAATTTTTTTGACATCCACAGGAGACAAAATTACGTTGGCAGAATCAAGTTTGCCGATTTTGACACAGTTTCGACAGCTAAAAAAATCATCGTTGCTACTGAGGAAAATGTCGTTGCTGCGCTCAACAAGTCAGGTGAGTTTACTAATCGATTTATTTTTATTTATATTAAATTTTTTTAAGTCATTTGTTTGAATTTTGACGTATTTTTCCATCATCATAGTTCAAAAGTCGATGTATTTGTCAAGTCATGTAATTAACAAAGACACGAGCTATTTCTGGACAGAAAAATTGTCCATGAAGTCCATGAAGAAGAAAGTTAGTAACTGGTTGTGGGTTTTTAAAAAGTTTACAAGAAATGTATAAGTTGAATTATGTATTATGGGATTTCTCATAGCCTTTGTGTGTTTTTACCTTCATTAACTGTTTTTATATTTTCAGGCCAAATCCTATGGCGGAGGATATTGGAAAAAGGTCCTGCCGGTAAAATTCGATATTTGGGTGGTGTAGCAGATGGAGAACTCATATCGGTCAGCGGTGGAGTACCGGCTATAGTTCGAGCATGGGATTTAGCTTCGGGTCATATTCTCAATGTTTGGCCCGTGGCGGAACAAAATCCTGACAGGTACTAGAGATAACTTTGAAACAGATCTTTCGATATTTGAATTTAAAAGGGGAGAAAAGGCACATTATATCTAGTCAAGAAAAATCCAATTTTTCTAGACAATGAAAACTATTTCATTTAAAAGTTGGATTTCGAATGTCTGATACGTCTGTCAAAGCGCTCTATCAGTTGCTTCAGTGCAGAAGAGACAATTGAAAGGCAAATTTCCATTATTCTCGAAGATGCTCGATATTTTAGGAAAAATAATATTTACACCATATTCTTCGACAAAAGTAAAACAATGTGTAACTTTTGTATTTTTCGAAAACTCAACTGCGTCGAAGAATAAAAATGGGCAGCATGATTTTTACCGAATAGACAATTGATGAACATAAATGACTACTTTGTAGTCTTTGAAATTCTATTTAGAGACGTAATAAAAAGTTATAGCGATATTCTGTTCTCCCCTGATTAACGAGAAGAAATCTTATTTACGCGTTGCAGTTCTTAATACTCGAAACTGATCTTACATTTTCAGGAGAGATACTCCATTTATATCATTTTCCACAGTCGGATTGTACAATGCTGAAAGGTTTTTGTTAATAATTGAAAAATTTGTGAAAGCACATTGCAATAATTGTCAGCATTTTATAAAATTCACTTATTATACGATTATTCACATTTGCAGTGTTCACTAAATGATTATTATCACATGTACTTGAAAAGCATTTCACTGAACTTCATGATATTGACTGTTGTTTCGTCGGATCATCTCATTCCAATGACTAAAACATATGCTTTATTTTTGTTAGACTGGAGGATGTGAAGTGGCATATAAAAAATGGGACATTGCATCACATCTTGCCTTTGTACAACAGCGGGGTGGAGGTAACATCGTACGACAGTAAAACGGGTGAAAAGTTGAAAGCAAGAAAAGTCTCCGCGCCGTTTATCGATCGAGAGACACAGTAAGAATTGTCCTGATTTACTCATTTTGACACTTTGAGCCATAGTACCCCTTTAACAACAAATAATTTTTTTGCTGTTACATGGTCTCTGGATTTTTAAGAAAAGTAAATTGTCAGATTTCTTATTTATTTGATGAAAAAACGAATTTTCAATAAATACACTACGAACTACTACGAAAAACTCTACAGACTTTTTCAAAATTTTCCACACGACAGTTTTCGTGGCATAAATTTCACGTGAGGAAAAATGTACTACGGCTCGGAGGGTGAAACCACTCGAAAATAACTCGGTTATTGTACTGATTATTAACATTTTTTTTCAGATGTGTCTTAGCTCCGCCGTATTTAGCATGCCTGAAAGGCGAGGATGCTGTGGCCATATTGTTCCTAGTTAATTTGTTTGATACCAATGCCGAGACGCAATCCATTACTATAAATACGATATTTGGTGCCGGAGCCCAAGGACCTTACACTTTGGAATCTGTTCTTGGGGACGAAACAGTGGTGGCTATTAGTGCTGACAATGGTGGAAGGAAACGAGTTGTAGTCGTTGGTGAAGCTGCTGAACCAATCCCTCGCGACATCGCCGGTGATGCTAGTCTTTATGTGACTGTTGCTGAAAAGGAAAAAGTCCTGTTGGAAACTACGTATAAAAACGGAGTAAATATGCATCTTATTATACACATCTTTATTGATATAGTAATCAATTTTACTTCTAGAAACAGTCGTTCCTTTTCTCGTTCTCAATACATAAAATGACAATGTCCATGTAACCACAATATAATTCTTTAATTTTATTACGAAAATATTATTTTATGCTTATTCCGTATAATTTTCACCGCGAACAGATTATTGACGAAAGATATTAATCAATTCATGATTAAAAATAAAATTGACCAAGATTTACAAACTTCCTGCCAATTTTGATTCTTGTTTTTCTGTTCGAATGAGTACTATCGAGTTTTGGTAATTATTTGTGTGAAAATGTGAATTTAATTAGTCCGATCGATCAGTTTTTTCTTCGTTGCCATGTGACAGGTTTTTGGAAATATTTGATCAATTATAAGCTATGCTATTATCCTTGATAATATTGATGATTTTATTTTTACATAAACCTTCGTATTTTTTTTTCAGGTAACGCAAATATCGGCCGCTGAACTTTACACCTCGAAACCATTACCGAACTTATCATCGTCGATTACGCACACCTCGTTGTTGGCTCCCACGATTATGGCGTCCGCATGCTCGAGGCAAGCTAAAGGTGTTGCATGTCAACATTTAGTGTCCTCCGAGGACTACGGCGTTGCTTATTTGCAACAGAACAAAGTTGTATGGTCGAGAGAAGAAGCACTTGCGAATATCGTCGCCGTAGAGATATTGGAGCTACCGATGTCTGATCGCGATCAAACTATTGAGACTGAATTCGATAAAAAAGAGAGTGAGTAAAACGCGCGAAAGAGCCAAATAATATAATAAATGTATAATCTAATATTGATTCAACAGATGCTCAAACTAGTTTTTTGATTGAAAGAACAATTTCAGAAGTTCAGTTGTGATCGCAGGTTATTATCGATTTTTTGAGCCCGCAGTCATTACTACCATGGGTCTTTAGGACCCAGATTAACCATTCGGCTCCAGACTGTCGCGAATTAAGGGATGCATTAAGAATCAAGTATTTAAGGGCTTACACACCCCTGGAAACGTCAGAATATTTAACTTTTCAGTAATATTTTTATTTGATAGATGCTCAAACGTGAAAATGGTTTTTTTTGTCAATTTTGAGAACAAAATTCGGCTGCAATAGTGATCAACGTGAATAGCATTTTGCACAAAAACTATATCCATAGAACATCTCAGTGGTGTTTTTTTTTTAGAATTTTCTACTTCCGTTGTCAACTTATTTTCGAAAACTTTTTATTTGAAAAACAGATATTATGACAATGCGGGGTTCACGGTGCATTGTACAGCATATGTCCCTATGTGGAAAAATTTCGACCAACGGATATCCTTCTATGGCAATTTAGACAAAATGATTTATATACAAGCAGTTTCAAGCGTTTAGGCGGAAACCTCGATCGTTAATATTACCTGAAAACGAATACATTTTTTCATGAATATAAAAGCGTCATCGGTCGAAGAATCTACTGTTTGATTGAAACATTATTTTTTCTCTAATACACTGAAATTCTAATAATTACGTGACACTAATGAACTTTCTTTCATGAATGGCTGCTGGCAGGTATTGATGTAGACGGTTCATGTAAGTAGTTATGGCGCAACAGACTGGTTTGGATTGTTTTGTATTCTATTCATTTTTTGGCTCTCTCTCCTTTTCTCAGCTATCGTTATTTTTTTGTATTTATTGATTAGTTGACAGTAGCATGGTTTCTATTTTCGAATGAGTTACGTGTTTCTACGAACAGCCATAGTTTTTTCATTCTCTTTCAAAATTATTTTTATTCATAATTTTTAGGTGAATAAGCCACTGACCTACCGTTTTATACGAAAAAATCGCATGGCTGTACAATACATGTTTACTTTCATCGCTGTGCATGAACTGATAGTTCGTACCAATAAGCGTTGAAATCAATTATTACGAATGTACAACGCTGAAATTATGGTTACTGCAGTAGTTTCATTGCAGTGCTTAGATTTGTTTCGTTAACGTTGTTGTCTCGCCATTTGCAAAAGATATCGTAATTAAGGTAGTAGTCTTGTCAAAACGTGATCCACCAGTTTTTTTTTTCTTAATTCTGAGGATATATTCAGTGCAACGTTATAAAACTACGTCCTAAATGTCAAAAATACAGCCACATCTGTCAAACGTTTGATGAAACCATCTGGTAGCGTGAACTCTTCAAAAATTTCACAAGTTACCACTCTGGAGTGTCCTTAACACGTCTTTTGAATAAAATAAAATTGTTGAACAACGATTTGACGAGACAGCAACCTTTAAGTGACTTAATTAATGTCTGAATATCAACTTGGCTTAGAAACAAGATCCCTGATTTAAAAAATTGGGCTCAAAAATTGATTTCTTGTAAGAATTGATACGACAGAAATGAGTGCGATTTTCAACCACAGAAAGAATTACATGCACAAGTTTGTGTGATTTTCATCTCAAATTTTATAAAATCTTATTAGCATTCTTTGATGAATGGAATTATGTAAGAAAATTTGTTAACTAGTTCGTATGGAGTGTATAAATCGAAAAATATTTTTATGGTTATTTCACCTACAAGAATTTCAAGAGTTTGTTATGTAAAATTGATAAGGAGTAACGTGCTTTGCATAAATAGACTAGAGCTTGTTTACACTACTAAGAAAATCGACCTATTACCGAATTTCTGTTTCCCGAAGTATAAGAAACAGGATGTTGAAACGAAAAATGCAAATTTTTCATCCATAAAGCCAATTTATCTCAAGACCTGGTATTTCAAAAACGTTGTATGACGTTTTGAATTACTTGACGTTGGAAGAGATCGAAAAAATGGGTTTTATCCTTCAAGGACATAGTTCTTCATAGTTCCCATGTATTCGAGAAAGCTTTTAAAATTAGCCCATAAATTTACAATTGAAACTTCACATACTGAAGCAGCGAATTTCAAGTGACTTGATGCAGTAGATTAATTGTAAATTTCCTAATGAATTTGATAATGTATGTGAACTTTTGTGAAATGGATTGATTAGATATTAATTGAGTTGATTTGTTTATTCACAGTTGACTCATATTTGATTTTTCTTTTAATCACAGGGGATGTGATAGGAATGTTCGTGAGGAGGATAAGCGCCCAAGCGAATCAAGTTAAAATATTGTTGCAAACTGTTTTCGGAGTAATTCCACAACTTTCTAGTCAACGAGCTGATTTAGTGAGGGATCAATTCGGGCTGCACAAAATGATCATTGTTGCCACTTCTGCTGGAAAAGTAAGTCATTAAAAAAAAAAAAAAAATAACAAGCACAAATATTTATTTTGCAACAGCAAAACGTGTAGGGATCAAATATATTTCGTTGGGATATTGAATTAACATTTATTTTTTAAATTACAGTTGTACGGTATTGAAACGAGAAAAGGCGAAATAATATGGCAATTGAGAGTCGGTCAGATCGAGGGTTTGATCAAAGATTCTAATGCAATGATTCTTTATGTTCAACGAGGAAGTATACATTTTCCACATCCTCCTCAGTGCGCTCTGTTGGCTACGGACAAGGTTTTTAATATTTTATTCAAGAAAATTATTCTTTTCGTCAAACTTTATAGTTACTCATGCGTTTCCGTGGCTTCTGTGTTACAGAATTCTGGCGAGGGCATCATTTATACCTTCAATCCAATAACTGGACAGCCTTTGGGTGGAATCGAAAAATTGGGTTACAACATCAAACAATCGATGTTATTGCATGCGGCTAATGAAGATTTTCTTCGTGCTATAATAATATTGGATAGTCGCAATAAGATTCACGTGTACCCCGAGAGTGCTACAGCAGTTGCTGCCGCGGCTGGTAAAAGCACGTATCTCTTCACGGCTGACCGCACCACTGGAGTACTTTCTGGTTTTTCACTTTCTTACAGCACATCTCAGGTATTTTAAATTTCATTTCACGCCGTAAGGGGTTTCATCAGGGTCACAGACTTACACGAACAATAATATTTTTGAGAATTTTTTCACGGTAACAGTTAATAAATTTTAATTTCTTTAATTTAAAAGAATTTAATTTAATTTAATTTCTTTTAAAAAACGACTCTATGCGGTTAGCAGTAAATTGTCTCGAGTTCGATTTTGAAATAATTTGTATTTAGTGGAAAATTGCAGTATTTGAACCACCAAAAAATTCGCCTGCATTCGTTTTTCGTTGTTTTTGTTGTCAAAATCTTCACGAGCACACATTGAATTTTCGCTGTGATGAAATCCCTTAATGTGACGGAGTCGATCAAATGTGGATGTTTAAAAAAATGTTTCGTATCTTTGAACAGGAGTTAATCGCTCACAAGGTATGGGAATTGGTTCTTTCGCCAAAGTCGCAAAAAATAAGCCAAGTCATTTCAAAGAATCCGTTGGAACGTGTTCATTCGCAAGGGCGCGTATTGGGCGATCGCTCAGTACTGTACAAATACATAAATCCTAATCTCGTCGCTATTGTTACTGAAGGGGTTGGAAGCACCTATAAAAGTGAGTACACTCGGTTTCTCAAAAACTTATGGAAACTGAAAGATTCATGACAAGATTTCGAGCTTTTTTTCTTTCTTTTAATGTAGACAGTTTTTCATAGTTTCTTATCATGAAATTGAGGGAAGCCCTCGGTAGAATTTTTTTCGATAAATTTCTTCATATGTTCTCCTGTAAAACTTTCAAGTTACAAAGTTTTACGAATGAAAATATAGTTTTCAAATTAAAGTTCGAATTTTATCTTCGAGAAGATTTTTAGACTCCAATGAATTAAAATAATTATGTAATAAATTCTAATCAAATGATTGTATTGGCAGATACGCTTAATTTGTATCTTTTGGACGTCGTGTCGGGAGCCATGATTTTCTCAATAGTGCATAAACGTGTAAAAGGACCGATTCACGTAGTGCATTCAGAAAATTGGGTTCTGTACAGTTATTACAACGAGAAAAGTCGAAGAACCGAAATCGCTGCGTTAGAATTGTACGAAGGAAAAGTACAAAGTAACACTACAGGTATGATCGACATACGAAAATTTAACAAGCGTTAGTCCGAGTTGTAGGAAACGATCAGAAAAAACAAACCTTGATAATGCTTTTATTTTTTTCTCAATTTTACAGTGTTTTCATCTTTGACCACAACGAGATTACCCATTGTCGAGAGACAAGCATTTATATTTCCAGCATCAATAGAATCCATGCGCGAAACTATTACCGAGAAAGGAATAACGAGCAAACACATATTGGTGTCTTTAGCGAACGGTGGCATTTTGGAACTGCCTTGGATGATGGTGGATCCAAGAAGGCCTACGAATCCTGAAATTAGGGAGGAAGGTGTCATTCCATATACGCCAGAAATACCTATACATATGGACGCCATTGTTAATTACAACCAAAGCGTATACAGGGTATCGTCTATTCACACCAGTCCCAGTGGCCTTGAGAGTACTTGCTTAGTTTTTGTGCACGGACTTGGTAAGAAACTACTAATAATTTTGCTTGAAAATACATTTGTTAAATTGACGTTATATATTTAACTCATCAGTAGTCGCGTTATTTACGCTCTAATCGTTGTTTGCGTTGAGAGACATTTTTTCAAGTGCACAATTCAAAAGTGTTTAATTTTGTCAATATAATCTTGAAAATCTTTCCGCCACAGTAATGATTTTTCACGCATAACGTGATCGAATTCTTATGAAATATTCTTATAGCGTGACCACTGATGTTTTGAGTGTATTCGAATGAATTTGATTTGATTCTTATGTGTGTTTTTAATTTAATTTTCTTTGCAGATCTCTATTACACTAGAGTCGCTCCGTCAAAGAACTTTGATGTACTCAAAGAAGACTTTGATTACTATCTAATTGTAATAGTTCTGGCTGCTCTGTTGATATCATCATACGTAACGAAGAAATTAGCATCACAGAAAGCACAGAAGCAAGCGTGGAAGTGAAAGTCATTTTGTTCTTTAGACACACTGAGAAGCCAAAATGTGAAATGTCTTTATATTCATCACTATTCACTTGATAGACAATGCTGTTTAGCTAAAGGTATAATTTATAAAAACAACAACAACAAGAACAAAAAAACGAAAAACGAAAACAACAAAATACAAAAATACGCATCATTTTGTAAGTGAATTATCGATACGTAAACTAAACAATTGAAAATACGTTGTTAAAAATCTTTCCAAAGATCTTATCGGATAGACGAATATAGACATAAGTATCACTTCGTATTAAAAAAAAACAAAACAAAAACCATTTGTATACAGTTTTCGCACACGATGCTATTCTCGTTGTTTCCGTGGAGATTCCCGAGAACGCCCAGTGCGTTTAGTCACCAGTTAGGAATGAAGTGGACCACGTTTATGAAAGGATAATAAAATATAAACCAAAATAACCTGATATCGTGCTCAAACAAGGTCCTAACCGATCGATGCAATAGTAGTTGTTATTGTCACAATACTATTAAGGATTCTATGAGAATTGAGAATTTTTCTTCGTGTTTATTACACTTGTTGAAATATGATAGAACAGGCATTTAAAAAACATCAATTTAACAGTCCTATTATTCCTTCAAGAAAAAAAAAGAATACAAAATTTGTTAAATTGCTTCAATTTGCCAACGAATTTTTGTTTTTTCGGCTCTTCATCTTAAATTCACTTGTGCAATTTTATGAATTGTTTAAAGTAACATAAAATCTTTGTATTAGTTTTTCACATTAGCCAATCTAATTGTTTTCTTCATTTATTCGAAATTTCATTGATGACTGAAGGGCAGCTGAGTTTCGATGCAAAAAATCAAATAAAACCGACTTTTCACAATACTCTACGGTGTTTCCAATTTTCCGAATCGCCGAAAAACTATTTAAGCTTAAAAAAGCAACGACTTTTGTTTGCTGAAAATGTATTTGATCATTTCTGAAGCTTAACAAGCATTGATTTTCAGGGAAAATTATTCTTAGTGGTTATTAAAAAATTAATTGAACAAAATATTCTTCGACTATCAATAAGGATGATTTTTTTTTGTTATTCGGCGTAAGTTCAGCGATTTAACTAAATGCATGAGATTTTTTCAAAACATTTTCTTCATTTCTGACCAAGTTGAACCTAAAAAAAAAAATCATTTCTAATATCTATCCCTCAAAATTGCCGTAGATAAAACCAGACAAAATTTCATAGATAGTCGATAATCGGAGTAACATTTTATTTTATTTACAGCCACAACGTAAACGTCAAAATTACAAATTTTTCGAACAGTTCAATTTTTAAACAAAAACGTAGAAGAGATCGAATTTTGAGATCACGAGATAAAAATCTGCACAAACAGTAGCACTCTGTTAATCCATAGTGCATAATAAAACTAACAAAAGTAAAATTCAATTTTCACGTTATATTTTAATCGATTATTCACAGATTGACAAAGTTGGAAAAAAACTTTAGCTCGCATGGGAAACTTTATTGGTTTTGAAAATCCCAAAAATGTAATGTGCTATTATTTTTTTTCGCAGATTTGTTTTTTTTCAAGCTATTTTCGAAGCTTTATTATTGGTTGGTTGGTGTTTATGGAGTGTGGAGAACTGGGATGACACTTTACGACACTAGGCCAACATTCTTCAAGACATCAATGCACCTGTGTTAGTCCAGGGTGGTGCGCGCAGTTATTGATCGGGTTATGCGACTGCGCGAACAACTTTACCATTCACGTGTCGCGCTAACGAGAGACTAGCGAGCAATCATATCGAAAAAGAGTGCGAGAGCGTGAGACAGAGAGAGGGACAGCATTTTATGCGGTGTTTGGTCGCCTGACAGTCGCACAGCATAAAGATAAGTTAGTGGCTAGACACGTGTGTACCGCTGCGAGTTCTGCTCTCTTCCATCAGAGTGTAATTAAATCTGTGATTTTTTAAACTGTTGGACCAACTTTCAAGCTTACTGTATAAGACTGATAAACATCTCGAGAGTCACTTGCTAAAGGAGTGCATAAAAGGCTTAAAAGTGTAACATTGCGGAAATAACCATCCGGAGGGTACGTAACATACGGAGTAGAAAACGTTACTAAAAAATGATGAACAGACGAAATTAATCATTTGCTTTTAATCGACACTTGAACGAATCCGGCTCATATACTGTGACATTAGTCAATTGCATATAAGCAAAGAAAAGTCATTGTTTAAAGTGCATTAATTACATTTCATGGGAATCGAAGTAATTGCATCGTATTTAGCCACAAAATGCTGGAAAAAATATTTCAAATTGACTAAACTGTGGAAAGTTTTTGCAAAATTGCTCTGATGTTATCGTTGAGCTTAATTATCAGCTTCTCATCAGCTATTTCTTGTTCAATAATTTCCATTAGTTCCTTTATGATTGGATTCTCGTTTATTGGCAGATTTTTTTTTACTGGTACTTAAATAGCTTGAACCAAATGTCATTTTATTTTAATCTTTGCTGTTTTTTACGACAGTGACAGGTTTATTGATAATGAAAATTTGATGCCAAGTTATAAACGTTTACACGTGTTGTGTGTTTTTAATCGTCAGGAAATAACTCCTCACGAGCTCGTAACTAAAAGTGCATTATCTGGAAAAATTATGGATTTAAAAAGTGTTGACGATTCGAAACAATGCTTCAATGCTTACGTTAGAAAAAATTTGAAGAAACTTTATTGATAAGTGAAATGCGACATGAAGTTTAAAAATCTGGAAAATCAAATCATTTGGCGAAGGCCTTCGAATCTTGATTTAGCTAATGATTGGATAGTCATAAAGTTTTGGTTTTTACTTGCAAAGAAAGTCGTTGAGGATTTTTGCCATAAAAAGAAAAAAAAACCGTAAGTGGACTAGTCACTGCATAATTTCGAGGGAAAATTGAAGGTACTAAAATACTCTCGTAACAGTTGACTTGCTTCGACCTCAAAACTTTCTATAGAAACTTGGAAACGTTGCATATTCGTGTCAATAGAGTATTCGGTAGCAATCAAGCGCGAACTATGTCATTTTGTCAGATCTGGCAAAATTGATAGCTCTCGAAATGACGACGAGAACATCGAGTTATTGAAAGTGTATAATTTATTCGATATTGCTACCTGTGCGAACCCAGCGTCGACCAAGCTTCGATGCAGAAATAATTCCCACAATGGCTAAATAAGTGCAATTGCAAAAAAAAAAAAAATTGATTAATTTGGATTAAAATTTTAGGGAAAATCCGCTTTCCAGCTCTAACATCAATCTCTCCTTTTCGAATCGTCATTCGGTTATCGTTGCTTTTCATGGTTCGGCACATTGCCCCAAATCCACGAAGAAATTTCTCAAAAATGGAGATTGATAAGCTTAAATATTGATTCAAACAAACAGAACAACACAAAAATGACAGGCAAATGGATTGAAACAAAAAAAAACAGTAATTTAATATCATTTACGTTGGTAAAAACTATAATTTTAACGCTTCAAACATCTGCGCACGCGGATATTTAAATTCTCCGCCGTAAATACAAAGTTCTCAACGTTAATACAATTTGCGGAGATTCAAGGAAACTGTGTAAGTTTTTAAAGTTAAAAAATGTCTTGCAGACTTATAAAATCATAATAATAATATTGTAAAAGAGAAAAGTTTCCAAGCATGAAAGGAAACACTTATTTTCCCTTTGGTCTGTTTTCGAATTATTTTTTCAATCTAATTTGCGATATTAATCAAAAGTTGCAGATAAATTCTCATCAAACCGAATCCATTTATTTTTTTCATTTTTAACTAAGAGATTTTTTAAGAAAATTGAGTACAAAATGTGAAAACAACAAGATTTACCCGCATGGAAGGAAACATGAGGGTATTTTTACGTCATTTTAATAGCCCGCACTGCGGTTTGTCAAACGCTGTAAACTAAGAACTTACCATTTTCCTAGTCTTTTTCAAGCTCGGATTTTTTTTTCAAATTCATGGTTAAAGCAAAAAAAAAGCGAACATGTAAGAGATAAGAAATAAAAGTTGATATAGCGGAGGAGCACATAATATCTCGCGAGCTTTCCGGCAGCGATAATTTAATCGGACTATGTAACCGGCCGATTGTCAACACATTCACATATTTATACAAAGGTTTGAGTCGTTGCGGTTACGCGATAGACTCATATATATATACATTCAGTATTCAAGGTTATTGTCCTAAATTTATATCTGAGAAAAAAAAAAATACTTTTTTCACGAAATAATATGAAATATGAAACAATCGTCCTTCACTTGTCGCGAACACACATATTTTTTATTTTTCAGTATCGAGCAACATCTTTTGTCACTCAAGCATTATTTACGAGCGTACTGCTCGCTGGTCGATGCTTATGATCAATCGATTAGTTACATGCACGCATGCCACTGCGGAACTTGTTACGCTACAATTACATAAGGCAAAAAAAACGTACGATAGATCTTTTTAAATGAACGTTAAACTTTTATGCAATTTAGATTAAATGTGCAATAATTTTTCACAGTGGCTCTTGATTGAATTTACATTCTAAGTCAAGTTTTATGAGCTCGAAATGTTGAAATATTTATTTTTATTTATCTATTTTAAAATATCAAGATATTTCTTACGTTTTGAAAAATTTTGTTTTCCACACACACAAAACAACTCGGTACGGAAAGTGGGACAAGTGCGCGACCGAACGTGCGATGTTAGACAAACTTGACCACGTTGTGTGCAAAACATCACTCGAAATTCCGGAGCTGAGTATACTTCCGAGTCTCAAGACTTTCTCAAGTATTCTGTCTCGAGATGTTCGCAGAAGTGGAACTAACAAGAATATTCGTTTGGTTTTAGACACGTTAAAAATAAGGAGCCTTTTTTTATTATTTATTTAAGCCCAAATCTTGCGGCATCGACATAATTCACAGACTTTGTATTAAAGTACTTTGGAATGATCTTAAGATCGACTTAGGATCACCTTAAGTGAGTTCTGCGCTGCCGATTTATCGTTGATGATATAAATCGCAGTATTCAACTATTTGAGCCATACAAGAAAATCTTAATTAGTCCCCAGTTGAATTTTCCAATCATCGTCTGTCTCCTGGGCTTCCCAATTCAAGAAAATGATTTCCAGTTTTTACCTCCACCACGGCGAATTGTTTTATTCAGAAATGGAGTCAGCAGACGACAGAGCTGTCAAATGTTTCACTTAAAGCAAAGCAACCAGTTTATACCATGGGTCGAACCAGACAGCTAGGATTTTAAACTCGAAATCAAAAGAATTTGCTATTGAGTCATGATTTATATACTTAAATTTTTCGTTCAGAGCCACAATGGTCGATGTAACCTCGGCGCTACCATCTAATGGTAGCGGATCGCTGATGTGCAGAACGAAGGGGGCTTTAAGATCGATGAAATCAGCATTGGGAGGTGGTGGTGAATATCTGCAAGGTTTAGGCAACAGAATTGGGTCGGCGTTGAGCAGCAGCCTGGAGGAAAGTGATTTGGGGACATCCTCAACACCTGCGTCTTCACCACCACATCCATCATCGTCTTGCGAACTTAATCAAGAAAATGACCTCACTTCACGACGAAAGCTCAGGCTTCCTAGGTATATCCTATACATACCTTTCACTTTATAGCTATTTTTTGGAGGTTTTCTCTGTTCCAATTTTCGATCCATCACTTAGACTTCTTTGAAAACCTCTTTATATAGTAAAGCTGACGAATATTACCAAAAATTTTAATTCAAAGTTAGCATCAAATTACAGTGCAGTCCTACAATTATGTTCTCAATTATTTACTAATGCGAAATTGTTTCTCACTTCGAAATAACGTCAAATTTCACTTATAATTGCTTGAGACTCTCTGAAGCTTTTTTTTTTTTACAGAATTTGTGTTAATTTTGAGAACACATTTAGGATAATACTATGAAACGATGTGCAAAATTTAAAAACGATTTATCATAAAACAACATTGAAAAAAAATCATGGATAATCCTTTTCCATAATGATCACAATTTTGGTAAAGAAAATGCTAAGAGATGTACAATTTTTGTTTTTCAAACGTGCAGTCACCAAGATACTAGGAAACGTCTTTTTTTATCTTCATTTTATCTGGAGATACGTTGATTCAATGTTTAGATTCGGTCCAGGCTTCTCTTACGAAGATTACGAAGCAATGGCCCGACACAAACTCGAGCGTCAGAGTTCAGCTACTTATTCAAGATCAAGAAAGTATCCTCCTGGTATGACTTACGAAGAGATCGCTTCGTCAAGATCAAATTCGTTACGGAAATCAGATATTAACGTTGATGATGAGATCAGTCCTGACAGAGACAGCATCGAGAGCATAGAACCGTTGCAAGAGAAAGACATCAAAGCGACCGGTCCGGATCCTTACGAGAAACTCAATTACAAAGCGGGTGAGAAAAGCTTTTTGTCATACAAACGAAAATTGGCGTATAATATCATTTGCATTAAGATTAAAACATTTTTTCTTGGATACTCTGTTTTACAAACAAAAATCTTCGTCCTGTATTAAAAGTTCCTTTTCTTGGATAAATCTCGCTGAAGCGATGAAGAAATAACTTTTGAATTTTTTTTTCTTTATATTTTTGCCGAAGCCAGGGCTGCAGATCACTACCAGACGGTCGTTTGTCCTTTAGGTAAACCGGAACAAATGGTAGCCACTTGTTTTTGTGCATACGGTGTCTTTGTGTATTTAATTTAGAGAATTATCGTATAAACTCCTCTCTTACATCCTTGTACAGTCCTTCACGTTTTTGAGACATAATTACCACATCGGGAAATATTTTGTTTAAGTTGCGAAACCTAAATCGATTTTTCAGACATTTAAAATGTCAGTTTCGTTATTGAACATTTCGTATCATAAAATCTGATCAGACATTTACTAGAAACAGTAAATTGCGATCTTTCGCGTTGATAAAGTTTAATCGGAAAATATGAAATTTCATAAATGTGCAGTTGACTTTTTAGTAAATCAATGAAACGCCTCTCTACTCGTGATTTGAATTTGCAAAAAAAAAAAAAACATCAAAATGATGATAGTTTGAGCAAAAATCGGCAAAAACGTTTCATTAATTTGGAAAAAAAGTTTTTATTACCTTTATCGCGAAATATTTTATTTATTTATTTATAGTATTCCAAAAAAATGTGCTTCAAAGTTTCCAACATTTGTATACCTTTTGATCCCCTGAACTAGAACACTGCCATAATTACTTTCCATCCTAATTTCTTTATGATAAACTAGAACCGTTGCGATATCGTGGGTTCAAGTCTCCAAGAATACATAACTTAACATTTGCATATGCGAATAACATGAAATATCAATTACGTAATATATGACGTCAAAGATTATTGGGGAGTGTTCATCTATATTCCAAAGCCATATTATTGTCGGTAAATCAAGAGAATAATGATTGGAAAGCTTTAGGCTGATATAAACTGTACATAAGAAGAGATTAAAGTGTTGTCTTGAGTCATTATTAGAGTTACCATTGCAGCATTCATAGCTTTTGTGAGATAAGTCGTTACCAAACACGTGTGGTTCGCAGTATTGATAAGAATTTAAATACATGACTGTCATGCGATTCTGTTCAAATTATGATTTTTCTCTTCTATTCGTCCTACTCGTGCTTTGCATCTTTTGAATATTAAAAAAAAAACATATATATATACCAACACCATGAATACATACAATGAGTTTTATGAATTCACATTGTATACACAATATAAAAGGGTGATAACACATCGCTCCGAAGTATAAAAAAGATACCATAGCTTTTGGTATGTCCCAACGTTTCAATGCGCGTAGCTATAACTGGCACATTAAGTGTCCACTTGACCACTTGTGACGTATGTCCTCGTTTAATTATGAACATGTGATACCTGAAGAAAGAAATTAAAAAAAAAAAAAAAACAAACGTAGAACGTTAGGTTTGACATTCGTCAACCGTGCTTCTTAGTGAAACGTACCTTTACTGTACATCACTTAATTATAAAATGTTAAAACGTTTCGATTGTAGTAATGCTATTGGTGTGTGTAATTAGAGGACATATAAGTGACAAGTTGACGGTACACAGGTCGGCTGTATTCAATCATTGACGTTACAGTTCATTATTATTATGGAATAAAATGATTCCTGAAGATGAAACTTTCAGATATACCTTGTAGTAGTGGATCTGCAAGCGATCAGGATGGCTATGGACCAAGTACTAGTTTAGATTCAAACATGGATGGTCGCAGAGCTTGGCAACGATCCGGTGAGGGTTGAACTTGGGTTTCAAGGAATCGTAAGTACGAGTGACAGCTTTATTGACAGTATTTTTTGAAAGGTTCATCGGGATCCGTTCAGTCATGGGCTTCCAGCTTATCGGCAGATAGTCAGTCGGAAGAAGCAGCTGCAGATTTCATGAAATCTTTCGTTCCTCTACTCTTTGAAGCTCCAAGTAACATCGATCAGGAGCAGAAAGCTAATTTCGGTCAAATGGTGCTTGTAAGTAGACAGACCTATCGGTTCGCGACATTGAATTGCATTTATCAAACTGTTGACATTTTTTTTTCAATGCCCCAAAACAGTAAGAGCCTAATGGCAGTTTTCTGGAATTACCGTAAAGTCCCTGTTTGAATGAACGTTCTGCTTTAAATCAATGAATTTTATTAAATATGAACATCATTTGAAGTAAATGAGCCTTTGATATATATTTACTCCCAGATTGAATTATTTTGCAGACAGAATCCGGTAGGATTTGGTTCGCCAGAGTGGTTAACGCAAGAAGAGCAGGAGCTTGTGTATCCGAGGCTTCTTTTTATTCATTGGCACAACATTTTGCTGTTGCTCTCTTCGAGTGTCACGAAGCCGATGATTTCGCACCAGCCAAGAGTCTTATGAATATGTGCTTTACATTTTATCACGAAGGTTTGAAACTTAGATCCCATAAAGGAAACTACAATTAATGAAAATGCTATACCTTTTGATAAAAAGAATTTAGCAAAGCTGTAGAACTCTTCAATGTCCATTTTTTCATAGTATCAAACATCCAGTGGACAATGGATCAAAATCTATGGACGATGGCTGGCGTTTTGCATGTAAAAAGAATAACCATTGGATGTTTGGTCCTGTTAGAAGAACTGAACGTTAGAATCATTTCAATTTTCGAGTATTAGCAGCAACTGGAATGCCGAACACATTGACGACAATCCTTTTCTCTCGTAATCTCGTTTCAGTTGAAGTACCAGGTTTGGAACCATATCGCGAATATTTGTATACTCACTTGAGAGTACAACCAATATGGACATCGATGCGATTTTGGACAGCTGCATTTTTCGATGCTGTTCAGTGCGAGAGAGCCATGAGACCTGTACCACCGAGATCGAAATCTCTTGATCAAGAAACCATAGCAACAGAGGATCGTAAATTTCAGGCCAACATAGTTTTTGGTCAATTAGGGTACTCTCTTCTTCAATTAAATTATTAATTATCACGTCGTTGGCAGCATGGCAGTTAATAATGATTTCTATTTCTTTCAGTACATTTACCTGCAACATGCACGCTTTTGGTTTACCACGGAATCTCTGCTTGGAATTCCTCAGGAAACAGTGTGTCATTGCAAACTTAACATCGGGTGAGTTTAAGGCCTTACCTCTTTTCTAAATCTATGCAAATATTGACCCACTTGATTATCATTAATGCTTTAGAGACAAATTCATTTGAAGGCTAAGACACCAACGGAATTTCTGAACTTATTTTTGGAACTTTGACATTTGTTTATACACATTTTTAGAAATCCAAATTTATTTTTTTCATCTACAAAATAATTGAAAAATTCAAGAAGGTCTGCGTGGGACTTGTGACACGAAATTTACATTTTTTACATTCATAATTACTTAGTAAACATACGACGAATTAAAACCATGCAAAATTGAAAGTATCAAAAGTTTTTAAACCAAAGTTTTTTGAATTTTCACCAAATTTTGATTCACATTTTTCAATTATAAAAAAAACTGTTTTTAGGTCATTTTCCATTAACAATTAGGATCGAGCAATAGGTTAATGAATAATTAAATTAAATTAGATAAAAATGGGTTGGAGAGTTTTTCAGAGTTTCTAATTCCACTATAAAACTTAAAAACCACAATCTTGAAATGTTGGATTAATATTAAAAAACAAAATGAATATTGAATTTTCAAAAGTCCTGATTGAATTTGTTTCCTTATTAAATCAGTTCTTCGGACTTAAATTTTTTTATTTTCATCCCGTCTTTTAGAATCTTTGTCTCTAGAAAACAGTTGGCCATTTTTTTCATGACACTATTTTTGATATTACAGAACAAGAGAAGATGTTAAAAGACAACATAGTGAGAATGTTTGACGAGACCGATCCTTGGAGGTAGTAAGACATAAAAACTGCACATTAATGTTGGAAGTATCGAGATGTAACGTGACCCTGGATGATGCTGGTGTGTCGTTGAGAATGGTAAAATAATTTAAATTAAAATTTTACAATGAAAGTTATCAGACTGACTGATATCAGAAATATTGACATAATTTGTATGACCTTTATGGAGGAGCAGTACATCCGTAGACTACATCCGATGTCAATACAATTTAAAGTCCAGTTTATGAAAAAAAAAAAAAACTCATTATATCTACTGCGAGTAATGTCCGACCGAATAATGGGGTAGCCAATATGAAAAAATGAGAATCTATATTAAAATTTACGAGTTGTTGAGTTTTCAATTGAAACGTGAATCAAGATTCTTAAGAATATGAAGTTAAATGTCTCGAATGAAATTTGCCCAGACTGGGGAGGATCGACACGGTGTGCCACAACGGTGAAAGTCTTTTTGGGGCTTGAATCACCATTGTCAATTATAGAGATTTCTATTTGAAATAATAATAATAAAAATAATGAAGAGACGAAAAAGTAGACAATTGCATTGGAAAGTAAATAATAAAAAGTATTAAGTGCTCAAATATTTCGTACGTTCGAGAATTATTTAAATGTACGACATTATTGTTATAAACAAAATATCGTTTTCAATTATTGCGAAATTCTATATTAGTCTAAAAATTAAACAAACGTTTTTAGCTGATAGAAAGTCCGTATAATGGAAGTTGATTTTGCCACGATTTATTGCTTTGATTCAGTCAATTCCTAATCGTCTTATCTCTTGGCCATAAATAGTCTGCTCCGTTTGCATTATTCCAAAAAAATCAGAAGTAAAACTCGAGCTGGAAAGTAACTTTTCGAGAATCACGTCTTATAGCAGCTTAAGATTAATTCGACAAAGAGCAACCAAGCTCCGACTAATCTTTTGATAAATAATCACAACTCGATCAACGAGAAAAGATTTATCTAATCATCAGCCAACTAGAATAATTGAAAGGTAATTGGATATTGGTTCATCTTTGGGATATTTGATCCTCGCAAATTTGCTGGGAACATCCAGCAAGTCAATTGTTTTCTATTTCCATTTCTTTCTCTTTAAGGCTCTTCCATATTGTTATTTTTATTTTCTTTGAGAGACTATGCCAAAGTACAAAATTGAAGGTGCAATTTGAAGAAAAAAAAAAAAAACATTGTTATAACACCAGCTTTGCTCACATCCGAAGAACGATTTTTTTTTCAAGATTTTTACTATTTGAAGAAAAATATGAATACGGCTTTTCTGTTGTAATCTTTAAATAAATTAGAATTCACTCTTTTTCTGGGATCACTTCACAAAAGTAATGATTTCATTGTTGTCAATATGATAAATAATATTGTTAATGTAATAGATGTAATCACTCACGATCCTTGGACACTATAATTAAAATCCAGAAACAGACCTTACCTGTTATTCTTTTTTCTGTAATTTGTGAGCAGTGTGGTAAATGATCTGAATTACGATTTTTCCTCTCTACTCAAGAGCTTAATTAAGCTCCTTTTTCAATGAAAATTCACGAATACGCGGATATACGCGCGACCACTATACAATTGTGAGCTTCGTTAGAACTTTCGGGACATTCTTTAAAGTCTTAGAAATTCTATGTAAAATACTTCTACATGACGATGAAAGGTTGTTTGCCTTTTTTTCATTATGGCAATAATATTTATGGATGATCGATGGAGTTTGAAAATTTTATATGAAACAGAGGACAGAGAGGGAGATAAAATGAGAGGAAAAAAAGAGAGAACTTTAACGCACGACCAGAGAAAAATGTTATACTATTTTGTTAACGCTTGCGCATAGTTTTTAATATAGTTAATGAGAATTTCGACGCGATCGAAAATATATTCATATCATCCAAATGTATACATAAAGTGTAATATCGACAATAATAAATATATTTGCAAACGCCAGTGTCACGAATTTACAAACTTCGATTGTGTCATTGGTAATCACTGGCTGCTGGGAGGGTGTGAAGCCAATTAGTTGTTTTTCCATAGTTTTCATCTTGTTCCGTAATTGATTTTTTGAGTCATGCATAAAAATTAATTGCTTTTGTTATTTTTCTGAACAAAAATCAGCGTACGCAAAATTTTTAAAAAATTCTGTAACATTCTTCGGGATGTATTGAGTTTGTGAAAAAATTGCCATTCCGATGTTCATAGTAGTTTAGTGAAAAAATTATGTTTCTATGAAAAAATACGAAGTTCGACTTTTTATTTTTATGTGGTATTTTAAAAATTAATGAATAGTGAACGTTCATATTTTTTTCAAATTTATTGGTGTCCCAGTAAACTACGTAGAACTAAAAATTCGGTAGTTGCGGTTGAAGTAGTAGTTACACAATGAAAAAATGAAAAAATATCCGAGAATCCATCCCCTATGAGCCGTGGATTGCAAATGGTTAATTTTGATCAAACTTTTCTTTTATCCTCTTTCGAAGTATCCATAACGTGTTAGAGAAATAAACAAAAATGTGGAAACCCTATAACTTTTGAAAATGAAGAAGAATTTCAATCAGACTAATTTGTTATCCATTCTCAAGTATTCAATAGTTATTTCAGAAATTAAAAAAAGAAAAAAACACATGAACTTGTATGTTTTGAAAATTTATAATACCTAAGAAACTCGAGATTATCGTAACTTCGGAAAATAGAGAATATTCTAGAATTCACCTCTTATGAGCGGTGGGTTTCGAATGTGGGAACAAATAATGTCGAGAAGTCGTATTCGAATCGTGTGAGTTATTTTTCTTCCGAAGATAATTAAACAGTCGCAGGAATGAAGGTTAAGAACTGAGTATACAAAAAGAATAACTTCGAAATGTTATTTTATTATTTATTGTGTACATTGGATCGTTGAGCGATAATATAACTGATAAAATGAAGATTTTATCAGTTGTTGGACTTATGATATTCATTCCCATTGGACCATAAGATTGAGAGCAGCCTTTTTTCGATTTTGTCATATCCATGACTCCAAGATGTTATAGTTTTTTTGTTCGTACAATACGACGAATTCCAGTTCTGATTCCAATTTTACAGCTGTGCAGTAATTGAGAAATCACCTTGAAAAATGGAATTTCGCAAAAAACGTAAACAAAAAACTGTCATTCAAACTGTAAATTCATATCGAAACGGTGCAAGTAATTTCATACTAAAATTTATTAGTTTATTCTTTCCAGTACAACAATGTTTCAAATAAAAGTTCATGTTTGATCACAAATTATGAGAAAATTATTATAAATATACGACGTAATGTATAAAAACTTATAAAAAATTGAGATACGGGATATTTGGGAAGAAATAAATGATATTTTCTCTCTCTTTTATTCGTACACATAACCAACTGTCTTCACTGTACACTTTATTTCAGAATCTTCGTCGTTCGTACGGGATTATTAAAAAAATTAATATACACGAGTATCGAGACAGGTATTGAGTAATGAAAAAACATTGGAGGCCATCGTTCAATCATAGTGCAGTTTAGAACCATAAGTTCTCTCTCGCTAAGTATTTGTAAAATAGGTAACTTTGCGAATTTACAAATTGTTCTGAGGAATCTTGCTCTACCATCGAATGATGATGACTTTACGTTCGATAATTATATGGAGCATAACAGATTGAAAAAAATTAATCCATCCGATGACTGTCGTAGATAAGGAACTTGTTCTCCTCTTTTCTCTAGGATTGCTCTCGAAGATCGATGTCGATCAGAGTAATGATTCCAAGGTCTTTTTTCCTTAGTTTGCACGTTTATTTTTGAAGTGCAGCACCACGATTTCGAGCCAGAATCATTGCATACAAATGATCCTTTTAGACTGAGTAAAAAGATCAAGTTTATCCGCAAAGTTATCCACTTTACAAACAAAAACCTTCATCATTACTAGTTTGACCAGAAGAGTTGAAAATCAGTGATGAATCAGTCACGAAAAAAAAAGTTATTATTCAAAGTTCGCGCTGTGGTAAAAAACTAACAGAATTTGCATCGAAGGATTTGTACAAATTATCCCCATTTTGTATTCATATGTAACAAGTAGTTTTTCTTTTTTTTTTTTTTTTTTTTTTAATAATGTATATAATGCGCTGTTGGTATGAATAAACGCCCTCAATTGTTATTTTTTAATTATCGTCGATCGAATTAAAAAAAAAAAAGTTAACAAACTGTTTCATCACGAGTAGAGTCGAAAAATTGTATAATATAATATCAATGACTGAATCACGGCAGTATACACGCATTTCTGGCAAAGGAGGCCTAAGAGACGCGGTACTTACGAGCTTCGTAATGATTCTTTCACAGGAATCAAGGTGTCTCGATCTTAATCATAAGAAACCTTGTTCAAAATATTACGAAGCCATGCGTTTGTTATCTAGGCCTCTTACTTTACGGTTCTCTCTATTTTATTTCGTCAACGCCAGTCACTTCATTCTTCTAAACTATATCAAATGATTATTATAATATCATAATATTTATGCATAAATATATACACATACTTGTACGTATACATTCGTACATGTATATATTTATGTATACAATATATTCTACATTACATTACTAGGTTCGAAAAATAATATTACATTATATAGTGTTTGTGTGTACCTGTTGTGTGTGTGTGTGTGTGTTTATGTGTATGTGTGTGTATGTAGTTTTCTCCATATCATCGATTTATTATTTTTCTGCCAATACCATCATACGTCTATATTTATTCAAATTTTCTTTTCTTTTATTTTCGATGATACTTGCTACGTTCTCTATAATTCGTTAATGAATTTGAACACTTCCTCATATCTTGAGTAGATATTCATTGTTGATGATTCGACGTTTCCATTGTTTTTCGTTATCCTAAGATCGTATGTGTTCACGTGTTTGTGTGTGTGTGTGTTTGTGTGTACGTGTCAGTAGGTGGGTGTGTGCATGTGTGTGTGGGTGTGTGTCAAGTATTAATGTGTAATTGTAAAATCGCTAGGCGCTTTTTACTCGTCGTCATCTTCATCATGTTTTTTTTTCTTCACATTTTATTCTGAATAACAACCGTTTTTTGTCAATTATCATTTCTCTTTTCACTTTTTTTTTCACTATATATATCACAAACTGCCAGTGGTTAATGCATTATTGGGACTCGCGTCAAGACACTCGATTCCCTGTTGTTTCCTTCTGCAAGCGTACTTGACGAAATTTATTGAAAATTTTTTTTGTTTTTTTTTCTTGTTCGTTCTCATTCATGGATATTGGGAGAGAAACAGGATGAAACAGAGGCACTTAATGTCTTGACACGACTCTTCGTAATACCACCGGAAAAAGTATAATGTTAAGGAGTTTACATGTTAATTAGTTACATCACCGTCGGGGCACGCACGTTTGTTTGTTTTTTTTAAATTTTTTTTTTATTCAATCCACAGCCAACAATGCGGATCATGGTTTTTTTCGACCCGCAAATTGAACATTTAACGTGTTGCTGTTCGGTTTTTTTTTTCGTCATCTGTATATATACCGTTACCCCGACATAAAGTTATTAGTTTAAATGTCTTACTAGTGTAGTTTTCTGCATATTACGTTGCCACAGAAGACTCTCCCTCTTTATTATGCTTAATGTGTAAATATCTTTGTAAATTTATAATCTTATATAATAGGCGATCCATCTTCATCATTTTTTAGTTTCCAATAGCTGTTAATCGTTTAGGTTTTTTTTTTCGTTATTTATTACTTGTGGATTTGTTTTTTTTTTTTTTTTAATTTTTAAGATAGATGATTTTTTTCGAGAACTTGTAGTCAAGGGGGGTGGGACAGGGTGTAGCAGGGCGAGAAAGAGAAAGTGGGAAGAGATTATGTAGCGGATTCAAAGATGAGGAGCAGATCAAGTTTTTTGTGATACAACACAACGAAGGAAGTTTATATATTTTCACAGCAACAACGTCGCAGACACTGAAGGGTTAATTATTTTATGATGAATCCATTAAATGCCCACCCAGAAATTGTTCTTTTTAGTGCTCAATAAAAAATATATAAGTACCGATAAGTAATAAGTACACTCGAGGTACATTAACATCCAAATTTAATGATGGGATGCGTTTAAAATTATTGGAGTATAAATTTTGTAAAAAATTGTCATTGCTCTTAAAGATCGTCCAATTCATCGTCAGCTTATAGAAATCATTAAATTAATATAAATATTGATAAATAATGATTTTTATTTAAACTGGAGCTAATTGGATCATTTTATTTCCACAATGTCGAATTTCGTCGTTTTCTGAGTGCGCGGAGGTACGTTGATGGAGAATTTTATGGCAACTGGACAAAGCCGAGAATGTACGGTGAGGAAAGCCAACAAGTCTGTGAATTCATTAATATTTGCAAATACTTGAACCAAAGCATTGCGCAGAAGAGCGGTGAGTATCGAGAACACTCTTCAGTTTATATTGTAATCGCGTAATTACAAAAAAAGTTTAACCATATTTCAGTAAACGTTGTTACTAGAAAAAAAAAATATCGACGTGTGATCGTTAATCAATGTCGGAAACATTGCACAACCGTCTAATTTTTCAAATGAACCGTCTGTGAGTTTTTCAAATTAAATGTAAATGCGAGCATAAACAAAAATACTTTTCTGACGTACATCAAATTTGCTTAGAGAAATGAGCGGGCAGCGGGTCACGAATGCTGATTAGTAAAAGCCAAAAAGTCAATTTTTTTTTTATCAAGCCCTACTTTTCATATGTATATGTACACATTAATGTTTTCGCATATATATGTACATATAATACGCCAATGATCTCTAATTTATTCGTTACAATGAAAAACGATATTAGCTGATGGGAAATATTCGGGGACAAAGTGAATAATTTCTCAATGGGATTTGCTACTCTTTTTTCAACGCTATATAGTTGGGGAAAGCGAGTCTTCACCCTTCAGTTTACCTGAAGATTTCATTCCAAACACCTGCGCGCGCGTGTCGCTGATACAAAGCATGCTTTTCTTTCCTTTTTTTTTTTGTAAGCAACACTATCAATGCGAGTGTCCCACTCACTGTACACCGATGAAAACTTGTTTCGTTGGTTTTTCACAGCATTTAAATATTATTGGGTTCATATGACGAAAGGTCGAAGTTTGTGTACGTGTATGTTTCGTGTGTATGTGTGTGTATGTGCGTGCGTGAGTGAGACAGCGAGATAAAAGTTCATAGAATAGGATCAACTGGAAACAAATATTTCATTTTATTCAGGTTTTCCTACAAGATTTAATATAGCGTAATATTTATCGGAATCAGCCGAAATAGTCTCAGGCAATGATCGACTGATATTTGTATTTTTCATCGTTTTTAACTATCAAGCTATTAAGCTTACAATGGCTGATTAATAGCTAAGAAGCCCGTGCTATTTTTTCAATTGTTTTTCTCATGTTTTTTCATTACCAATGATTGGGGTAGATAACGGGTAAAGGGGTCAAGCACGATTATTTAATTATTCTAACTTTAGTAAATCTAAGACGAAACTATTATAGTTTTTCGTAATTTAAGTTGGAAATTCAATGTTTCCTTTACGACATCGAACTACGAAAAAACGGACTATAGTAAGAGCTTTCTACTGCTTTTTTAATGCTTCAAGCAAACAATCAAAATGCTTATAGGATTCACCAATTACGTTGACATACTTTTTTTATTTTCATCATTTTCTAACAACGACCGAAGTAAAAAGCCATTCTATATTTATATAATATATCACGTATCGCCGCGTTACGATGTTTCGTATTATTGTTTATTTTCACCCCGCAGAGAAATGTTTGATGTTTTCTTAAATTGTTTTATTCGAATTATTTTATTCACGACATAAAGAAAAAGATTCTTTTGTTTTCGCTGTATGAAACGATCGAACTATGTTTAAATACTTGGGCTTATTTACTTATCCTTTATTTACTGCAGAATAAAATCGAAAATATATATATATTCGTTTCTGTTCATTTTTTTCCTACATGCTACTGAGGTGTGACGATCTATATTTTTTTTTCCTCGTTTTCATTTTTGTTCGTTTTTTTTTGTAAGTTTTCACTGACCTTCTCTATAATCGCGCTCGTTTTCTTTTATTCATTTTTTTATTATTTATTTTTGTTTTATATGTAAAAATCCTAGGAACTAAACTCGAGCCCGTACGAGTATTAGTACATTTATGGAAATATATATGTACTGATACTCGTGTTAGTAAATATATGTATATATAGATATACATACACATTCTTAATAATAAATATTATCATTTACACTAAAATCGCGTTCGAAGAATGAAGCCGCGCGCGGTGTTCAATCGTCGCGGGGAAAAGATTGTCCCCGATGTGGACGGTCTGTATATATTATATATTAATTATTCGTTAAGTGTTCTTTCCTTTATTTTCCTTATAAAATTTTTATTAAAAGTTTGCTCTTTTTTTTCTCATTTTTCTTTTGTCGTCGTGTTTTGGAGTTGATCGATTCCCCTACGGGGCGAAATACGTCTCCGGCGTTACGTTCTACTTCTCTCGTAATAATATTTATATTTCTTTATAGCAGACAGGCTAAAAATTGCGGTCTAGCGAGCGCGTTAAGCGTAAACGTGGGGTAGTTCAAAACAGAGCATCAAAAAGATTAGACCAGCGGCGATCAAACGTGGAAAGGGCAACATCCAATTTTTTTGATGTATTTATAATTTTTTTAATTCTCAATATATGAGTTCGATCGCAGTTGCAAAGGTTCCAATGCGCGTCGCAGTATTTTGTGTTTTAAACATGAACCCATTATTTTTTTTTGCTACTGACGTACGGGGAGTTTCCAAGCATTTTTGTCATACTTTTGGACAAGTTAGAGAAAGGGTTCGTTGCGGGGTTCGTTGGAGTATGTAATAGCGGCGGGATTTGGCGTAAGGAATGCACCGATTTGAGGCAATTATATTTGTGACTGAAATTTGGACTGGACAGACAAATCGTATGTGTGAATCAAACAAAAAACAATAAACTAGAGCAATAATAAGTGAAAATTAAAGAAAAAAAAGAATGTTTGCAACTGCCTTTCTTTGTGTTTCTCCAGCAGCTAAAACCCTTGACTCAAGTTAGGAAGCTCAAACTTTGGTGGATCCATTCTTCGTATATGCGTTACAGATCGGGTGTTAGTCTGATGTGGATTATAAATCGTATCCTCCCTTTCTATTATCCTTTTTCTCTTCGTTTCGTTTTGAATGTTGCATTTTGTTAAATTACTTCGGAATATTGCCTACGTTTTCATTTCATTTTCTCATACAAACAGGGGTGATAATTCATCAAAAAAAAGGTTCCTTCTCTACAAACTTTCTTTAGTCTCTTTACTGCATGTTAATTACCGATTAGAACGAATTTCTTCTTTCTTTTGGTATTTAAGGGAAAGATATGTCTCCATCAACCTAGTTTCAACTCAATCTCCTTGAATTTTTTAAATCAGAATCTTTCCATGTGACTCGCAACATCAAATTCGATCCTCTATAACGCGAGTATACGAAGTCGCGAACGAGGAGAGAAGTTATAAAAATAAAGAAAAAATAATAATAGAAATTACATCGTCGTGAGATGTTTCTGTGAAGGGATATCGCATTATGAAGATTGCAATTCGCGAAAGGTAGTAAATAAAAAGGAAACGGTGTTATTGATTTCAAAATATCCGCAGGTCACAGGCCTAATTAGATTTGATACAGATTATTGTACTTACGTGTACCTATGCGAGTGTGTGAGGATGTGTATTCGTTTTTTGTATTCATGTACAGAACGTGTATGGTAAACTTCTATGTACATGCGCTACGTTATAGGGCACGGAGGAACCCGTCCGTAAATATCCTTTTCCGTCTACGATTAATTTTAACTTTGTTTTTTCGGAACGTTGCACTCGAACTTGGATTCGATGGTTCAAAGAAAAGAGGACTCGACTTTACACAGCTGACAAAGTGACCGGCGATGTTGTTTCTCGTTCGAAAATCATTGAATCGAGATGCGAGGCAATCTTGTAGTTCTTTTTTTTTCTTTCTTTTAAATCTGATTTTTTTCTTTACTCAGGTATAGATTCGGTCGAGAAATTTACACAAATACCTTTCACATCTAGCACTTTGAATAAATTTTATAATACAATAATTTGATGGGTCGAGAAAGGACGATCTAAGTATCGTGCCAGTGCTTGAGGGTCGATGTTTCTTCTCACTTTGTTCTTTCCTCACACACGTTTAATCCCCAGCTACACAACCGGGTGTAAGTCTACTATCAGTTCCGTTTATCAATGATAAATCCCTGCCAATGCATGATGATGTTCGAACATAAATTACAAAAAAAAAAAAAAAAAAACAATTAATAAAACGAATTTGATTTGTGAAACGAAGAGATTTATGAAAAAATGTGTGTGTTTCTTTTTTAGGGCCAATTGGTTTAGTCCTATTCGAATCCTCTGTCTTACTATTCTTTACGTTCTCGCCTTATTTTCTTTCGTTTTTTTTTTTTTTTCATAGTTAATACTAACTTATGTACACGGGTAATTTACAAAGTTGAACTTTCGAGCTATTCACGCGCCACTTCAATGTTTATATTCAAATCATTTCCTTCTTAATACCAGATGCGTATGTGTATGTGTGTGTGTGTATATTTGTGTGTGTTTGTCATGTCATGTTTAATTTGTTAATTTTTTTTTCCCATTAATTAATTTTTTTGTTTATTACTTCAATGAGACTATTGTTTGATTCTTAAATGCTGTAGAGGAACATTCACTTGCTTTATTCGTTAATCCTCTCATTTAAAACTATTATTCATTTATTTGTTAAATATCATTATCTTCTTGCGAGATAAATCTTTTACGTCTATATATTGTTTATATTAACTATACTGATTATTCAAGTGAACAATTGAAAATATCAATCGATCAATAGAAAAACAACAAAGAAAAATAATTTATAGATTCGTATTGCGTTTGAAAGGAACGCAAAAGAGTTCCGAGCTCATTTCAACTGACTAGCTCTAAAAGTGCTGTTTTTTAGTTTTTCATGTGGATATTATTTTCCGCTTATGTTTTTGTTGTTTCATTTTGTTATTTTTTTTCGTTTCCGACGTCATAATTTAGACTGTACCCGATAAACATTTTCCAGGAAGACGCTCCAGTCTTTCTTGGACGGCTATAATCGTTTTCTCAACAATTATAGTTATTTTTTTTTATTTTAATTTTTTTTTTTTTTTTTTTTTTTTTCGAACGATTGTTTACTCTTCTCTGTGACGCACATCTGGCTTATGTTACATCGCTCGACTTGATCGGAAATTGTATTTAAAAAATAATAAGTTTTATATTTAGTCTTGCCGTATTTAGTTAAATTCAATAAATCTTTTTAACCTTCCGTTATGAAATTTCGTTATTTCACATATTTCAATACAATCAAGATTATTTCGTTCTCATTGAGCTTGTATAAAAGTTTTAAATATCGTTCCTTTATGTTCCAAGGTTACGAATATATTTCAAACGAGGAATTATCGTAATTTGTCATGGAGTTCGTTTCTGAATATTGTTATTTCAAGTATTTACCAGATTTTTAAGTTTCGGGCTCATCGTCATGGTATTACCAATAATAATACGAATTTTAACACATTTCGACTCGACAGTTCATTTCAGTGGTCTCATTTGTTCACACACACACACATTTTTTTGTTTTCATCTTTATTTTACTCTCGACTTTCCTTCTCTTGCATTTCTCCTGGTACGTATTTTCTATTTTTATATATATATATTTTTTTTATACTTGTTCACTCGTGTATCAATGTATGTACGTGTGTATGAGTGTATCTGTATAAACACATATACATATATATATAATTATAAACAATATAATAATCGTGATTCACAATGTTTTATAAGTATAAAAATTGTTGTAATCTTCCATCTCGTTTCCATTATCATCTTTTCTTTGTTTTTCTTTTTGTTGTTGTTGTTGTTGTTTTTTTTTCTTTTTTTTTTTTTTTCAATTATTTTTTATCATTTTATTATTTATATACTCGTGTCAGCCATGTTGGCTCTAGCTAGTCTACTTATCAAATAGAAATATACACTTTACACGTACGCAGAGTTCGCCGTAGAGTTTTTCGTTCTTTTTTTTTTCAATCCCACGTAACCATCTGGTGCGTACGTATAAATTGTCGTTCATTTATTTATATATTTATAATATCATTAATAATGGAAACAAAAAATCGTAACTTTCCCTCTGACATATTACCCATTTGCTCCGCGAGTCTTTATCCAAAGACGGAATTCACAGAAAAAAAGGAGATATTTTCGAAAATAACTAATCATCTAATCGTCTCATTCCCAATGAGAAATTCTACAACATTTTTCCAAGTGTTACGGGAAAATATCGAAAGGACCGGAGATCGAAAAAGTTATCAAAACGTTATTAATTATGGAAATAATATCACTGATAATAACGTCAAATTAAAATTCATAAATGACATGAAAAATAACTAAATTCACTGACCGACAGACTCAACAAAAACGAATTTCGGTCTTTCTAATATTATTTTTTGTTTCTGAACGTAAGTTCATCCTAAGAGTAATAATAATAATAATAATAATAATATCAATAATAATGATTAAAAAAGAAAAACAATTACAATGCCTCTTAGATTGCTCTGAGTACCCAAGCCCCAGCATGAGGGTTCAATCAGTCACAATTAATGAGACGATGAAAACTTACTTTCACCCTGGGTGTTGTTCAATCCCAGAGTATTAGTAGTCGAAGATTACGATATAATAACGAAAAAGTGGATTCAGTCGTTTCGCCTACGACTCCTACGGAGGCGAAGACTTGTTTCACGAATGTACTGGCCCCAGACACAGTACGACTGACAGATAATACTTTATATTTTAATATTGCAAAGATACAAGAGCAGTAGAAACCCTCGACCCAATTTTACAATGTGTACAAATGAGATAATAAAAACAAAAATTCAATTTTAATTTAACAATTTTTTTCGAATTGTTGAGAAACGTAGAATTTCTAAAAAAATTCTTTTCATTGAGGCAAATTAATGTGTACGCTTCGTTAATTTCAATATCAGCCAGTTGAGAATTTCCGTGAAACATGCAACGCACTACCGACATTTTCAGTCATTCGAAAATCATTATATAACGATTTAGTTTTAAATAATAATAAAAATTCAATGATAATTATTGCAATACGAGTAACAATAAAGATAATAATAATAATAATAATAATAATAATAATAATAATAATAATAATAATAATAATAATAATAATAGTATATTGCTTACAGTACGAAGACAAGGAAATGTCATGAAAAACACAAAGAACATAGATTCACGCTCACTCAATAAACAGCACCAGTTATTTCAAGAGTGAATTTGCGGCACAGCCTCTGTAATAAAGAAATCCCATCCAAAGTGTCCCTCGGAGACTCGCGGAGCTAAAGTGGATTTTTCATTCGTTTCTTCTTTCGTTTCGTTTTTTTTTAATTTATTTTCAATTTTTTTTTTTTTTTTTCCATAAGAAAAAACTTTAAAGAGTGATTTCTTCTTCATCTTGTGGTAAACATGCGGAAGAAGAGGGAAGAGGAAGAAGAAGACGCTCTAATGCTGTTGGTGGACAGGCCTCAGGCAGTCCGCCGATTATAGATATAAACTACCCGGGAAGTCGGATCTCTTTTTCTCACTGTTTCATTTGCTCGTTGTTATGATTATTAATATTATTATTTTGTTTTTGTTATATTTTTCGATTGTTCAATCTTGCGCTCTCTTTGCGAGGGCTAAGCAAAATATGGATGCATCTTCGATGAGCCATGTTTCGTTTGGATAGTAGATGAAGAGACCCGGATTATGGACTTGCCGGAGCGTTAATGGCCATCAGGGGGGCCGGGGGCAAGGCCACCGGTATGTGATAATATTTACACTGGGGCCGCATGCAGGCGCCTTTTACCGCATCTCTGCATACAGTCACACGATTCTCCACTACCTCCACGCTTCCTGTAAGTACGAAAACAGTTTTTTTTTTTTTTTTTTTCAATTATTTTCTTATAATTTTTACGACATTCATTGATTCAATCGTCTAAACAACTTTTCTTCATTGATCTTTTTCGTTCTTAGAATCTTAGTGCATTTTTATTTAAACGAAACTTCATCGAGCACCCAAGCAAAACATTCTGATCTAATGCACTTTAGTTTCCATGGTTTTTGCAAATTATCATAATAGCCTTCCAGGTTTTTTTGACAGTTGTAAAAGTTTCAAAGAAAATAACTAAAAGGAATCTTCCATCGAATGGGAAGATGTTGAAGGAACACTCCTCAACTGCCTACTGTTCTAACTGCTCTTTTTCAACTTTGTTTGAGTCTTTTAACCCTCTGCCTTCTCAACACTTTGACATTCAACTGCTCCTCTTGCAAAATCACCAACCAGGGCAAGTGTCTTTTTTCTGCGCTGTTCAGATTGGACGCTTTCCACAATTGAACATTTGGTACGAGGTGCAATTGGAAATATTGGACACTCAACGAAACCGGCAAGTTTCTTAACAATCGGCAGTTGAACAGTGTCTTCAGAAATTCATAATTCCAGAAATTCTTTGCTCTCGTCTATAAGTTTTCAAGATACAGTAAATGCGCTAGTTGAACATTTGTAGTTTTTAATAAACGCGTGACTTACCGTCATGGAGATGGATGAATTTGCAGGCGGGACGGTTGCACAGTTGCCGATTAAAATCTTGGCACACCGGGAGGGTGTCCAGTAACTGAAATTAAATACATGCCGAAATCTGTATACTGAGTGTTCCGCGAATTTTATCATTATCAATAGTGATAAAAGAAGAAGAGGGAGGAAAAAAAAACAGAAACTTCAACAAACATGACTTTCGCATTCTCTCCCACACAAACTTACGGAGTAAACACACGTACATGGATATACAGACACACACCCGCACACATACACACGCACACGCACACTCACATACAGCCTCCCAACCTTTTCAAAATTCTCAAGATGGTTAGAGCATATTCACGGTATATTTGGCATGCTCTATAAATGGATCGTATCAGTGAATATTAAAGGTAATTAATAGCTAATGAATGATCGAATGATCGATCCGCTTTCTCAGTCGTACGTTATACGGGAGTATGATTAACATTCGTAATGATTTACATGCAGCATTGGACGTGATAATGAAAAACAATCGATCATTCGTTCATCGTTTTATCTTTAAATGTAAATTTGCAGTAGAACGTTTCTTTTTTAAATATCTTTCATTTGAAAAAATCATCAAACAGGAAACCCTTGCGCTTGTATATCGTGTCTCAAATTAAACCGCAAGCTAATCTTGCTTCGGTGTATTATTATTGTACAGGAAATAAGACGAGGATAGAAAGGAAAAGATGGAATAAAAATACTTATTTATTTTTTTTTTTTTCACGAACTGGACCGATCGAAAGAAAAACAATGAAAATATGATTGAAAAGGGAGCAAGAACAGTTGGGAAATGTTTTTTTTTCCTCATTGCCCATGGTGAGATTTTATTCACCATCTTCGATAACATTGTCAATGGGGCTGTAGTACCAGTCGTACGAGAGTGTGCCTATGATGGAAAGGGATTCATTCGTTGATTCGCAAATTTATTTCCGTTTATTCGGCAAACATTTGAATTTTGCTTACTCAAGTATCGATAATTGTGAATGACTTTGCACACAGTTGCAGTTATTTGGATATTCATGTGCACTTCTCAATCGATCGACCAATCAATTTAGCGGGCACGGCAATTTCATTTTCATTCTCGTAATTTGGCCAAATGAAATTTTAGTGTTATTTTTATTTATATTGCAAATGTAACCTGCTTTTGGATACGGATATTTTAGGAATTGCGAGACCAATGTTAATTTGCGAATCAGTTACGTAAGCCCTCTTCTCAGCGGGCCATTCAACTTGGTGACTAGACCAAAGTTCTCACTGTTTATCGGTTTTTGTATGGGAAGAGATCAATGGATAATAATTAAATATATAATGTCAAAATATACAGAGTTAAGGCTTCGTAAGGAATATTCGAGATCGCACGAAACGCGCGAATTCGATTGCGATATAAAATGTGTGTGTTTATTTTTATTTTTATTTTAGAATAATTTGTGTATCGACGTGTCTCTAATTATATTATATGCGATAATAACGTTACGCACGAAAATACATGCATATCTCACTCTTGTCCGGTAGCAACGATCAAACTTAGTAGTAGTTTTAAAGCAGCGATTCAGTGAAAATATGTAAAGGGTTAAATATAAAGAAATTGAGAGAAAAAAAAAACAAAGTGAAATGAAAGGCTCATTATTGAGCGCAGTGTTGCGGCATAAAGTGGACAGAAATCAGATTTTTTTTTGAGTAATTGAGTTCAAATATCTCAATGTGCTTGACAAATGTACACACATGTTTACGCGTAGCTAAATCATAAGTGATATATTTTTCAAATAAAAATAACGCAGCAAAAGTAAAAAAAGTAGTATAGATTTTGTGTAGACTGAACATAAAATTCCACAGATTTTTATATTCGTGTTATATATTTATATGAATTAAATCATCGCATATTAAAGTATCTACCAGACAGATATATGTTTCAAGATGATTGTTTGTTACTTTAAGACAAAAGGAAAAAAGGCACGTCAATATATGATTGAAAAAAAAAAAAAACTAAAAATTCGATACAAAAATATTTAGAATACATATATATAAATATAAATCGCGGAAAATGTACTATCAAGCGTGCAAATAGGGAATGAATCATTAACATCATAATATAGAGAAAAAAAAAACAAGATTATAAAATGAATGTGAAAAGTTCTGCTTTTTGCAAACGAAATAATCGACGCCCGTTCTGATGGATATAGTCGTTGGTATGGGGTTGCTTAAATTTTTTTTTCCTGGGTTGTTAGGTGTATAAAATTATTAGGTATATATGTATACACATATTTTTAATATATATATATATATAAATATATACTTGCGAATATAATGAAAATTCTTGCAATTGCGTAAAGAGATAATTCGCTACGAACACAGAGTCTGGTCATGCAAGTATAATGGCCCGTGGAGAAGGGGACTGTCGGTGTGCTTGGGTGATTTAATGTGTAAATTTGTTTTTTTTTTTTCGTTAAACTTGTAAAATACAATATAAAGCTTGGTGAATATAAAAACGACAGTTATAATTGTCTTTTTAAAAAAATTTTAATTACAGATTGAAGAGTTAGCGCGAGAGTGGTAGCAGCTAAACTTTGAAGATGACATTGACTTGTCGTTAAAAAGCAATATTATCTTTTTTATTTTTATTCTTATACTTTCTTGGAGACCAAACAAGACTTTGAAAACATTTGATGATTATGATTGTACTGATCACCCAAGCTTTCGATTATCGCCAAGCGCTAACTACCGCCGATTGGTTCGTGTGCCTGAATTCGACTGAAACACACACATTCGCTCACTACTGGTGTACCGATTTCGTAGCCATATACACGTTTATGTGGATACATATGTACAGCTACGAAATGAGGGTTTATAAGGGTTTTTTTGAGGGTAAAAGGGCTAAGGTGGTTCCACGCAACAAACCAAGAGGCAGCGGAGCGTTAGCGGGATTTTTTTTTTGGGTAATGTATACGATAGATATATAGAGGAAAATTGTAAAAGCTTTTGAAATCAATATATTCTACTGCAAATAAGTTCAACGCTATATCGTTCTTTTTTTTTTCTTTTCATTTGTTTCAAATACCAACTGCGATCTCCGCAACCATAACAAAACAGCCACGATGTACATCGAAAAATCATGAAATTTAGCAACGTTTTATATTTCTTCATTCGTCCAGTTGTCCCTCGCCCGTATTCGTGGAGCAAAGCTTTATTTGTACGTAAAATTTAGCAAAAATGTGATTTCGAAGCAAAAACGTTTTGGAAGTGGGGAGAGGATAGAAATACACACAACGTGCACTTTCAAATATAATCCCGACATTATATGTGTTTTTGCAAGAACCCAAACATGATGGAAACATATTTTTAATATACAAAAATCGAAGTTATGCATCAAAGCTTTTCTACTTAAGCGAATATGTGAGCTATGCGTCATACATTGTATTGCATCTATTCGAATAATGTCGGAATATCAAAGAAAAGGAAATAAATATATATGTACGGAAAAATAAATAAATATATAATGATTCAACGACAATTGATCCAGTGACATTGAATTTTCTTCATTGGTTAGACATTTTATTGCGATCCTAAAAAGAATCTTAAGAAATTGTCATTTCTACGTAGTTCAAACGAGCAACCAAGATCGTAAGAGGGTTGAGGGAAACACGGTATCAAATGAGGTACATAGAGTTTCATCAACAATAACAATTACAATCATAATAATATCTTGATAATGATACTAAACAAACACCAGATAAGGCAGTGGTTATTTGTTGTTATAGTTGCGGTGAGCAGTTGTGAGGGAGATGCCCCCAAAAGCTACGTGTTAGCCAAGATTAAGAAGGGTTGAGAATAATCTTACAACGCTCGGTATCTCGTCAAATAATTGTTATTTCTAAGGCTCTATTATTTCCCACTCAATGGATTATGTAATTTGACAAATCATTGAAAAGTATTTAATCGATGAGTTGAAAGCGTTTCAGATTATTCTGCACCCTTTTCATTCTCGTGGGGTTAGCAGCATTGAATCATCGAGGCTGCGTTATGAGAGCCAAATCTTTGCTTTGTAACTTTTCAGTTAAAAGTTCCCAAAAAATATGTGAAAATCAATTTAAATCTATATTTTCGCCACTGATGTAAGAAAGACGTTCAAATATAAACAGCAATGTAATTTGACAAAGGAAATCATTTCTTTTTGTTTCGAAACCAAAGAGTTTTTACTCTGGTATTTCAAATCTTTGAGATGTAATGAAAAATCAAAAAGTTCAAAATCATGACGTTTTATGCAGATTTTTGGCTCGTAACGCAGACTCGAGACTGGGTAAAAAACTGGTTACAATAATGAGTCTACCTGTCCGCAGCTGTCTGTGTAGACGACACAGTGAGCGTTTGGGGGGACCACTTGGGCCCCGACAGTGGCTAAGGCTGCTAAGGCGATCCACATGCAGCAAACGAGGCAGTGTTCGTACGATTTTTTTTCGGATTTTTTTTGGTTGTTGATTTTTTTGTTTTTTTTTTTTATTTGATTTTTTTTTTTTTTTTTACCATCCGAATAGCGAATTCAGTACAGATCGCACCAAATGAGAGGAGGCACGTTGAATGTCCCCTCGGAGCACCCAGGTACATGTCCGAAACAATTTGAAACGTGGCAGCGGTTGCGACAGGCGTGTAGATATATATATATATGTATATATACATATATATATTTTTATAATTGTGTATATTATATATTATATATATATGTATAAATATATTTATAGATATTTATATATGTATATAAACGTTATCGTAATTCGAATTGTTGTCGAAGCGTATTCATCGATAAAATTATGTGAATAATGCACGATACATCAAGGATTAACGTAACAATTATAAAAGATCGTAAAAAACAAAATATTTCATTGTATTGGCAAATAAATTGGTTTGATAAACGAATAAATAAATAAAAATTGTGGTGAATGAGGATAACAGGCGTCATGAAATTTCATTATGAACAATGTAAGGGTTTAGATTTTTGGTTTTGTTTTTTACGGTCAATCATGTGCCGGGGGACGATTTTTTTTTGATTTTTATCGTCATTATAGTTTGTGAATTCGTTGTTTACGGTAAATTGGCGGGCATGGCGATAATGCGGCCGCAGTGCATACGTACCAAGCGAAAAATTCAAAATATCCAATTGTGTATGTTTATGTTTGTATGCGTCGATTAAAAAAAGATTTTATATTTGCCAGCGTTATTTGAAGTTTTGGTTAATTCCCCGGTTATAATTGTACGAGCCGATTCAAAGAGTTAAGTCAATATGAGTATTATTATTTGTACACAACGTGTATAGAGTGAAGGAGATTATCAATAAATTCAGAACGTTATTCATAATGATTTTTCAGCACGAAAAATTGTTTTTGTTTTGTTGTTGTTGTTTTTTTTTATGCGTGTGTTTTTATCGTAAGTTCCAGTTTTCCACCATCAATTGGACAATGCACGCGTGTAATAATAACCAAAAGTGATGGATCGGTTCGTCAGCAAATTTTCGTGGCACACATTTGGTTTAATATGTTGTTTTTTTGTTGTTGTTGTTGTTGTTTTGGCGTCAAGAAACGAGGCGAAAGCCACCATAGTGGAGCGGTCCAGCGAGTGCGATATCGTGAGAGATCAAATCCAACACCAAATTTGTTCAATCGTTCAAACGGGCACCAGCAAATGCGAAACCAAATCGTTGGATAAAATGATTTTTTTTTGTTTTGTTTTTTTTTTTTTTCAATTTATAAATATCGAATGGGAGAATTGATCAACGAGAATAAGTGACGAGTCAGTAAATTCGGTCAGTTCGTGATCGTGAAAGTAGCAATATGTCGACAGCGGGTAATTATTTGTTTTTGTTGATTTTTTCAATCAAACGCATTAGAGCCACCGCCGTATAATGAAATAGCGACAGATTGTGATTAATTCGTTTTTTTTTTTTTCGTGTGAGTTGGTTCGTCCCGAGTGTGCAGCATCCGATAGTGAGACATTATCGATAGTTTTTTTTTTAAAGATTGGTTTCATTCCACCGACACGCAGGTGAAGGTCGTTCAAACATTTTTTTTATGTTTATAATCACATATTTTTGTTTTGTTTGTTTTTTTTTCGCAGGACGGATGCATGGATGGGATGGAATTTGGGATGAAAGCATTGGCGGCGATTTGGAATGTATTCATTCGTTCGAAAGTCGTGCGACGAGTCCAGGCGAGGGCAAGCATGAAACAGAAAGTTCAAAAAAAAAATTATAAATGAACATAAAATACATGCACCGTTCCCAAATAAAAGAAAAATTATTTTATATCAAGATTAAGAAATTATATGAAAGGCAACGTTCCGCTAATTGTTCCCTTGATGTTTAAAAAACTTGCCATCGATCAGCTAGAAAATTCATGAAAAATAACACTGTGTGTTGCAATGAAAGAAATAAGTCAGGCAAGAAAAACGAAATTACACGATAGTGTCCTATGCAAACATTTATAGACGAGGGTAGAATTTTTTTTTTAAATCGTGCATGAGGTTTATTCGTCTTAAGCGTCTTAATGGTTTGTGTATAGTGTCGTTCCATTCGATCATTAAGCCCGCGACGACATTTTAAAGAATCGATAAATAGGCACAACGAAATAATAGTCACTATTTTTTTATTGTACAAAATAATCATTTAATTAAGCTGAGCAAAAGAAAAAAAAAACAAAACAACAATATTACTGCTTACGGAAATAAATAACAACTAAGTAATGAGATTGAAATAGCATTAATCTATGAAGGAATTAATACTCGATATAACAGGAATAATTATGTGATGGCACACCAAAAGTTTTTTGTTTTTTTAAATAAATGTTCATGAAATCGCTGTGATCATGCATCGAAGCGTTAAAATCTTACCGACAGTTCAGTTCAAGTCAGTGGAATGTTAAGAACGCAGAGACGAGTGATAGTTAAAAAAGAGAAAAAATAAATAAAAATGTTCTTATAAAAAATGAAAAAATGTCGCTTCC
Source organism: Campoletis raptor (assembly GCA_948107755.1). Taxonomy (NCBI): domain Eukaryota; kingdom Metazoa; phylum Arthropoda; class Insecta; order Hymenoptera; family Ichneumonidae; genus Campoletis; species Campoletis raptor. Next base: position 5,954,122 of record OX403624.1, read on the forward strand.
GCAAAAAAAGCTTTAGAATCACAGAGTTTTGTCACAGAGTCCTCGCTCACTTGGATATATTGAAAGTAGCACATGGCGATCTACGCTAGATTCCCGTAGAATCGCACTCCGATTGTCCAACATCACAGCCACAGTCCGGTGTACCCTTTAAAAGCCTGGATGCGGCAAAGCTGCAACAACTTACTTGCTATATGCGAGAGCGAAAAGATAGCGACGAAAAAAGTGCACGTCCGTCGATTGTTCGGTGTGTGCTTTGCGCGTCGATTTTCTTTTTTTTTTTTTCTTCAAATAAAAACAAGAACAACATATCTTTTTCTATCATAATTTTGACGTGCATATTAATATTTATTGTGCATAACGGTGCATTTTTTTCGAACGCCCGTATCACGTTCCTCGTAGCTCTACTTAGAATTCTTTTTTTTTTTTCAGCTCGAACAAAAAAAAACCAAAAAGTGCGAATAACGAATTAAATATTATTTATATGTATGTATACATGAATATACATATAGACGAGCCTTGTTGGTGGCTGGAAGCGTTTTTTATTATTTATCTTTTTTTATGAATCTTTTTTTTTTATGCACAATGTCAATATTTGTCTTGTTATTATTATTATTATTTCTTTTTTCTAAGTAAATAAGATGCACGTCTGCGTATGTCTCGTGCATATGATAAATCAATAATTTTCTACCAGCAAGATAAATATATATTTATGTATAGCTAAAGCTTGATCGGAGGGAATGGGATCGAAGTTTATTGTTTAAGATTTTTTGTTTGTTCCATCTCTTGTGCGATTTTTTCTTTTTTCATCCATGAACGTTTGTCGTTAGATGAATAGTTTTTGATGTATTATGACGAAATACAGATTTTCAAAACTTTCGTTACTGTCCTCGAAAACATGATGAATATATAGATCGACGTGGCCACGTTCACGAGAACGCGGATGTGGCGATTAATCAGCGATTTTTTTGTTTAAATTCATTTTTATTTTATGCGAAAATGATGTAAATATATTTATAGTCATATATATATGTATAAAATTCACTTCGGAAGAAAGACCTGCCAGATTCCGTTCCTCCGGACCCCAGCATATTTTTGGCAACTCAATGAAGCGCAGGAAGCGTGACGAGGATTTTTTGGTCGGCAACAAAAACAGAGAGAAAGAGAGACAGAGAGAGTGGAGAGGAAGATGGAAAATCAAGAGCTATATAAGTAGAGACAGAGAGGCATTACAAAATAGATTAAAGGAAATGTGCAAGGATCGTAGCTGTATGAAATTTTCGATCACATCGACGAGGAGTCATCAGATTTTTTCTTTCTCTTTGACGAGAGAAAGAGCGACGTAAGAGATACAATTTAAATCGCTTGAGAGTCCTTTTGCTTCGCTAATATTTGCTTCTCATATCGAAAGCAGCTAATAGTTCTACGTGGTATTCACGAAGTATTTTTTTTTATCTCAATCGATCATTCTTCTCATCGAAGTACGAATGACTTTCTATAATGATTTTTTATTCGATTTATTTTAAAATATTTATAAAAAATAATATTTGAAGATTCTCTTCGACGTTTCGTTGGCTTTAAAAAAGTCTTATAGATATTCGTACGTAAGGAGAAGAATAATCGTGAAGATTGGGACGGAAAAAAATGAATGAATTTTCGGGACAGGATAGGATAGTAACGGTAGCATCGTGATGGAAGGCAGAGGAAAATAGGAAAATAGTGAACAGCGCGCTGCAAGCACAATATCGTAGTATGTCGAAAGGATTATTACAAAATTTTGGGAAGCAGGAAGCAATGTGTATAAAGAGGCATTGAGCGAAGGAAGGAATAGTAACAATACGCCTTAAATATATATATATATGCACACACATATATATATGTATAAATAATAACAATGGATAATAGCCGACTGAGGAATATTTGAGGATAGGAAGAATTTCTTCTCGTTGGTGGACAAGATATATAGATGAAATCAGAAGAAGCATTAATAAAACAAATATTCATGCATTTTTCAAGCATTATTATTACAAATACTGGCTGACTCCTGACAAAAAAAGAATTCCCCGCGAGCGTGCATGCGCAAAAAAACGCATTCGAAAACCAAGATTTTTTTTCGGTATTTACTGATTCTATAACTTTAACGATTTCGATGTTAACCTTTGCCATTTGAACTGATAATAAAAGCGAGTTTTCGCAGTATTGCGACAGCTTTTTTTTTTTTTCTTTTATCTCGTCCGGTTCTAATGCACATTTTTTTTGCATTTGCATTCTCGGGGTATACACGTAAATAGTGTGTATAATATGTACTATACATATGCCGTGGATGTGTGTAAGTATATATCCAACAATGTACAATGAAGAATTAGAGACAGTACAGTACACAATAATAAATACTACCTGTATGCATGTATGTATATGTCGTTTACATCACAAAATGTTTGTTTGTATTTTCATTTTCTTATGGTTATCCTCTGGTAATATGTATCTTCTTGATAAGCAAGATTCCGAGTATATGAATACACATACTTCATTATTATTTTCGACCCTTTCTTTCTATATATTTATAAGAATTTTTAATAAAGTATGTTGTTGTTATTATTATTAATTTTTTTTCGTTTTTTTCGTTGCACGCAACTCATATGCAACAATAATATTGCGCAGTATATATATATATATATAGACTAATTTTATATATATATATTGTATATATAAATGTAATATTATAGTATTTTACATATATAATAAGTAGTGTACTTTTCTTTTATTTTTTCTCCCTTCTTAATCTCTATTTTTTACCCTCTTTTTCTAGAACATGTGGTGTTCGTGTTTCTGTGTGCATTTCAGTGTTTTTTTTTATCATTTTTTTTTCTTTTTTTTTTTTTTTCTTTAGTGCAGTGGAAGGCACTTCTGTTGTGTCGTACGGACTCGGTACTCGTGACCTGCAGAGTTTTACGATCGCGTTTTAATGTTACGGTGGTTTTTTTTTTCCGAGCTTTTCCCTAGAGCGAAAAACTCTAGTTCGGAATGTAGACACACTTTAAAAAAACGGACGGTACCGTGCTTCGATGTATTTTTTCTTGGTAATAATAAAATCAAAATTGCAATTTGAAAAAAAAAATGAAAGTCCCACGATGAAAAATTTAAAGAAATTAGGTTATGAGCCCGAGTCCAAAACAGCCACCCTCTCGTTGATGTTTCACTTTAATTATGTTTTTTTTTTTTTTTTTTTTTTTTCATCAAATCTCCAATTCGAAAATGATTAACTGACATTAAAGTTAAAACCCTATAATACCGGTTTGCAAGCTAGGCATTTTTTTTTTTTTTTTAATTTATAGTCTGATGTTCGGCGAAAGTGCATAAATTTATTTATCAGTTAGATAAAATTTAAAAAAGATACTAAATAAAGAAAACAAAACAAAAAAACAAACGAACAATTCCAGCCGAATAATTGTCAATTCTTAAGGAAGTATGACCCAATTCTGTATCAATGAATTGGCCTGTCTTTCAATAAAAATTGTTAATAGGCCCTTTTTGCACTTCGTCAGACTTCTCGTCCATTCGTTTCCTACTAAACTACACATTTTTTTGAAAAATATTATTCGTCAGTAAAATTAATCGTGCGTGCGCAGTTTATTCGTGTATGTGTCTGTGTATATGTGTGTTATTTTTTTGTCTGCGTGTTTACGAACGTGTTTACCTGTGCAGATAAATCTTGGCTCGTGTGCTTAGGGCACTATATGGTAAAACATACACACTATTTTACTATACACTATCACAATGGTCGGCCCTAAGCACGCTCTCGTCTTTCACAGAAACAAAAAATGGCTTCTCTCTACAGAAGACTATTTATGCTCTGAAATTTTTCGATTTTACGATAAACGTATTTACGTCTCGTATCATTAGCAGGGCACAATATAGGAAAAAAAAAAACTTTTCAAGAACGTAGAATTTTCATCGCTAAATGATTTTTAATTTAGTCACTGGAAGACATCCGCCGGTTTATTTCGGAGTGTAAAAAATTCTACCGTCTCATTACGTGTTTCTGTACGTATACAAATTATATTTGTTTAAATTTTCAATGACCATCTTATGGTCTCTGAAAACATCATTTTTTTCTATCAAACATTAACGATGTATTGAATGATTCAAACTAATGACGATAGATAATTAATTTTTCAAAGTTTTTACACATTTTTGTTGTATTCTGCTTTAAAATTTTTTTAAATTCTACTTCGTATTATAGAAGTTTTATAAAATTGTTTCTTTTATTATTATTAAGTCTGAAGAAACCATTTGGAATTTCATGTGAAGGACTGAATAGCTTCGAAGGATCAAACGACGTGGGAAACAGCAACGGTACGAAACTTGTCTTCGATTTTTTCAACTTGTATATGCATTCACAATATATGTACATAATGTAAATACTTATACAAATGAAAACTCGTTATTTTTGTTTTGTTATTAATTCTTCGGTGAAAAAAGTTCGTAAGTATTGTTCGTTCGAACTAGCGCCTTTTTAACATTACTCGTTAATGTTATTTAACGAGATACATTAATGGGATAGACAGTAATTAGTTCGTCCGAGGCCGCACCTATGCCATTAGTCTCCTCGTGTTTATAAAGCTCGACCGCCGTACGCCTAAGTCCTATACAGCCTACCATGATACAATGCTCACTAAAAAAAACGTGTCCACAGGTTTCTTTCTACGTCAAACCTACGCCATAATCTATTCAGGTTTAGTCCAAATGGGTATGTGTTTTTTTTTCTCTCAATATTTCAATATTTTTATCAACATTAATATCTTTTGTTTTTGTTTTTGTTTTTTTTTTTTTCAAATATGGAAGTTTTATGTTTGTTGATATAAATATATCGGTGCGCGTCTATTTTTCAATTCGAGATGCTTTCAAATCACTGGCGAGTGAGTTATGTAATTTCTTACTTTTTAAACTAAACTGTTGTTAAGCGTTTTTAATATAAATTTATGATACGCTCATCGGAGGATATAATACGCGACATCGATTCATTTCGTTTATTTTCTCTTTTTTTTCTTCTTTTCTTTACTTTTGTTGTTCATTCCTTTCGTATATTAAATTTAAAAAATCCAATATCAATCATCCATCCTGGCACTTTTTCATCGTAGTCTCTCGCGCTCTGAAATCACTTTCGCACTTTTCACCGTCTTTCCTTCCGTCCGCACAAACGGTTCTTTTTTCTTTTCCATTCTCGACGGAAGAATATAAACTAATAAAAATACATTACATCAATTGTTCTGCATTGGTATTGTGTGTGTGTGTGTGTGTGTGTTCGTACTTTTGAGTGTGTGTGTGTGTGTTTTTTTTGTGTTGGCTTAATTTTCGTTTTCATATTTTTCATATGATTTCGTTTTTTTTTTGTGATTTTACGCAGAACGTTGCTTAGCGATACATTTCAAGAACTTAAAGACGATTAAAAGTTCCATCCGCGGTTTCCGCGAGCTGGAGGGACATATTGTTCGTAATTGTTTTTGTTTTTTTTTCTTGACTATCTTAAATATTACAGAATTATATAGCAGTCGAAGGAAACGTTATTTCTTTTCTCTCTTGTTTTTTTTTTTTTTTTTTTTTTTTTTTCAATCATTCATCGTTTCATCGAAAGCGATGCATGAAGGTTGATCGCTAATTCTTTAACTCTTTTTTGTTTACTATTTCTGTCGCTTAAATGCACGCTAACGAGATTTGAAACGGTGACTTAACTCGCGAACGGATAAGTCAACGTTGCTCGCAAAAAACTCTCCTGTTATGAATCTCATATTGGATCGAAGGCCGTGTGTTTAGTTCAATTGTTAAATTATAACGTACAATTTAATATTTATGTGTATACAGATGCTAATCTTAAAAATAGAACGTTTAACGAACAATCATGTGGTAAATATTATACATATAATAATAATAATAATAATAATAATAATAATAATAATAATAATAATAATAATAATAACGTGCGACTCAACAAATAAAAAATAGCGCTCGGCAAAAAAGCGTGAAAACCTACAGAGATAATATATTTATATATATATTTTGATATATATATAAATGTTTTTTTACGAGTCTCTGACGCTCTCGGGGGCAAGTTGTGCCTTAGGAAACATATCGATCGCTCACGTATATCTACATGTATACTCTCGATCGTCTATGTATAAAATGACATCTACGTAATTAAATGTACGAGGAAATAAAGTAATAAAACAAAACATTAAAAAAAAAAAAAAAAAAAACAATAGTGTACCAATATTTTGGTTAATATTGTGTATTTAAACCAACAACCGCGGTTTTGAACAGCGGACGTAACAAATTGTCAGAACCTAATAAAAGAAATAATTAATTTAACTCTTTTTCAATTTTTTTTTTGTCTAAAAATTGCTCGATAATTCGATTGAAGTGTAATACATATAGAAAATAGTGCGGTCGGTTACGATTGTTGCTTTATTATCGGAACATTGCAACTCCGACTCGCTATAAATATTTCAATTTCACAAAACACGATTTTTAGGATTATAGTTATACATGTATCGTAATATGTATATATGTATATTGACGCGTATGCATGCAGTAAACGAAAGTTCAATGAACCTCCGTTGAACGGGAAAATAATGCATTTGAAAATCGAACTTGGCGGATCAGCTTTTTCCGATTTTCTCGAGGAGAAAACGATTCAGTGGGATCGAGTCATTAAGGCACTGTTCACCGACAATGTCTGACTAGAAAATGAAACTATATATTCATGGAACTTTATTCTTATGTGTTTTTTTTTTTTTTTAATCTTCTTTTTTTTCTACCTTTCATCTTATTTTCTTTAGTATCCGATTAACTCTATACTTGCTAGGCAAAATTGTGGATAGTGGCGCACACGTGATCGCGACACGTCTCCCGATAGTTGGAAACTAAAAAATCATCAATGACCTTTGTTCATGTAACCATTTGGACTTAAAAAATGGCTGAAAGTCTGTTAGAACGATATTTAAAAAATGCCAATCAAGTTTTGAGATATGGAAAAAAAGATGTGAAGATTTTTATACAAAAAAATAAATAATGGGTAAAAATTTCGTTAGTTTCAGCAAAAAACATAAACGTCAAAGTTTCTTGTTCAAAAAATCTTAGAAACTGTTTTGTAGTTACGAAATTTTAATTTTGTGAGGGTAACTTGTATATATTTGACCAAATGTTCATTGATGAGTAACCAACGATATAAAAGATGGTAACGATAACGTGTGCGACCTTTAACGCCTGAACTAAATCCCTAAGATAGATTTTTTTCAAAATTCGATTTACGTAGTTTTCATTTTCTTATAAGGCGGCATCATAACTCCACTGTTAGGTGGCAAACCGACTTGGGGTTGTGCAGCAATGGTAGCTGGGTTCGCGGTCTGAAGCTGAGATACACCGGTGACGGAACCGGGTACACCGTGTACACCATGTACGCCCGGCATTCCTGCAATTCCTGGTAACATTGCGTATGGATTTTGCATATATGGATTCGGCTGATGATGTACAGCAGCATTGGTGGGCATGCCGGGAAGCGTAGCGGTTTGCATGTAATGCGAAGGTAGGATCGGATGTTGTCGTATAAGGGAATAAGGGTTGATCGGTGCGGCGGTTGGTGGTCTTGGATAATGCAGCAAACCCGCGGGTAGCTGTGAAGCTAAAGCGCCCGGAATACCACCTAGATTCTGTATCATTTGTCTTTGTGCGGGATTTCCAGCCAAACTTGCTTGCTGATTCATCGCTAGTGCCTGTTTGTTTAGAGCTACACCGGTGTAATTCAATGCGCTTAAAGGATTCATACCGTAGGGTTGGGCATTTTGACTGAGTTTCATAGCTTTAGCATAATTCTTTTGAGCAACTTCCTTGGCTAAAGCTGCGGGATCCATGGAAAAACTTGAGGCCATACCGAGTGTATTTAGTACGTTAAGATTGGCCATGTTCGCCATCGTATAATGATTGGCCATTGAGTTAACATTTGCCATTGATGCCATTGATGTCATGTTTGCCATGGATGTTAGACTAGCTACGCTTGGCATTGACGTAAGACCCGACATTGATGTCATCGGACTCATCGACGATGGTACTTGTAATGCCTGCAATTGGCTAACCTGCGACGAACCAGTATGATTCATATCAGGAGAGTTCTGTGTATTCTCATTCTCGTGATTGGCAGCAGCAGCAGCGGCCGCCGCTGCAGCAGCCGCTGCCGCTGCTGCCGCTACAGCTACCGCCTGTTTATTACCGTCACCACCATTAGGCGGTGGCGGCGGTGGATTATTAGGATCCACGAGGATCCCGTGGCCATTTGCCTCGGCGACGCTTGACGCAGATTGAGCCTGTATCGAGTTTTGCGAGCTTCCTACCGACTGGTTAGAGGTTTGGGGAAGGGGTGGTGTTCCAGCGTACTCACATGACACAGGCACGAAGGGCTGCTGCAGCTGCATTAACTGCTGATAGGTCGTTGCACCGGTTGGCTGGTATACCGGCATGCCAGATTTGTCGCCAGCAGGACGTTTGTAAGGTACCATTCCTGGGAATCCCTGAAATCAGCCCCCAGATTTTTTCCATTTAGTACACATCGAAGAATCATTCATTGTTCGCAATATACAAGTGAAACATACAGCTAACTAAAAACAATATTTATCACCGGGTTTATGCGGTGACTCACGAACTTTTGGTCAAAATTCATATGCTTTGCTGAATGAGTTTCCATTAGAGGGTATTGTTTTCATTTTTTCTTTTAATTTCCTGTGTCCCCGTATAGAAGTTTATCATTTTATTCCATGGTATTTTTAACTGTGCGATTATTACATATAAAAATTTTGGCTGGGAACGGATAGGTTTTTTGATTGTTGGTTCTAATCTGGTTACGAAATAAATGCTCTTATGCGTAAGAGCATTTGACAAGGATTTTTTTTTCTTTTCCAGAGCTTATGTGTATTGTTTTATAGATGGCACTTACAAAGTTCTCGTAGTAGAAGGACCCGAAAGACTTCGATTCCATCTGTAACAGAGACAGGATAGGTTTCAACTAGTTTCAAGGACAAGGCAAACCCGACGTTGTTTTTTTTTGTTGGGTTCTCTTTTATCATTATTATTGTAAATATAATCTTTTTCAGACAAAAAAGAGTAAGGAATATTGGGACGGGGTTATTAGTGTGTAAGTTGTGCCGATGACGCAGCTTGCAGCGACGTTCCCACATGACGAAGCGCTACCCCCTGTTGGATCACTGTAAAACGTGACGCTCTAACACGTGAAAATCTGTATCAGCAAGAAAACAAAACCACCAGCACTTTATTTCTTGGAACAAAAAAAAATAGAAAAAAAAAAACAACGTGAGAAATAAACTGACGGTCCCTGGCGCTACGATTTTCGTGCGATTCCTCGGACCGCTCAAAGTACGAAACTCGCTCCGTAAACAAAACCATTTTCATTATACAAACGATATTTAATTTCAGCCACTCATCTGAGCCGCGGTATTACTTTCACCCGAACAAAATCGCTCATCATTAGTAGCCCTTTGTGCGAGAATCAAGAAAAGAGATGCCCGAACGATGTTCAACGGTAAGCCTTACCAAATTCTAACAGCAATATTACAACTGTATGTGGAAATGGAAATAATTCAATAGTGAATAACCAAAGAACAAAAGAAACCCGAATAATCTCCTTACGATCTTCAATTTGATGGTAGAAAGCAAGAAAATATGAAAAACCAAGAAAGTAGAAAAATCTGCATTATGAAAATCGAATGCGATATGGAAAAAAACGATAAAGAATCATATAGCAGGACAGAAAAAGGTTTGCTCGATAATGAAAATTAGAGAAAAAAAAAGATAAATAGGGAGCACAAGAAATAAATTGAACATATACATATTCACATGTCCACTTCAATTGTTATACTATACATGTGAAGGTATAAGCAATTGAAAACACAACAGTTTTAAAATCATCATTTGCTTTTGTTTTGCTAAAGATGTGACAAGCGAAATAAAGTGTCATGTAACGAAGAAAAATGAAGTCGTAAAGCTTGTAAATGTGATGCGAAAGCTCATAAGCCAATGGTCATTTTGATCAGGTGGGATCTTCATTCCTTTGGTTTTGTATTATACATTGTAACATTTTGTCATTTCTTTGTTACATGTACCCGTTAAAAGGATGAAGAAAATATTGATTTTATAGGTATTTTATCTGTTCTCTTGTCGTAGGTATTGAGCTCATTATATCGAGAAAATAAGACGAGAGTTATTAACAACACGGTTTTTACGCGGTCACGAAATGTTGAAAAAAGAAAAAATAAAGAGCGAACGATATTGCTTTATGATCGTGATGTAATTAAGCGATCCAGAGGTTCTCGTCGGCCAACTCGACGTAACTCTAATGACCTTTCGTAATAAAAATGTGAAAAAGTAGAGCACGAAGAGAATATTTAGAACAGTAATAAGAGAACAAAGAACGATACGGATTTAATCGAGTCGGTTGAGTTTCTGATGATTATAGAAATTTCGATTTACCGATCGTATTAATCGTCATTTATTCTTCATAAATGTATAATAAACTAAGTATAGCGTCGAGCTCATGAAGTAAATGTCGCACCAGCACCTTGGGGTTTCGAAAGCACAACATGCATCATCGGCGCAAGCTCGGAATTACATAAATCCACATTCCGACTATAAAATCGGCAAAAAAACCTTCATATCGCGCAAAAATAGTGGCGTGAACGAAGGAGTATTTTGTCGGCCCTGAATCGTGGGAATTGGATTTAAACATTAGGGTAAATCGATGCATTTTCATCCGTATATTTAAGACCTCTGCCACGTTATGTTTTTATTTAGGATCGTCATTTAAAATCCGGATGAAATTGCAGCTTTCGGCAGTTATCGTACAAAAGATTAGATTTTGACGACATTCTGCAATTTCTCGTACTTTTAAGGGAACACATTAATGTTCCAGTTGCACGGTCGTCAAAACAGGGATCCAGCAATCCGGTTCAATCGATCAGGAAATTAGTGTTTAATTGTTTTTCTTAACTTTATAAAAAAAATTTTAAAATTGAAAAAAAAAAATGTATAATTTTCGATCAAGCTGAACCGAACAAGAACGCACAGAATCCCAAATAAGCGATCTATAAATACAATTACGAGGCGTGTGAAAGCTCCGGAACGAACAACATTGCAAAGTACGACAGAGAGTAAGCCAAAAAGAGAAGAAACAAAAAAAAACAAAAAAAAAAATAGAACATAATCAAAGTTCTCAGCAGGGAGAAAAATTTTGGCGCTTGTTCGTTGGAGCCAAAGATATGTTCAACGAAATTATTAAATGATAATTTAATTTAACGAAGGGATTGCAAAGCTACAATATCGAAGCCAAGCTCGCGATTTTAAATTAATTTTCATTCAGACTGACCGTCCACAATGCTGCAAATCCGTATTAAAGAATCATTTAGAAAATAATTGTTGCTTTTTATTTTTTTGCTTTTACGACAAGAGACAGAGATCTTGTAACCCGTATCGTACTTTAAAAAAAAAATCTCTGTGGTAGTTTACGGTGTACAGTAAGAATAATGAGAGATGTGAGATCTGAACTGTTTTTTTTTTTTGCTTTTTTTTTCATCTAGATGAGGAGCTAGAACGTTTAAGCGCGCTCGGCAGTGTATTTACAATCGCATTATCTATAGTATATGTAACTTAATACGACTACTATAAGCTCGTGGCGATTGGTCTCTGATACAGAATGCGAAAATGAGCAATGACAATTATTTCTATAAAGAAAAAGTTACATTTTATTGGGCAATTGCAACAGTTAATATCGACACGTTTCTCAAGGCAGATTATTAGTTTAATCAGATTATTTTCGAATACGATCTTCAAAAGTTTATAATATTCATTTCAAAAAAGTTTTCCCAAGACGAAGTGTTCTGGGAATCAATTGAATTTTGAAGACGACACTGTTTTTTCAAAGAAATAAACGATCTGATAAATATTTGTTTATCTTTAATTGCTGTTACAGCGTTTTTAATATTTATTGATAAAGATTATTGCATAAACGATAAAATTTTTATACAAATCGTTGAGACCATTCACCGAAACGAGCTCGCTATGAAAAGGAAAGTGTACATCATGCATAAGCCGTGGTACCATTAGCAGATCATCATTGGTGTCGCGCATCCGCTTCTTTCCGAGCTCGATACTCGCCATACTCGCGTTCTGTAGTCCTCCGGGTACAGCCGATGTCGGTACTCCTGACATTCCACCAGCCATGGAGCCCATTCCTGGCACGTTAGTAGGCAACGACGCCGTCTGGTTATCCGATGATTTTGTTTTGTTTTATGAATAGTTTTTGATTTTTTTTTTAATCATTTTGGTATTTCGGTCCGATCCACGTCCGTGATTAAAAAAAATTCGCGCATCCAGCACCGTACCGTGATGATTTTTCGGTGATGTTTATTTTTATTTTTATTTATTTTTTTCGTTTGCGTATGTAGGTAGCAGGCAGGCGTTGATCGATCAGTCGTGCGTTGGCGAATATTTTCCGTCGGCGATGTGTGTGTGTTTTTTTTTTGTTTTTTTTTTTTTTTTTTTTTTCGGCAGGCGTTAATTGGCGGATAGCGAAGCGGCAACGAAGATTGTTTTTGGTATCAGCAAGCATGAAGCATCGTCAGCAAGAGGGCAAGATAAAAATCAAAAAAAGAAAATAAGACAAGTTGAGGCTAGGCAGACAGTTTGGCAAGTGAGTCAATTTATAATTATTTGAACTATAATAATAATGATAATAATAGCAATAAAAGTGATAATAGTAATAATGGTGATAACGAAGATCTGGATAAAGACACCGGTAGTGAAGAAACATGAGTAAAATAACAATTGCAATTATGGTTATAATAATATAAACAATAATAATAACTAAATCAACAATATAATAAAATTTAAAACATCATATTAATTATATAAATGTTAAATTGTTCACACACCGTGATGTAATATTATAAGAGACAGATAAACACATCGAGAGCAGAAGAAATTTTATTTCGCTGCATCGAGATGTCATTACGAGTATTAATGTCAAAACAATGGTTTTGCTCGGCTGCGAGATGTAAATTGTTGATTAAATATACCGAGTAACTGGGATCACAAATCTGAGAAAATTCTTATAAATAGTTAAAAGAAATATTAATAAATGTGAACGCGATAAACGACCTCGTTGCATTTTGTCGACATGGACAGCTGACCAATTTCGCGCTACGCCCCACAGAAAAATGAAACAAAATAATAATAATAATAATAATAATAATAATAATAATGGAAAGATGAAGAGAGTTAGGCGCACATTCTAGTAATGATTGTTGATGGGGATATCGGCTACGAGATGTGGGAAGCGATATTTAATATAATATGGCAAATAAGAGATAATTTGGCTGCGTGTAGATGAAATACGATGACCATCCCCTTCTACTGCATCTGGTGTTTTACTTTCTCGCATACTAGCTCTGCTCGCACACCTGCAATACTGAACGTTTAAGTATATGCGTGACTATAGATTTCGCACACACGCTCGTGGACACTTTCATGCGAATCCCCAAGTCACAACACCTATCGAATGTTTGTATGATGATAACGAATTTTTTTAATGATCTGCAAGTCCTTGATCGACATCCACGTCTTCTGGTTCGTCAACGATTGATGATTGAACGTCGGCAAAACAAATAATGATAAAAATACCAATGACAATGTTGAATAATGAAAATAAACTTGTTACATTCGTTACTAGAACTGCTCCTCATTGACGAAAAGTTGATCTGTAAATGTACTTGGCAAAATGCTGACAAAATGTATTATAATATTTCCATTGCACCCCCTTAAATTCATTTGATAATAAAGCTTCTGTTTCTTTTCTCCATATTGCTTCGCTGTTGTTCTCTAAGGTATTTTAAACATTTTCTTTTATCTCCTCAATCGTGCAAATTTCTTAAATGGAATTGCTGTTGAGCGTAGATCAATCGTAAAAAAGAGTTAAAAAGTGTGCGTGAAGAACTAAAGAATAACGTTCGTTTGTTTGTTTGTTTGATTTTTTTTTTTTTAATTAGATTTTTATTTTTATGTGAATGTGTGACGATTTAAACTTAATTCTTCCTGTGATATTTTTCAATGCTGTGCTGTTATGAGAGAAAAATATTTGTGTGTATTTGTGTATATGTTTCATGCGTCTGTGTGTAGTTTGCCAATATATAGTTTGCTCGTTCAGGGTTTTTTCTTTTCTCATTTAACACTTGACAAACATTCATTAATGGTAATGCAATACCAAAGAGTGCATTTGGTGTTACCTGATTGGATTTTTTTCTGCATCATGTTTTCATAATAAAGAATTCTGATTATCGATTAAATTACTAAATCTCGGTGTACCAATAAGAAAAATAAAAGAAACGCGGACGTCTCAAAGAAGAGAATCTCTTCAAATCAATATGTTGTAGTTTCTTTTTTGTTTTTGACTTGATCTCAAACTTGAGAGTACAATCAATATTAATGACGATTACATATTATTTTAAAAAACCGATGCACCCTTCAGTGATTGTAAACCATTTGTAGAGAATGAGACTTCCCTGCCAACAAGCTGGTCTGCCGGAATCCATGCGTGATTTCTTCTAACGTGTTTGTCCGGGTGTTGCGTAGTCATCCGTGCCGACGATCGCTGAAAATTTTTCATTTTTTTCCGGCTCTCTCTTTTTTTTTTTTTTTTTTTGGTTCTCCTCGGTATTTTCTTCTGTTGGTTTCTCATCGAGCCATGGAAACGGTGTGTATGAGTATTTACATATATATATTGTGTAGAATATATATAAGTATATACTACGCCGAGACACAGAGATTGAGAGAGAAAGAGAGAGGAAGACAGGAAGAAAGTTTTCGAAAGAGTGTGAAATCGAACGAAGAGTGTTCGAGGAAAACAATTGTCCTTTTTTCAAGTAGAAGCCAATTAACGGAAGAAAATATTCGCGAGAAAACTTTGCCAATAACGACAAGATTTTAAAAATCTTGAGAAGAATTACTAAGAGGTTTCGTTATTTGTTTGTTTTTTTTTTTTTTTTAAATTACAAATATGATAAGCGAAGAGTGAACGAAGTTGATCTTCTTTTTATTCCTGTATAAAAAGCGTCGACTGGGACGCAGCTGTAGGCATTGAAATGTAATGATGCGACGATGAAAACAATCGATCGAAGAAGATGGACAAAAACGTCAGTTTTACGAAATTTCCAACGGTGCGCTGACTGCGGAGCACGAAAGAGACGAACGCAAAAGTTCTCTCACGAAAAACCACCCTCGATGATTGGTCAGTGTTCTTTTTTATTTATTTTTTTTATTTGTTTTTCCGGCTCGATCCAACGGTTTCCCCGTTTTTCCGTCTCTTTTATCAAATCTTCGGGGTCGCGAATTGAGTGTAGGCAGTTATATATTTTTTTGTGTGGGGCAGCAAACAGCAGCGGGGTTGATAGCCGGGGTTCGTGCAGCACAGCTTGTCAGCAGGGTTGTGTTCGTTGTGTCATTCATGAAAGGTATAATTTCACTACGGTTTTATATACATTTTTAAAAATCCATCCTTGGCTTTATCGTCGAATTAATGAGCTACCCGGAGTGAGCAATCGCGATCTTAATAACCAGGTTATTTTCATTAAAATTGTACGAGAGATGAGTTGAAGAAAAATTTGATAACTGGGACTAATGTCCGAAAAAAATAAAATATATACTGTCGAAAGAACCCTCCGAGCCTCTAAAATAAAACGAAAAGCCTTTGGATATATTCATTGGTGATTGAAAAAACAATAATCAATATTACGGTCTAGATAAATCGATCAGGTGATTGGTGTATTTTTGGCAACTAGGTATATATACATATACGCGTGTGATGTATACATATATATATATTTGCACCTGGATAGCTGCGATAGGCTGCTAGAAAAGAGAGAAATAGAACAGTGGTGTCGGTGAATGATAAAAAACGAGATCTCTGGGAATTTGAAAAAACTCAACTACTTTCAACTACACACTACGGTCATTGGCTATGAACTTCAAACAAGGGATAAATAGATGGACAAACACAAAAGCGACAATCTGGGATACAAAGAGGTGAGAATAATGATCTAAAATGAAGGTTTGTTGAATAATATCATTGAACGGATAATCATTGAAATTCGGTGAAGTTCTTACTCGTTGGAATATGCATCCGGAACAAAAAAATAAAAGATATAGATGGTAATTCTCACGTCTTGATATTTTCTGGACCACGAGCATGACCACTGCGCGACGTTTGGCCAATTTCAACAGCGCACAATAAGTACAAATCGAAAAGGAAAATGAATCCTTCACCTAAGCAAAGAGTGAAAGTACATGTCACGTGTGCCTCGTCAACAATTTTGAATTTTTTTTATTCGTGTCGAAGGCCGGATAAGAGGCTGACCGTGCAACAATAGCAATATATATATATATAAATATAGATATTTATATATTTAATTTTTTTGTGTGTGTATGTGTGGAATACGGATTGGCGAAAGGCGACGCAGCGGCCGAAGCTTCTTCGAGGCGTATACCCAGCAAATTATAGGAAAAGTTTATAGAAAGATCAAAGGTAAAGGATAGAATAAGGGACGAGGAATAGCAAAGGAAAAAAGAAAGGGTGGTCACTCCTAATCTCGACGGGACATCAAATGTGAAAGTTAGGATGGCAAAAGTAGAAACTCGGATTACTCATCGGATTACGTGAATCTTAAAAAAAAAAAAAAAAATGAAACGAAAAGTTTGAAATATTCAAAGAACATTCGCGAGTCGTCAATTCGAGTATTAGAGTTAATTTCAGAAAAGATGAAATTGAAAAAAAAAAAAAATCGAGTTGTTTTATTTTTGAAATATATATTAAGAACTGTCAACGCGAGGATAGCTTCATGAATTCCAAAACAATCGAACATGAGATGAAAAAAAAGGGGAGAAAAAAGTGATTTATAAAAAATTAACAATGATTGAAGAGGCGCAGTAAATAAATTGAAACGAAACCGTATATCCACGTAACTGTTCTGCTGGTAATGGGAGTTCTTGAAATAATAATCCAGTCAGTTTGACGCGTCTTTTTATAGGGGAGAAAAATGATGAATCAATACGATTGATCAATGTCAGTGATAAGGGATCAATAGGAGGGCTCACGAATGGGGATGGATTTCAGAGAGTTTTGTGACCAACAAGGAGATAGATAGGTAGATAGAGAAAAATGGATGAGAAAAAAAGTATAGAAGGTTATTGAAAAGATAAGTAAATGGAAATAAAAATAAGAAGTAATCGAGGAGAAAGGTGAAAAAAAAGAAGAAGGAAAAGAGAAAGAGAAAGAGAGAGAGAGAGAGACAGAGACAGTCAGACAGATAGAGAATGCATTACCGCAATGCTAGCCCGAGATTGTGCGGCCTTAATGTGGGCTTGAAGGTGCAGAGGGGGGTGGAAATAGCGGCAGGGGTCCCGATTGCATCGGCCCTTGACAGCGTCCATGCAGATCGTCACAGAACCGTCCTCGTTCGCCTGCACCGTCTCGAGGGGGTGCGCAAACCGGCACTCCGTCTCGCCGCGTTTGCACGCCCCGCGTTGAAACTCGCGACATACCTACAGCAAGAGCGAACACGCATGGCATAGCACTCTATCTACATGAAGGGGTAGTTTTTGTTTTTTTTCTTTGTTTTTTTTTTCTTTTTTTTAAATATATTTATCGGTGCGATGAACGATATAGGATTGGCTGTTGAGGGTTGGGCTATTGCGTTTGGGGCTCTGGAAAAATACGCTACTGATGGAAAAGATAGAAAAAACACAGATAGAGAGACAGGTAGGGGGGCGGGGGGCAGTCTAATAGAATAGAATATATAACAACTAATAACACTTAATCTCATCTCGCCTCGGGGGATGGTAATTAATTAATATTTTACACAAAAAAGTGACCAACACACTGAAACAATACTTTGCTGAGGTTTGACTAAATCTAGGATAACAAAAAGGTTCAAATGAACGCTCGTCTAATATCAAAAGCGATCATTAAACCTTATTTAATAGTTTCGATGGATTCGACGATTATTTTTTTACTTATTTACCGTGCGTTATTAAATGTTGTGTGTAAAAATATAATCGTGTGTTTCAAATAAATGAAATTGTCAATTTTGCAACATTTTCATTTGTTGCCATTTGTAATTTGTTTATAAGTATTGTTTGTTATAATATATCGATAACAGTCAAATTGAACATTTTGGACTTTGTTGAATCTTTAGAATTTAAGTAGAAATTAATTACGAAACGGCTGCTGAAATGTCTCATTTAATTTAAGCCACTTTAGTGCTTAGATATGTCAGTTCAAAAATATATAAAATTCATTTCTAAAATCTGATATTTATTTTTATTTGAAAATAAATATATAATGTTTTCGTATTGAGTTGTGTGTGGTCGAGTAAATAGTGTATTTATCTCATGGGCAGTTAAATGGGAATAAAGGGGAACATATTAAAGGAGATGTAAAATATAATAATGAATAAAGAGAAAGAAAGGGAGAGCGAGACAAATAGAGTGCTTGGAGCGATACAAGATTGAGTCAAAAAAAAAAAAAAAAACAAAAAAATTGCGATAGTGTGACTGAGTGGCAGTGATGGTGAGTATAATGAGGACTATTAATTGAGGGAAAAGGGTGGAAAATAGCTGTTGGCTTTTGTCGCATCGTGCTTTCGTGTGTTTTCGGTGACGTGTTCTCGGTTTTCGTGTATTATTATTTTTTTTTTTGTAATGATAAATGACGTGCGAGAATATAATAAAGGGAAATATTTCGTAGATATTTCGCAACCCGTAAGTGTTCGTTTAAAGCTATTGGTCGAGACGTAATTTCACCGGACGATCTGGACTTGTGTTTGCAGCAGCCAACAAAATGTTGCAAAAACTTCGCTTTATTTAAACTTTTTCTGTACGATGTGAAAAATTCCTATTTTTCGTACAGAAATCGGACGTGTGTAAATATGGAATGAAAAAAACTATTGCATTCAGGAAAAAACACATTCTTTTGAAAGACTGCCATGTTTTGCTATTAATTCATTGATTTTTCTATGAAAGAAATGTTTTTGTTGCTCATCGTTGCCTTCAATATCTACATCCTACAATGCTCTATATCCTGCGAACTGAGACACGTACGAATATTCTCTTAAACACATGCGCGCGTGCACGCACACCACGGAGCATTTGTGTATACGGTTGTAATAAAGGGTTAGTTGTGTGAATGTTGAGTTACGGTATTAGCCACAGTGAGAAACACATTAAGCGTATGTACGTTTAAATATATCACAGGCATACTTGTCCACGAGAAATTAACGCACATTCTCGTGGAGTCCCTAAGATACGGAGTTATTATAGAGAGTGCATTAACATACACACACGCACACACACATACACGTGAAATAGCCTGCGCAAAAGGCTGCGGCTGCGGCGTGAAAGCACATACGTATGTAATCCACTCCCAGTTCCTTGACACACCATTTTTACCAACGAAATACACATTTTGTTTGACGACGTCGATACGCATATACACTTTTGTTTAGTTAAGCAGATCAAATTGAGAATATAATCAGTCAAGGCAGCTGATGGACGTGAGCAGAACAATATTTATGCAATTAACTCTTTTCACATTAACTTTTTTTACCAAAACGATCGTTTTTTGGATATTTTAATCTTTGGATTATCGACAAAGATCTCGTGTATGAAAAATAAATGATTTTCAATATGATTACAATGGTTCATTCATCGTAGTTCATCATACGCTTTGTACCTTCTTGCACTGGAGAATGAAGAGAAAGAGAGAGAGCGAGGAGAAAGGAGTTAGGAAATGATATAGTTCTACTTTACATTTATTTAGATGCATGGAAGAGAAGTTTTGAACGAGTGCGTCAAAGATCATCTTAACTCGAAGTACAATTTTCTTTTTTTCGAAATTATTGTTGTTGTTGTTGTTGTGAATTCTACTTTTTCGATAAAAAGCCTGTTTTCGTGATGTTGTATTTATTCACTGGAGTTTTGAATATTTGGAACTGTTGATAGTTTTTTCCTGAATGTATTCTTGCACGATATATGACAATAAAGCATAGTAATGGAGAAAGAGAGAGAGAGAGAGAAATTGAAAAATAGACAGCATAGATTTATAATGCACATGCGAGGTTTCGTAAATATGTGAATTCCACGCCTAAATTGTTTATGCAATTGTAAGTTTACTACTGCGGTGTTTTATAATGTTCGCTATACTTATTGATATTATTGCAGGTTTATTTAGCCAGAATTGATGAATTTTTTTAGAGTTTTGTGGAGTCGTGAGATATTTGAGTTTTATAAGTGCGTTTAGTTGAGGAGTCTTTGCATTTTATTATTTGTAGAGTAAGGTGTGTTTCATATTGTGTTTGTATTTGGTGCATTGTGCAATGTTCACCTATCGTTCTCGTACGTGTATATGAATTCCTGTAATTTTGTATTTTATTTACCGAAATATCGAAGCATTTAAAAGTATTGAGCGAATAATCATTTGTTTATACTCTATGCTGTTTTTCTCAAGTTTTTTTTTTCCTCATAATGTGAATCATTTGTTTTTGTCATTTGTTTGATATTTTCAGCTCAACAGAATTCTCGTTACCGTTCTCAATATACCATACAATAAATAGCAATTAACGAAAAAAATTCTACTCACAACAAACATTGCCAACGATGCTATTTTTGTTCACTTGATTTAAACTCAAAAGAGAACATACTCGGTAAAGTGACGAATGTATATACGTAATAAAATTAATCAAAAATCAACTTTTCATCATTGTATTTAATCGAGATCCCGAGTATGTTCGTTAATGAGGATTTTTTGTACAGCGCACACGAGATCAAAGAAACAAAATTAAGAATATTATCAATCTATATAAATATTTATAAATATATATAAATATATATATATATAAGGAACGATTATGCTGAAAATGTGTAACTAAAAAACCAATATGAAACTAAAATAGTGAAGATAATTATTACATATGGAATTTGCAAGTAAAAAATAATAATAAATCATGTAGATGTAATCTTTAGGGCCGATGCGCAGCAATCAGTAAACGTTAATGGCACCTCGATCTTCAGATCTCTGGATATCAGCATTTTCTATATATTTCACGCTATCGTATTCCAAGTATTTATGCGTGTTTTGTACGATTTTACTGTGTCAACATTATTAAAAATACAAGAAAAAAAAAAACATAAAAAAAGAAAATTAATATTAATATGCATTTTAAATGAAGAACTCATATGTATATGTAAATATACACATGTATATGGCAGTCATAAATAAACAAATAAATATGTATATGCGGTAAACATGTTCATACGTATGGGTAAAAAAAGTCACATGCGTGTTGTGTATACAAGCCCCTTCTCCTAGCTGTAAAATAAATTTCCAATAACACCGTTTTACGATTATTGCATTAGTTGGATTAACAATTAGACAGAAAGATACGAGTCAAAAGAAGAGCGAAAAAAAGAAACAAAAAATTTCTTTGAAACGAAATAATTTTAAAATCGGTTCGCTTAGGAATATTTTGCAAGTGAAATTGATAGTGAGATCTCGATGTACACGCCAGCCATTATCTGCTATGATTCGATTGTATGCTTGTAAGTGATACAGGAATAAGCCGTAAAAAAACACCAGCCTAAAGGTGCGAAATAAATGGCAGCGCGTGTGTCTCACAGTAGAAATTTGTAATTTAAGAAAATTTTGAAACACATTTAATAACGCAGTAAATACATCAATATATCTGAAGAAAATTTGAAAAAAAGCCATTTGCATTAACGTGCTGCTAATTAACCTATTAATACTACGATAATAATTCGACTTACACGTCTAATTATAAATACATATTGGGATGAAATTTGGATAAATTTTCATTCAGCATGGAAGTCAAAACAAATAACCGCTTTCAATATTTGCTTCAAATTATTATTCGTTTAACGTCAGCCAACATTTTAAACCAAAATATAACCAAAGTTGGGCTTACGTTGCATGACACTACTGCAAAATACTCTTCTCGCCTTATTTTGCCTTTTTTTTTTAATATTTAGTTTCAGAATCCTGATTGGCTAATTGTCATTAATGAATTATTTGCAAAGTGACATATTGTCTTTTTTGTCAACTGTTTATTGTCTATTAAAATGAATGTTAACAAAGCAGTGAAACGTCATTTGAAATATGTTATGCTTTGTTATTCTACAAACAATCGAGCCAATCAAGATTCAGTCGACCATCAATGATTCATCTAAAAATAAATATAAAAAAAGTCTTTTTTCTCACAAGCAGCAAGCATGTAAATATTTCATGGGCACAGGTCTATGGAAAATCATTCGAGCGAGTGTAGCCTTTTTACTGATGATGTAATTACGGAGTTGGATAATGTGTATAAAGGAGTTTGGATTGCGAATAGTGTGTTGTGGCAGGTTGGTTGGAAAGTGAGGCTGATATGGCAGGAAAGCTTTGCATTTCGACATCTAAAACGTAATATCAAACCGACACTCATGTAAATCTATATAATTACGAGGATGATCGGTGATTGTTTTCCAATTGTTTTCGATTTAGTATAAATTCATAATTCGCGATATGCTCGATCGCGTGACTGCTGAAGTATTTGACAAGAAAAAAAAAAAAAGCGCGATTTTTTTCTTCGTAGAAAGAAATGACAAGCGAAACCAGAGCTTCTAACGAATTGATCCTTCATCCAGCAGCAGTAGAGTATAATGGACGTTTTATTTGTACACGATTTCGGAAACGTCAACAAATGGATCCATGAGACATGTCTAAATATGTCTAATTAATTATTCCTCCATCCTCAGTTTATATTCCACAAAAATGTAACCAACATGGAATATCAATTGGCACGAACTAACAATTTCTTTTGAATGTTCATCGAAAATATGTTATTGCAAAATAATAAGTATTTTGACGAGTTTAATTCATAGTAATAAGACTTTTTATTCGTCTTGCAAAAGACGATAATCGAACAAAAATATAACAAATGAACTAAAGAATGTTTTTTGTTTTGTTTTTAAACAAAAAGTATAGACAGAGGTACAGTAAGAGAAACGAGTATAAAACTGAAAATCTCGAGAATTCACATGACGTGTTGAACGTAAGATAAAGAATGAGAAAATTAATGAAACATAAGCAATAAACACAGTCTATGCAGGTTTGTTTTTTTTTTCTTTTTTTTTTTTAGTTTCAATTATATTTGTTTTATTTGAATTCCATCATCAAAAGTTTTTTTCGCGTGACCCGGACTCAATGCAAGTCATCGCTTTACATCATCACAAGTAGGTATTATTATGATTATTTGTTATTAATCATCGTTATTGTTATTATTTTACTCAATAGTATAATTATTAATATCGTAAACCCAATCGTGATTAGTCAAACAATCGATCGATCAAATATCTCAGATTCCTTCCTTACATCTGCAATACGTGGGTAATTATACGTAAGTAATATCCAATTAACAATATCACATTGTATATACTTTTTTCCGTCTCATCATTCGTTCATTCTTTCGTTTTGTTTTTTTCTTGGTTTTTTTTTGTTTTAAATATTTTTTTTTTTTTTTAATTTTCATTTTGG
Source organism: Campoletis raptor (assembly GCA_948107755.1). Lineage (NCBI taxonomy): Eukaryota > Metazoa > Arthropoda > Insecta > Hymenoptera > Ichneumonidae > Campoletis > Campoletis raptor. Next base: position 5,977,811 of record OX403624.1, read on the forward strand.
TTCACGAGTACTATTATCATTTCAGTTTTTATTCATTTCCTATATTTTGTCATCACTGCTCACTTGATTCTCGAATCAATATAACGAGAGACTCGTGTACTATTACCGGCTGGACATTAAACACTTAAAAAAAAAACTTGTTTTCATTTTTCTTTATTTTCTTTTTGCGATCAGATGGGTTATGGGGAATACGGGGGTTCGGGAAAATGGCGAGGCTGTGAACGTATAAATAGGGACTAGGTTTTCGGTCGAGTTTATGTTTCTGGTTGGTAAATTAATAAAAATTATGGACTTTTTTCGACCTCTTATCACGGAAAATGGGTTTTGCCATGTCCTTGCCTTAAAACAAATTTTTTCGAAAAAAAAACTCGATGTCTTCGGTTTGGAGCTAACATATTGGGGCATTTATCTTTTCATTCAATTGACACAGAAAAAAATGGTTTTACCATTAATTTTTTTTTCCTGCAGAAATGCTTCGTCAAAGTTCGAAATTTTCAACAATGGACGAGTGGAATTTTGTGCAGTGGATTCAGGGCTTTACTCGAAAGATCAGATTAAAAATCTGCAATGAAATTTCACAAATAATGAAAATCAAAAATAATTTGCACTGTAAATTTTCTCTGTGTTGATTGAATAGGAAAAACGATTCCCAGAGCGCATGTTTCATGTTGAAGATTCATCGAATTCCATTCAGTTGAATTTATTTTAAAGGGAAAACTAACATTCTTCATGATGGATATTTGTATCACCCTAATATGTATAAATATATATAGACATTCAATTTTTGTGGAATCCGGAAGCAAATTTCGAAAATTTCTTTTGACGCGATCTCAAAGATTTTTGTCCGATATTACGATTAAAATTTATTAGACCGCTATAATTCATCCACAAGTCACGTATGTGGAAAAATAATAAATAAAAACGAAAAATAAGAAACAAAAACAATAACAAAACGAGGCAAATAATCGATGGATTTTTTACGCGTTTTATCAAAAGGAAAAAAACTAAGTTTCTTCGCTTCGTTCCCCCCGCCCCCCTTCTTCCCCCTTCATAGAGAACATTTTGTAAAACTTATACATTTAACAAATATAACATTTATTTAAATATGAATTATCCTATAGGAAATTTCGATGTCTTTCGCGTATAAAAAAAATAAGTAAACATTCCTTTCTCGTTAAAACTCTTTCTTTCGATCTTTGCTACCGGTCTTGTGATACAAAATACAATCAATCAATTTGTTAACCTACCTACTATATACATATGACATATGTCCTTATGTGCGTATGCATGTAATACCCGGAATCGCGAAAAATTCAAGTCACAATCACGTAATTAATATACTATATGAACCTGCATACATACATATTTGTATATGTACACATATTATGAGTATCTCTATGACGTTATCATTTTTATAATTATAATCAAACGAGCGATTTATATACGTAATGAAATAATTCACTGATAAATGTGTAATATTATTAATAATAATAGTAATAGTAATAATAATAATAATAATAATAATAATAATAATAATAATAACAGCAATAATAATACAAAAAATACAGACAACGATAATAATACAATAATGTTAGAAACAAAAGTAATAATTTGTATTGATATGCTACTTAACAACACATTCATTTTTATTTATGGAATAAAGAGAGAGAGAGAGAGAGAGAAAAAGAGACATAAAGACAACGGCAATCAATTGAAAAAAAAAAAAAGAAAAAAAACAAACAAGAGCTATTGAGTAATGGATAAACTGACATAAGGAAAATGTTTCAGGGGACCATTATTCGGAATATCAACTTTTTCCTCCATGATACTTTTGTTTTTTTTTTGTTTCAATTATTAAATATGAATCTTTTGGTTTCAGTGTTTCTGCTTCTAAATATTAAAATCGATATCTTTATGTTTATATATTTTTTGTTAACGCATTTTGTATTTAAACTATTAGTCAATTTCACCTATGCGTGTTTGTGGTTTCTTTTTGTTGTTGTTTGTTCTTTTTATCGTGAACAGCTATTCGGAATTGTTTAGAAGTTGAAAGGAGAGAAATTGAATTAAGGTTGATTTATTTTGGTTGCCGTTTAGTTCGGTAAATCAGAGTCACGCAAGACAATAAAATGCAAGAATTTATATATACACGATGTGGAATGAAATTTTGATAGGACCAAGACGTGTCTCAATAGGAAGAAGTAAAGGGGGGACAAAGTTTCGTTGATCGCATAAAAAGTCGTGCATGAAATATTTTCTCAAATCTCATGTACACCGTAAAGCTCTGTAACGAGATTTCTTCACCTCCATCCGTTTGAAAAGGTACGTATGATAAAGTCGTTGATGCGCGTTCAGACAAAAGATCAACTTTTTTATTTTCTCACTCTTCTTCATCGTAGACGGTTTTATTTATGTTTTTTAACTATCGTTTCAAATCTTATCTGTCTGCGAACACTTGTACATCTTCTTTCGCGAGTTATAAAATTATTTTATTCGCCGTAAAATCGACAAACATTTATCATCTTTTCTTGCCCATCCTCACGCTCCTATACAGTTTCAATCGCTCTGGTAAACGCTCTAAAGAATTTTGTCTTTCGATATATAAAGATTCAATTTCATGATGATATGGAATGACGTTTCAATAAACATTAAATATGACAAATTATTAAGTGGCAGAGACTCTGGGGAATTCGTACGAGCTGTTTTCACCGAGTGACACATGTTTTTTCGTCTTTTTATCATTTATGGTTTTTATTATGTATTTTATTATTTATTTCTTCAACTTCTTAAAAAACGACAAACATTTAACTTTCAAAAGATGCTGAAACTGTATAATTCACGATTTTTTAATGTGTTGTGTTGAATGATAGTGTCCTGATAATTTTAAAGCCAATGAAATGCAAATTATCTGATTTTTTAAACCAATGGATACGACAGTGTAGTTTTTCATTTCCGGTCGGGACGATCGGTGTTTCCAACGGTTTTATGTACACGAAAAACATTGTTCCGCAATAGGAATAATTGAATTTTGTAAAAAAATTATACAAGAATTCTATCTTGTTATGGAAAAAAAAAAAGAAAAGTTTTTCTCTTTCGTCAACTTTCCACGAGACGTTCTATTGTCACGAGTGAACAATTGAAGGTTATACGATATGAAGAGAGAATGAAGACGCGGCAAGACAATCCTCGTCGGATAAAAGCTGTTTTTTTCGTTTTTTTTTCCTTCTGGTTTCACTATATAATGAAACATATAACCTCATCCCGAGTATTTACAGAAGATCCAAAAAAAATTTCGTCGTTCTGCCTGCCTTCCTGTGTCCCGCTAGTTTTTAATTAGCGCGTCGTGTAAAATTGGACTGGTCGTAGACCGACAGGGTTATTGCTTCTTCTATCCCTGGATTTCCCCCTTTTTTTCATACACATATATATCCCTCGGAGTCGTGCCCCGGAATTCCATTCGCTCATCCTTTCGGTTCACTTATCACGCGTATTTCCGTCTCTCGGGAGTAAAACACCCTCGTCTCTGCCCAAATTATACGAATCATTTGTGATGAATTTCCGCCAATGCAAAAATTTATTTAGCGTAAATACCAGAGCGATTTTTTAGTTTTCTCATGTACCTGCACCCAAATTTTAAGTGAAAATTAAATTGGCCTGTTATCTTTTGTTGTTGTTGTTGTTGTTTAATTACTACATAGGAAAATCGAATACCTCACTATGTTGTTATTATTATTATTACTTTTATTATTAATTTTATTATTATTGTTATTATTATTATTTATTACTATTATTATTTATTAATTATTATTATTGATGTTATTGTTGTTTTGTTGTTATTATTATTCTCCTTAATGCTATAATAATTATTTTTAAGTATCTATGAATATATATTTACGCGCCGGAAACAAGTCTCGGATGTGATCGCTCGAGCTAAAAAATATCTGCGCACTAATCCTCGCACCTGTCTCTCAACGGGATCGCATACCGTTTTATTTTTGCGACTTTTATTTATTCATATTTCTACACCGAAGGATTTTTTTTTTTTTTTTTTTTTTTTTCCACTTGTACTTCGTTAATAATATAATCGGTACACGCTTTTCCGCTCACCCCTCATTCTCTCACACTAATGTCATTTTTTCTCACGTTCGAATTATTCGTAAACCTATTATTCTCTGAATTTTGTGTGTAAAAATAAGAGAGAATCAATAAATGGAAAATAAAGAATTGAAATGAAATTTGAAAAAACATGATTCTTCGGCGTCAACCTTTTTCACATGTCAACGCTGATGCCGTGTACATTTTGGAGTACGCGTGCCGGTCTAATGGAAGGTAAAAATTTATATTTTCAACGAAGAACATTACGACGTTGAATACTTGATAAGAATTCACAATTGGACGTCGCTATTTATTGCAATAACAGTCCAAATACTTGTGCTCAAGGAAAATAACGAATTAAATTATCAATGAAAAACTTTTCGAATGAAATATTTGATAAAAGCTAGAACTACAAACCGTACGATTAAAAAATATATAAATTTTGTAATTCTTAATTTAAATAAAACGACACGGTTGCACTATTCCATTTTCGTTTGTTTTTTATTTACTTTTTTTTTACACGTTATGGTGGCCTCGTGTTATAAAAATAAATAAACCGCGCAACGCGTACATCCAATTATACTTTTTCCTTTCCCACCCCCTTCTATCCTCTCATGTTATCATATCCTCCACAACACGCTCCAAACTCACACATTTTCTTACCTTAAATATTACGTTCCATCCTTTCATCCTTATCTCATTTTTCTTCAATTTTATCATTGTTTTTTGTTTCATCACATTTACAAAACTACTAGCAATATTTTCGTGTTTTTAATAGTTCGAGTAATCCATGAATATACAGTCATCAATGTATATTCCAGATTTTTTTTTTAAATATATATATGTGTGTGTGTGGTATATAAATTAAATGTACGTTATGAACGTACACCTGTTTAAACTATCTATGTCTATTCAAAGAATAGATACACGAAAAAAGACCAGGATAATCCGTCAGCTAGAAATGGGCCTGACGTATTTACGTTACTTTTTTTTTAATTTTTTATCATCGTATATATCTATATACGTACTAATTAGTATATAATGTTTAGATACGAGACCACTCTCAAGTTTGTTTTTGCCAATTATCATAGCGATTGGTTGTTCAATCCTAAATTGTATATCGATCGGTTGAAAATAAATGAAAATAGAGAAACAGTGGCAATGGCAGACTAGCATGAAAAGATTGTTTGGCAAAATCGAATACAAGTGTGATTTTTTGACAATGTTACGAAAAAATATAACAAAAGATGATGAATTTGATGAAAAATCATTGTAAACGCACAATTTAATGAAAAATATCTTCGACCAATCACGTTGTGATGCTTAATAAAATCGTACTTAAGACTTTTTTTTCTTTTTTTTTTACAAAAATCGTTTCAAGTGCAGTATTGACTGATGACAAACACTTTTCCGAACAATCTCGATATTAAATGCCTTCGCCACTGAAGCTCTCGATTTGTCTGTAATTTCTCGCGTCTTTTTTTCTTGTATTTTCATTTTCCGACAATTTCTTCATGAGATGAGCATTGGTTCGAAAAAAAAAAAAAATCCTCTACGAAATCATTTTCCATTGACACTATTGCAAATAACTGTTCGTTGTTGACGATAGCCTGTTATCCAACCAACAAAAAATTTGTTACGTTATCGTTGCCATTGTTTATTGACAAATATGTATGAGCGACGATTGATACTCAATAGAGTCAGATGTAACGAAAAAAAATAAAATCTTGATTTAACGTTCAACTTAGAAAATACACTTGACTTTAAAATATTCATCTTGGTCCTTCACACAATCTTTATCTTCACACAATCCCAATTTGTTTCAACGACCTTTCGTACAATCTCAGGCAAGAGTTAATTAAAATCCTCCAAGGACGAGCTTTTTTTTTGTTCTTATCGAGAGCATTCATCGTTGTGTGTTTTCTCAAATTAATCATAGTAAGAAACAGCTCAATGATTGTTTCCTTGGTGCCAGGACCAGAAACATGGTGCAAGGTCTCTTTTTATGTGCGTCCCGCGTCCATCATATTTTTCAATAACATCACAAATACGAGGATCAACGATCGAAACAAATGTTTAGGCTCAAGCACATTAAACAACTCGTCCTTGAAGGGTTGCTTACAGAACAAAAATCTGGTAGATTTCGAGCCAAAGTCTCAGCGCACGTTGTACTTGTTCAAACAACCTACAGAAGGTAAAGGTCACCCTGACCAGATTGTTAAACGTATCCATTATATTCGCAAACGTAGTGAATACGAACGAAGGCTTAATTTCTCTGATGACAAAATTGCATAATTAATTTGTCGTAAAATCATTTTGATTTAGACTTCTTTCAAATTGTGCCCATCCCAGTTTATTCCGTTCATCGGCTTGTTGCTTCTTGATATTATCATTTTCATTATAATAATTAATATTATTATTTTTATTGTTGTTGTTATTATTATTACTTCATCATCATCGTCATCATCATCATCATTATTATTATTATTATTATTGTTATTATTATTATTATTATTAGCGTTATCGTTATTATGTTTTCATAAAATGCCTACGTTATTATTTCTTAACGGGCTTTATTTTGTTTTCTTTCATTCATGTTTTGTCCGCTTTGTTTGAATTCTCCGTGAACCTTGGATAAATACTCTCGCGACCTAATAATACGCGTGAACGTAGACGAGATTGTGGATAGGATGGTGATGAGGATGAGGATTGTGTAGAGGGGTGCAAACCGAGGTTGTGATAGTAGTTGGCGAGGGAGACTGATTGACCGATTGTATGGTGGATACGGGCGAGACCTGATTGGGAGGACCTGCCGGGACCTGATGATAAACAGCCTGACTCGGGCCGGTCATCGGGCATTGGGCCCCGGCGCCGTGTTGGCCACCGTGCTGAATGTAGTTTGGGGGTAGACATACCTCAATACGATCGGTACGTGGCATCTTCTGCGGCATTGCGACTGTCTGTGGCACGACGCCCAACGGACTACCGACTCCCGTTGGGTCAGCTGGGCCCATTATCGTCGGCATTATCGGGCTCTGTGTGAAATACGGGGTGTACGTGTTGCTCACCTGCGGCATTCCCGTCAAATAAGGATTGGTTGCCTGCGAAAAATAAAAGGGAAAATATTCACCCGGAATATATCCAGGTTTGTTTTCGGTTAGTTCCGTTTCCTTTCTTTTTTTTAATTCTTTTTTTTTAATTATTTTTTATTATTAGTTGTAAGATGAACGGGAAACTTTTGGCAATTTCATATAAACATTTTGACTTTTTTCATAATCGGACTATCAATTTAATTAAGTTCGAGATTATCGTTTAATTTGAAATATTGAATTTTGACGATTCTCTTTTTTCGCATTGTCAACGAAGATAATCAACAATATTTTTACATTCGTATGATTAAGCTTCACGCGCATTCTTCCCATGAGCCCACCCGCTCCCTTCATTTGCATTCTCCTATTTTTTTAAGCACTGTTTCGATGTTATGGAAATAAGCAAAACTTTTTTTTTCTAATTATTTTGACACAACAAAAAGAAATACATAAAAATCAGAATTTATTGATCATTTGAATGATTTTTGTGCAGACTTTTCATTCGGGAATGTAATTATTCTTTAGTCAGTGAAATAATTGATGCAACAAGTACAGTGCTTTTTTATTTTCGTGAAAAATTAGAAAAATAATGTTTCGCTCATTTTTGTATGAAGCATGGTCACATGTACCATTCGTTCTGAAATTTCTCTGAAATTCGTATTCAATCATGACGACGTAAACAATTCATAAAAAACATTGTGTTTTAGGTTTTCTTGAATAAACTTGAAACCATTATTTTCAACGTGTAGATAAACTTGTAGATTTCGCTCAGATACGATGACGTAACAACGTCATGCAACATGTACATTTTTATATTTCGTTGATCTATAAAAATGATGAATGAACAATTTCACAAATATTTCAACTCATAAACGTACATATTTTAGTGACAATGCTTGATACTTCATGCGAAATCTAACGGATCCATGCTGGAATGCGTGTACACAAAAATGAAGCGTTGGTGTGAGATTTTCGACTGATTTTTAGCTGGAGCAAGAAAAAGTCCCAAGGCAATGAATTTTGTCACAAATTAACTATTTCATAAAAAATTGTTATAAACTTCCATTTATTTTCCAATTATTCCCACACACAACGCAAATTGCTGTACATTAATAATTGTGTTGTAAAATCATTGATACATATGAGGGAAGCGTGTATTCACGGTTTTCTTATGCGCATTTCTACGTAGCATGCATATTTAAAAAAAAAGTGGCCAATACATAAACTATTAATCCATGAAATATAACTTGAATACTGATACAAATTTTGCCATATGGACGATGTGATACATAAACGTACTCGCCCAAGTGCGATTATGTCACTAAAGATAGCCATCAGAAACAAGGGTAACGTTCGATTCGAAGGATTTTGTAATGTACAAAAACAAACGATGACTATTTCGTTTCAGTCAAATATGATTATTTATTTTTATTTCTATAAATAAAAGGTCTCAGGTGTTTTTTTGGTAATCGAACTATTACCCTCTGTTTGCCCGGATTTTAACTACTCAATTGAAAGAAAAAAAATATATTTGAAACGATATTTTCAATGGACGTCAAACTTAACGTACAATTGTTCAGCTTATTTATACTCGATAAATCTAATTGTTGCATTTGTATGTATCCCGTACTAATAAAAGTGTCTTTCTGCAGACGATTTGTTCAAATCCACTCCAATGTGGACATGAGTTTGGTTAGAGTAAAAAAAAAATTGTGGCTAAGCATAAATTTGAAGAATTTAATGATTTTTTTGTTCTTCACGATGTACGGAATACATAAAAAAAAATCTAGAAAAAAAAAAAATTAGTGAAAGCCGAACCAAAACCAGGAGTTACCATAAAGGCGTGGGTAGCGAGAAGTTGCTGCTGGAGTTGCTGTTGAAGGTGATGGTGCGATGGCGGAGGAGGTTGGGACTCCTGTTCGCCAATGTATTGTAGCGATCGGAGAACACACCAACAATCAACCACAACCACAGGCGCCACAGCGGCAAACATAAGGGACAGACAGGCGGTCATACGTGTAGTACAGTGATAATAAATCAATTATTTTCATTTGCTTGTTTTTCGTTATTTTTGTATTTTTTTTTTCTTTTCTTTTTGTTTGCTTCTCATGATGAATTATAATACGGACGCCGGTAATGGATGGGCGATACTAGTTTCATTTTCTTCTTCTTTTTGTAAAATGGTCATTGGAATTTATATAAATTATATAATGTGGGAAATTAAAATTGGGCAGTTAGAAAAAAAACTGACGTACGATGCCAAGACGGGGTGCGAGGACACGTGCTTCATCAATTTTGTACTCTGATAATACAAGAAAGTTTAAATTCAATTAAAAATCCTCATAAAGCTACAGTTTTTATAATTATTTTTTAAACATTTATTCCGTCAACAATGTTCAATTAAAAAATGTTCACCTTTCGCGAGTCGTATTATTTTCCATTAATAAATTTATTTCAAAGCGTCAAATCTATTGTCTCAATTGTAATTTAATTCAAGTTTCGTAATAAGTAAACAATAATGAAAATTATAATTACTCCATAAAAAACAAATGCCAAGATCGATGAATTAACTTGTGGTGATCAAATCTTATTCAACAGACAAAATCTGCGCGTAAATAAATGTTGAATATGTAGTAAATACATATTATGTGCGATATTATGTCCGGAGTTAGCACGCGTCCACGCACAGCATGCGCCGAAAAAAAAAAAAAACTTTCTACGGATGCAAATAAATATTAATACAGAGAAAAGGAATCCATATATATATATTTATATGTATAAATATATAATCATATATATACACAAATGTAGTAAATCTGAATCCTAATGGAACAAAAATATATCAACAAACAAAGACACCGATTCAAGAGGGGGTAACACTGATCAAAATCATGCGGCGTGCTAATTTATATTTCGAGGTGAGGATGATGTATTTTATTTTGACCCATTTTGTCCGGTAACAATTATCTCGTTTTTCATCAAATTTATTTGAAACGACAATCCTAATGAACGTCAAACTCAACATACACTTGTCCAGTTTATTTATCCACGTTACAGTACCATATTTACAATAAAATTTATCGAATTTTTTCGTTTTTATTAACTTATCACCAATTGTACTTAATTGATGAGAATAAAAATTGAGAGATAAGTTGATACCGAACGAAATGTCACGAGGTAAAGTGCACACATCTAATTGTGATTACTCGTAATTTTTTTAGCAATATATGTAAAACGATGACATTAAAATTTTTGGGATGACCATATACATGTACGTATGCATTTACATACAAATATACATATAAATACATATTTCATGTGCCATACTCGTGATAATGGAATATTCATGAGATATTCTGTCATTTACTATACATGTAAATGTAAATCAGAAAAAAAATATTAATTGGAGCATCGTACTATGCAAAAGTATTAATATCACATATATTTATATAAATATACTTATACGTAATATAGACACGTACATGTAAATGTATTGTAAAGAAAGAAAAAAAAATTGAGAAGCAAACGTACCACTGTGGGCACCTGACCAGGTACAAGGGGTTGACCAGGTGTTAGACCCATTTGTTGTATCAGAGCATTCTTCAAGGCTAGGTGATTGCGTCCATTTATTAATAGCTGATCTTTGAGATGCTGTGGAGGATGGAAATACTTGCAAGGTGGTTTTTCCCTGTTACATCGTCCCTGAAATCATAAAAATAAATAAAAAATGTAGTAATGTTTATTCAATTAACGTTTCGTTGATTGGCAGATTACAATTACAACGTTGTAGCGACTTTGTGTTAATATTATCAGTATTTCGAACGGTTATCCGAGAATTCGTAAAAGTTTTATCTGCTTGACCGTATCAGTTATACGTTGTTTTGTAATGCGATTGTCAGTGTATATTTGGAACATATAGAGTACTCTCTCCCGAATGTTGAAAAGTGATTTATCGTGTCACGTAACTGGATTTTCCTCTTGAGAAAGCAAATCACTCGAATGACAGAAATGCGATGCAATTTTTTTCAATTGAAAGAGCATTTCGTGACAACATTTTGTTTAAAGCTAGGAGAATCATATCAGAGCCTTGTCCCGATTTGTTTTTTTTTTTTTAAACTAACTCACGTGAGAGTGAAAAAAAGATTTTTACTGCACGCGCTATGTGCTCTAGATATCGTGCTGTCTATACACCGTTTTCGACATTACGTAAACGGATTGTTTTGCCGGTTGGCATGTTCGATTTTCAACCACCAGCGGATGAGTCAATATTGTGTGGATACAGAAGAGAGACAGATAGACAGATAGAGAAAGCACGAGCGAGAGTGTAATCAACGAACCAATAGGCAATAAACGCAGCATCCATTACCGGGCAAATGGGCCCTCGTTGGAACACTGACCTCCATAAATTGGGAATCAAATAAATTGCTATGGTGGATACATACAACGAAATGTTATGTACCATTCATTTTATATTCCATCTCAAAAATAATCGTCGAAGTATATTGTTCTCCTCATATTAAGCGTTTACTCATCGAATTACGTTACAGAGAAAATATTTTAGGTTTTAGCTTAAAAATTTTCAGAAATGTTGAATATTCTTTTTAGACATTCGCAGAACTGTCATTTTATTCGAAAAAAATAAAATATGGCTGACAAAACCATCATTTCTGTTGTTCTATTAACTTTCTCAACGAACTTGGCAAAAAAAATTAACACTAGACCATTAGCTGTACGGCTGAGAAATGATTACCATAATTTACACTCATTCTTGATTTGATTTGGTCTAAATTGATTCGGAAGTATTCAGATTACATTGAAAAAAGAATAAAAGGTTCATCTATAGTTACAAAAAAAAGCTAGTGGCGATGCTGCGATTGACGTCAATCTGAAAAGTGAGTATTGAGGATCGAAGACGCTGAGATTCTTTGATATCTTAACGTTTCCATAGCAGGATTATTATTCGAGGATGAGAGCCCAATCACGTGAAGAGGCAAGGGGTTGACAGAAGTGTAGAATTAGAGGGAGTCCGAATAGAGGGTGAGAGGACTCTGTGGTACTAATTAGATCCTAACAACGTTAGTTCAGGTAAGACGTCCCAGCGAAGTGTCTAGTGGCATAAAGCCCTTACTACTAGCGTAGAATGTGAAGTTGGAGGAGAGAAGGGAGAAGAGATGCCAAGCACCTAGATGACTGCTACGGGTGCATCCGTTAAAACCGCCAACGGCTATGTATCTATGTGTATATATATCCAAACGGAAATCCAGTGGCTTTTCGTAATAGTTGGTTTGGGTGAACGTAAACTATGGCGACGAGAGTATTTTCGAGCCCGGATATAACATGAGCCTTGTATTTTATAGTGAGTTTCTCTCTTAGCTCAGTCGTCCGAAACTGTTCACGCCAGAAAATCCTTATCGTGTCCACCAAACTCGTGACTTCTACATTGCCATATTTTACAGCTCAAGTTAGTTCAATATCACCTAATTAAGCACGTTCGAAAGTTATAACCTCATGGCAATGAGTTCACTAGCTTATTGCTGAAAGGCTAATCTATACCCTCAAAGTTTTGACCTACTGAGAGAACGCTGAGCATGGAAAGCGTAAGTACTTCATAAGGAAGACGAGAGTCTACTATTTATTTACTGCTCTTACTTGACTCAAGATTTTAACCATACGCCCGTGCACTTTGCAGGTGTAAAGCGAAGAACCGAAGACGCAGCATGTGCATCCTCATTAGGATATTATGGTTTTTTATTTCCCGGCTCCAATTTTTTCATCTTTTTGTGGTTATTGCGTCGTCATCAGTTCACATCAAATTACTATACAGCTGTTTCATAAAAATTTGCCAAATATTTACGCGACATTTTGTTAATCTATGAATGTTGAACCAAGTTGTTCTATCGAGGTTAAAAAAAAACTTTGATAATAAAAAATAGCCACAGCCCATACTTTTTATGACCCTCGTTTAAATTAAAGTGAAACTGCCCAGTTTTCATTGGGATTTTTTTTTTTTTAACCGAAAAGGTTACGCAACTTCCACGCTTCAGATGTAGTTTTTTTCTTTATTTTTGCAATTTTCAAAAAAGCTGAAGCTACCCGTATCGATTAACAGAGTTATTATGTTCTACGAGCATATGATTTGAAAAAAAAAAAAAACACTTCTCCATACGAGTGTAAAAAAAAAAAAATTGAATAGTGACACTTTGTGCAAATCCAGTAGTTCTCCATACACGTTGGAGTACAATATTAATAATTCAGAAACACAACAGTTTTCGAAACATGTTTATGTGCTCACTCGTTACTCTATCTGTATTTACCTGAGTATGGAGAATGCCATGCGAGTCAGAGGAACTAAAAGAGGGAGAGGGGAAGAGAGAGAGAGAGAGAGAGAGAGAGAACGTTAGCGGGTCGGTAAATCCTGTGAGCTCCTCATTTACATCGCCAAGTCAGCACTTTACTAACATACTGTTCTGTGTAACTAACGAGCGGAGTTTCACAATTTGCTTGGATTATTGTACTTTCTCTATTTTTTTTTTTCCATCTTTTTTTCTATGTCTACATTCGGTAATTACTGCCCATAATTTCTAACGGTTTTGAATTGACCGTAAAGCCAACATCGTTACGCGCTCCAGTTAAGCCAATGAAAAGGTACTTTTGTGACTATACAGATATAAATTGTAGGGATAAAACGTTTTGATAGATAGAAAGGTGTGCGAATATTTGTGTGTTCAGTGATCATTAATTTTTTTCGTCACTTTAAAGTCTAGTACGAGCAACCTCGTTAGTTTTTTAGCAAATGAAAAAAATGCGTTGCATAATTAGACAAGGACGATTCTGGTTTAAGGAGTAGTACAAAGCGAACAACAGAAATTCCAATAAAGAATGAACGTCTCGTGTAAACAATGAAAGTAAGAGAATGGAATTACAATTATGTTTTTTGAGCGAATGTATAACTGGCGTCAATCTAATTTTGAGAAAAAACTCTAAGGATTTTTTGTGTATATTTCTGACTGTTATGAGCATGATACGGAACATTACAGAGCCACCGTCATAATGAAGAGCAACATCATAACCAGGATTTGGATTAATCGTTCATTTTTGTCATTCCTGTCCCTTCATAAATGACAGAATCAAGTAATGATGGGGAGCTTCCATCCAGATCTACAGTGTTTTCTTTCTTTTGCATAGAGTTTGATTTGACCCTTCACTCTTAATTCTATTAACACTTTTTATCACGTGGCTTCCTGTTGTATCAACATTTTCGTCGAATCAGTAGAGATCGGAGACTTTTATAGGGGATTCGAAGAAAAATACTATGGCCATTTGATTTTTAGGTCAGATCCAAAACATATAGGGAAACGTGTGAAGACAGTTGGACTAAAAAAAGCTAAAAAGAGAGTGGGTACAGAAGAATAGATGAAAGGGAAGCCAGAAGAGAAGATCCCATGATGGTATCGTATACTGGTAAGGTGTTTGGACGTACACGATCCTTCAGACCTGAGCTAACCACATTTTATGACCCACCGGGTCGAAATTAGCTATCTTCTCTGTCGGTTGGTGCCGTTGTGACCGTGCCACCAAAGACCATGTGCCCTTTCCATATCTTCACTCGGTCGTACGAGCAAACTCTTCGTCGCAGACCCAGTGCTCACGGAAGGGTTTGTACATATGTATACAGATGTACATTCATATACCAATGCGTTACCCGTCATAGTGTGTGTATATACGTTCTCCAGTCGTCGTTTTCCTCGACGTTGCCAGCACGTGATGCGCTGTCAGGCATAGGCAGCACACGCCAAACCCTTCAGGATATACGTATGTATTGTTTCGCTCTGTCCTTGTCTTTCTTCTCACCCCCTTAGCACGCGCGATCCGTTGATGGCATGAGACGGTACGGGATGCAAGATTACTAGGATTTGCGCGTAGATTTACATATCGATTTTACCCGCGGAATGGCGACGTGTGGCGCAAAGCGGGCCACAATTCACCTTCATTTCGTGCTGCTCGTAAAATTACCACACAAAACAACGCACAGCTTTACCTTTTTCGTCGTAACATCGTATCTCACACGCAGATCCGCAGAGACACGATATTCTGTGATACTTTGTATATGTTCAATTCTATTTCGCCCAAATGGATCCGGATATTCTTCGTTACTAAAGTGCCTATCTATTTTTGGATGTCTCATCATAAAAAAAAAAAAAAAGAAACAAAAAGTTGAATGAACGATGTCCAATAATATTACTAGTGGTAAATTGGACGTATCTGCAATGATGTAACGAGATTCTTGGAATAAATCATTGAAAACGGTATTCTGTGATAGTATACAAACGTTAATTTTGTGAACAATATGGAAGAGAAACATTGAAGATCAGAAAAGAATGAGGGCATGGAAGAAATAAACGAGGGAGGAGTCTCTTGGCCTTTCCAAAGTCACGCGACATTTGCCTCGAATGGGCTTCATCGGTTCGATAATAGGATCAACGATGAGGTCCGTGGAAAACGCCGATAGCGAAAACAGCCACGACCAAAGACTGAAAAGCGCCCTCTGCAGGATATGGGTTGATGGGGAACTTTGTTTCTTTTCTGTCCCTCTCTCTTTCTCTGTCTTTCTTCCTCAAAAAATTTGTTTTCGCTAAATGCATAAGCGAGATTAAAAAAGGTTTCGGGAAAACCTTCGTCCTGTCTTCGAAGTAGGGAAAAAAATTTGAAGATAGACCATCCGTTTTCATCCCTTTTCCAGGAACTTTTTTACCTGCATCATCCAATGGATGCGACGTCAATGAATACCGGCTATGTCGTTTGTCACGTGGATGAGACTCGTTCAAGAGTGAGGATCGCGCCAAAAGAATTCGTGACGCGCTCGTATGGCCTCGAATAAATCGTCTTGGCACACGGGGTCAAGGCTCACATAGGGTTGGCTGATGTACGAACAAAGGCGCAGTCTCGCCATTTCCATATATACCTCAGCTTGCAACATGTTATCCTCTGACGCAGTTATAACTCAACCACTCACAGCTGAAGTGGACTTTTCAGTGTGTATACATGTTTATCGTTGCAGTTTCTTCAATAATGACTGCACTGTTCTTCATCAAGTAACCCCCGTCAACTGCTCTGCATTTGCACGCCATACTTCACGATTTCCTTCATCAACTTCAGTAAATCACTTGTCCCACGTCAGCTTTTTGCGATTAAGAACTTTAATAAGCATCCATTAAAGAAGATCTCTTGCCGAGTAAGGAACTACCTTGAATTCCCTTTGTTTTATCCTCTATGTCAATTTTACTTTCAGCCTTTATGTTTTGAAGGCACGTATTAAAATATAAGTACGTATACTCTTTACCGTTCGATGTAAAACTATGTCACCGACGTGAACGAGAGCCACATGATCAATGTTCTTCTCTCCTCAAGGCAAAGATTCCCTTAAATATATTTTTGTACTCTTGAATTTTATACTGAAACATTTGGTTAATAAACTCTCAATGAGCGAGCACTGGCCGCATAGTCTAAAATGGCAAAACGTATTGTATTTTATGGGAGAGAGTTAGGCTGACCCTAGTGAAGCAAAGAAGCAGTTACTATTTAGTTACAAATCCATTACATATAATTTTCCGGCTATTTCTTGTAGCTATTTCCTCATTTTTTTACCATAAAAAAAAACTGCAAAACGACCAGAATAAAACCTTAACATGCCAGCTGCTTTGAAATAAAAAGCAACCGTAAAACGTTCATTGAAACCCTAAGTTATATGGCTGCCTTCTGGTTCCAATTATTTCCCCTAATCGATAGAGACCAAAAAGCAATCGTGTAAAAGTGTTGCCAAGATTACCTTAGAACCAAAAAACGACCATAACACGATGAGAGTTGTATCAGATGAATCTTACAAATTATCATGATAATGTCGTTCATTCGTTGTTGTTTTTAGAATTGATTACGTTTTAAAGTTACTTTGAAAAGCATGACTGCTTTTTAGGTGCGTATAGTTGTTTTGGTCCACTAGGGGAAGCTTCATTTATAACAGATACAGAGTCTCTCAATGTTAGTTATTGTATGTAATCATCGTTTCGAGTGGAATGTAGAGGGAAACCAATCAAAGAAAAAGAAGGCCGATGAATCATTTGGAGAAAAGTGAGTTACTGTTTAACGAAGAGACCTCTTACAATGTCGGAGAGAAGTACTAGTACCACTGAATGTTATGTGCTGGTGCTACTCAAGGATCCTAGCAGTCTAGTGCCAGTGTATATACATGAATGTGGAGCCTCAAGCTCCTCGACTTGAGGGTTGTGCTGCCTCAGATCCACGAAACTCCACCCTCGTCGTTCTTCGTTGGTATTATCTTTGTCCCCCTCTTTCTATCACGTCCCTCTGACTTTCCCTATGTCTCCCTCACTCCAAATTCTACGAGATTCCCCTTGCTCGCCATCACCCTGGTTCAACGCGAAGGACGCGTTGCCCGTAACAACTGCCAATCTTGCCAGAGCTAAATCCGGTCCTCACGCGCCTGAGAATTCGCGATAATTTGCACGAGAGTTCCGAGTACGCTGACAGGAGTGGGTTAGTACCGAGCGAAAGAGTAGCATTTGAGTTCTTGGGTTTCGTTTCGTCAGCACGATTAAACAGTTGAATTAATTGGCGCACAATCTCGGCGCTATCTATGCTGCGTTTCTCATTCTACATTGATTCTCATTTGTTCTTCCAATTCTCTGAAGTTCTAAGAGGTTATTGGTTTTAGATTCGAAAAACTTTTTGCTTGATGAAGAAATATTTTGTACGTTGGTACACACATCGTTCATACAATTACTCTCGCAATTGCTTGATAAAATGCTGTTTTATTGACACGCCGTATTTTGCCAAGATATGCATTTTTTTTCTATGTTGAGAATGAGACAACTCGCGCATTGAAAAACGGTAGAATTTGAGGTCACCATAAACTAACATGAGATTCAACGATTGCGATGAAAAATCATCTATAGATACGACAAAACGAAGAACAAGATGGAAAGAGGACTGGCATGAAACTCGGCGGGTTATTACATCAAACACAGTGAAAGAACGGAAAAGCGGATCACCTTGCTATCTCACGTCATTTGCTCCCTGGCGAACAAGGCCACGTTGCCGGCATTTCAAAGAATAACAATTTGTCAAATTAGAGGCGTCAAAGAAAGTAATTCTTTTCAGCGAGTATATATAGGAAACAGAGCAAGAAAATTTCAAAGAAAAAGCCCAAGACGAAGCGGCAAAAATGGAATAAAACGCTATGTAGAAAAATTTCCCAAACGTCTTTCAAGTTGAATAGAGTGAAGGGACCAAAGCACAGGAGGGATCGTAGAGGGATCAAAAAATCTAGATAGAATGATGAGAGGTCGAGAAAACGAAAAAGTCAAGGATGTCAGACACGCTTTCAAGGTATGCTGGAAAATAAGAATAACGAAAGGTAAGAAAAAAAAAATCAAGGAAATACCTGCAACCAACGTGTCGCTTCGGTTTATAGTGTACGATATTCCCATAAATTTCTCTTTCGTGCTCTTTCCACAATTTTAACCTTTGACACTGTTGTCCATTAAGTTAAAAGTTTCACATATAACATCAAGGGTCAAAACCAACAAAGTTGGGGCAGCCGTGTTGGCTTTTCATCTATATTTAGATTTTCTGATGCTATGTCGCCATTATGTCTCCACAAAAGTAGAATCAAATGGTAAATCCCGAAAACAACTGGATCATTCTCTCAAACTATTCATGAATGTGCTAACGAACGTCGAGCATTAACAGAAGGAAAATATTGTTGAACTTTTACAACAGACAAACAAAAGCTTTGCTTCTCCGAGTAGATGAAATTGGAATCCGATTTAATTACAGCAGATGGGGATGACAATGTTGTAATATTATAGAAATGAAAAGCGAACTGACTTAGTCAAAGACACACTCAAACTGTATGTTTCGAATTTTTGCGATAGGTATATCATTTTGTTAAATTTATTTATTTATTTAATCGGTAGTCAGTGGAGATTCGTATAATCGAGAAAAAGATAAAAAAATTTATGGCAACATAAATATTGTGAGTGATTTTGGAAGTGGTGAATAATTTTGAATGAAATTGTATGTATAAAAAATCTTTTGTGCCTTCTCTGATATCAGAAGTATGTTGACTCTGAAAAGAGATCTTAGGATCATTGCGGTAGCGATTTTGCTATGTGGCTTTTACAGAGTATGAAACAGGAAGGTTCTGTGATGTTTATCGGAGTACTTTTGACTGAAGGACCTATCAGATGCGCGCGAGTAGGCCGTAGCGTCCCACAGGAAACGGAAAGCAAACTCGAGTGGTAATTAAAATACAATTAAGGAAGGAAATCTTGAGGAGAGACGAGGATTAATCTCTCCTTGGCATTTATTGCAAACCTGGATAGACATCAAAGTAATTTCGTGTTTGCGATAGATAAACCACTCTTGGACTCTGTCTTTCTCATAACTACCGCAGCTGCTAACATTTATTGCTCGTTATCAGTGGTGCCTTATTTTTTTAACGTTTGTAATTTCAAGTCATATAAAAAAGAAGATACTGTGATCTCGAGCAAGTGTTTCCTGCTTAGCATAAGCATAGGACTTTTTTGTTCGTTTTGGCAGGTGCTCTGACATCTGCCGGTACAGGGGCAGGCAGAGCCTGAAGGGTTTTTTTGAAATCTGCCAATTTCTGCGATTCGCGACTCACCAGGATGTTTGTGTGAAGGGAGGGGTCTTCCTGGCTAACGCATTAGCTCCGGAAGTGTTAGGTTAGAAACCGAGAGAAATAAGAAAAAGAAAAGGCAAAACAGGGTAGGAAAAAAATTTGCGTGTGTGTGTGTGAGAGAGAGAGAGAGAGACCGATCGAAAATACAGCAAACAATGAGCCACACTTCCGGTACAGGTGCTCTCGAATTTTCAAACGCATTACTTTAACCAGAAGAAAGAAACAAAGGTACGTCAAATGGCTCGAAAATACGATTATAAAAAACTTTTGAAGTTGCGTTTTTTCATGTTTATAAAAATTTTGATAGGGAATTCATGCAATCCTCGATTTCTTCGAAACGTCTTTTCAATTTTCATGTATATTTTATCAACGGAAAAAAAGAAGAGACAGATAAACGCGGAGAAATTGGCAGAGCAATTTTTAACGCAAGACCGTCAGGGGAATAAATATAAAACATTATCTTGAAGGGAGAAAAAATCTTTTGGGAGGATACGTACTGGCTCGTTAACCATAAGAGCTTTCTCGCTATTTTCCCTCTCGAAACGGCAGCTCGCACAGTTTTCGGCGACAATAATTATCTTGTTTTTGAAGCAAACGAAGCGTGCTGTTCGCTTTCGATGCACAGTAGTGCTACGCTTTTCTGTTTTCTTCTTCCCCATCCTAGTAGTAAATTCTGCATTATCAAGGATTGTTTACGCGCGAATTTCTAATAATCCTAAAATGCCACCACTGGCACCCTCGAATATAGTCCCCTTCACAGTGAAATCTGCTGATCAAAATCGTATCCATTTTTAGAGAATTGATCAATTTTGTGTATATTTGTAACGTTGATTTCTTAAAACTTCATTACACAACAAAGAACGGATATAAATATGCGGTTAAATCTGTGCACTTAAGTTCGTTTAAATACGTCGAGGATTTATTTTTGGCAAAACGTCGATTATTTCGTTAAATAAGGTCAACGAAATGTTTTTGAATAATAACAAAAATTCGTATCATTCCAACAGTATATTTTGCTGATACTTTATGGAAAAATCGAACATACTGTTGAAAGGTAAAAAATTTTGTTATTATTCTAAAATACTCAGTTGATGGTAGTGAACAAAATTCTGTTTCGAGTGTTACTGGTGACGTTAACTGAAACAACTAAACAATTAAAGATCTCCGATACATCTGAATGCAAAAGTTAATGGTGTTTCGGGAGTGTTCGTTGTGCCGTAAAAAAAAAAAAAAAAAAAAAAAAAAAAAAAAGGCAAATGTTAATAGAGTGTCTATGTGCACTTTGCTAACGGTTAGCACACGTGAGTTCAACCCCATCGGTTCATTGTGCTCCGTAAAACGTTATGCCGCACGCAGTGCTTACAAAGTGGGAGAGATCGGTGACGACGACGAGGTACTTAAGGGCAGGGTGCACTTCCGAGTGCAATATGCGCGCGTGGTATGGCTTTTTTTTTCATCCTGCTTGCAATATGGAACTTTAAGGGCAATATATACTGACTGCAAAAAATACACGAGGGGTAGAGCAAAGGGACATTGTGCAGAGGGAAGTCGAGGGCACGCCCCACTCGTGACGAGCAAACGTTGTCGTTAGTAAGACGCCGCCACTAACACACTTTCTCGGGAACAAAACTCCCAACGTCGGTTTCTAAGGGTTTATATATTTATATATCAATGTATATATACCCTGTCGGTTTCTGCTCATTGATATCGAAGCCGACACACAAATATCCCACGAACGCATGACAAACTTACATGGAGTGTACCCAATCCACGTGTCCAATGATCACGCGATCAATACGTCCTCTCACGCAAGATTTTTTCACCACGAGTTAAGCAAATACAGCCACAGCTATGTGCTCATGACACGCTTAATATCCTCAAGAACTTTGAAGGGGTTTCGTTAACGATTCGAATTTGATGATTTTTGTACTGTTCAGTTAGCCCAGCTCATGTGCCTTTGCATATGTCGTTGCGGATAAAGATAAAGGGAGTGAAAACGAAAAAGTATCACGTGCCTTTAGGGATGAAAAAACATCAAGGATAGAGTAGAAAAGAGATGGCAGTGAGAAAGTTAAAAGGTTCGTACAAAATGAATAAAATGCGGGAAAATATGTACGTGTGTATTTTATAAATATAGATATGTATCGCGTGTATGGATGGAGTTTAATAGAAAGGGGTATGAGTGCTCGTACGAGACGTTCCGACAGAACCGTTCCAGCATCGCTCTTAAGATACAGTGAGAAGGTAGACAAGGGAATGGGGGTTGTGCGCTCTTATACCACCGGTACATTGCTTCTCTGCTTCAGCTTCCGCCGCAAGAGTTTAGCAAGGGAACAGAAAGAGAGGAAAACGCGAGAGGTTGAGATCGAAGTGGGAGAGACATAACGCAACAGGTTGCAGGTAGAATGCACGACACTGTTGCGAGTAGAGTGTGTGTATATGTGTGTGGTTGTTAGAGGTAAAAAGACGGAGATAGTGAGAAGATCACCAGCCCGTGTACCGCCAGTGCACTCTTTCTCTCGTCGAGGAATTCTTGACGTGACCTTCTTTCATGTACGACTGACAAATATATATTTGTAAATATCAAGAGACGCGGTAGCGGCTCGTCGGCAAGTATTAAAAAGAAAAACCAGCGTGAGCTCTACCGCACTCTTATATACTCTAATATGACGATTTTATTACGTCACAAAGATTTCAAATCGTTCTGACCGACAATTGAGTTGGGCGAAAAATCTCAAATTAAATAAAAAAAATTTACGATCTTTTATCTGTCGTTTGGTCCTTGTTTGAAGTATAAATCCATCCAACAAATCCCGAGAAATCTATTTTTTTATTTGTACGATCGGTAGCTTCGGAATTTTTTTTCTCGCAGCCATAAAGACGTGAGTGTTGCTTGTTTACGTTTGAAGCTCCCCGAAAGAAAAACAATCACTATTCATTGAATAATTTCCCAAAATTTCGTTTTTCGAAAAGAAATGATAGGTATGGAAAAATATTTTGAAAAGGTAAAAAAACCATGCCAACTATTGAAAGTAGCAAATTTTTTTTTTTTTCGTTCTGATTTTTTTAATACAAATTTTTTTCGTATCGTTTTTTATTGTAAGTATTCCAATAATATCGGTTGGTTACTTGACAATAACCAAGGGTACCGCTTTTAATACTTGGCATTCTGTTTTTACTTCTTCAAAGTATTTTTCCACCCAAAAGCTCATATTCGATACAAGAATATAGAAGAGAGCGCTAGCGATCGGGGCTGGCTACGTTTTCGATTATTGGCAATCGATAAGCTGCGATGCCATGGCCCTCGATTACAAAATTCTCAGAATTCAATCAAAACAAAGTATGTTATTGTGGTGTAGAGATAAGCGCGTAGTAGTATCGCGATCGTAGCAAGAGGTAGGAGAAACGGCCCGCAGGTGAGCGGGGAGAGCGCGTTGTGGGGAGAAGCAATCCGATTGGTTCTCCCCCCACTCGCGGGCCCACACGCTCGCTGCGATCCATGTCGGGCGAGAGCCTGTCTGCGACTGTCGCAGACAGGCTCGAGACGGTCGACCGAGGCGGCCACAGCGGGGACAGCTACGGTGGGGAGAGCGAAAACACACGGATCGCAGCAAGCGCGCGACCCGCCGAACCACCGATACATAATAAACAAAAATAATAAAGGTAAGAAAATTAAAGCAGGTAATACACAAAAGAATAATAAGGAATAATAATTGATAAAATTTATTAATGATATTATATTACTTCTTATTAATGTGAATAATATTGATGAGAAATACTATTTATTCCTTAAACGCGTCGAAACCCAAGTATTTTCACATAGGGAAAACCTGTCCTCGTGTGAAGCGCTCGGTCTAGGCTACCACTGCGGGGACAACAAAAACACACGGATCGCAGCGAGCGCGCGCGGCCTGCCGAACCACCGATACATAATAAATAATAAAGGTAAGAAAAGTAATACAGGTAATACAGGAATGTATAATAATATTTATAATAATTAATATTATTAATTAATAATATTATCTTGCTTCTTATTAATATAAATATCTTTTTTAACTATTTGGAAAACTATATTTAAAAAAGAAAAAAAAAAGAAAAAATCGGGATATTTTCTTTACAACTGAGTTTTCAAATCGATTTCATCCACTTAGAAACAGATATTTATTTGAAAAAACCTTCCTGCAAAGCAAGCAAATATGATTTTTCTGTTTATATTTTTTTACAATACTTGGACATTGCATTGCATTCATCGTGCGTTTTTTTTTTTATAAGATTAAAAATATTTGTGAGACACGTTTGAGAGACTCTTTTTAGTGTCTCGGTAAAAATTTGATTTCGGTACAAAGATCGCTCAATTAGTGAGTGGGAAAAATTGATAATGTTTTTAAATTTTTTATACAGCTCGACCAAGTACTTTAAAAGCTTGGAAAATGCCAGTCCATGTACATTGTACAAGGAGCACATTTTGGTTGTGGTTTTCTTGACATTTCGTCTGTTATTATTCGAAGAAATAGAGGCATTTCGTAAGATAAAAAAAGAGAGAGAGCTAAGATTTATCAAAACTCTTTTTAATAATAGCCGAAGGTATATACTGTCTCCAACGAGCAATTCCGTGGTATTTGCCACTGCGGCTTGCTCCGCCTGTTCTCGAAGCAAATTGTCAGACGGTGCTTCTAAGTGTCCTCTCTCGTTATCAAGAATGTAAAGAGAAGAATAGAGAGACAAAGAAAGAAAGAAAGAGAGAAGGAAGATGGCAAAGATGAGAGAAATGAAGGAGGCGAGGTGGAGCGCCCTTTAGCTCCCAAATGTTAACGACGATACGTAAGCTAGGGAGAGAAAAAGAAGGAAGGGAGAAAGAAAGAGAGAAAGAAAAGCTTTTGGTGCAGAAAGGCAGGCAAAAGCGGCTTTTCTCATCTCGCAGTAATGGCCGTGATGAGAATACGCTCTAAGACTCGATGGATATACTAGCTTTTTCTCGTGCGTCCTATATACTTAGGTATACAAAGAACAAAATGAAGAATATAGAAAACCAATGGAATAATAATAATAATAACAATAATAATGAAAAAAAAGCAAATGGGTCCATGAAAAACTATACTGGACAGATTTTATACGAATATAAATATATATGTATACACATATACGTATAGTAAATGAGAAAATTAGCAGTAGGGACGTTTGTGATGTTTCTGTAGATAGCAGAAGTGCTTTTATTAAAAAAGTACCAACCAAATGTTTTCGAAATTATTTTCGTTTCTATACATTATCATCAGAATAAAAATACTCGTATAACAATATCAAAATCTATGGATAGAATAGACTCAAGTCGAGATAAACATCAACGCGAAAAAGATTAGAAATTTTTAATTTGAAAAACAAAACAGTCACGTGATTGAGATATTCATCGAGAATCGTTGTTTGCGCAATTGGAGGAACGTATAAATAAAAACTGGGAGAAATTATTCAAAAAAAAAAAAAGCAACAATATAAATATGGTGTAATAAATGTAGTAATGGCGACGGATTTTCGTATGGAAAGGCTCGATACACTTCAAGTGATAAGATAAAAAATAATAATATGGGGAAACCGTGTGCAGAGAGCTAGTAAGCTCCGAGAAATCTGAATAAAAAGAGTGGTGTAGGAAAACGAGGAGAAAGGTGAGAGTGAGGACAGAAGAGAGAAAGGGGCTTGAAAAAGAGGGTTCAAACTAACTGAGTTCATTACCATAAATACTGTTGGTGGAGCTCGGTGCCATACGGACTGTGCTCTGTCTGCTCTTGGCCCCGCGGGGTTGACCTTTCGCTACCCCGTCTACTTTTTCAACCTCTCACATCCACCTATTTTGTCACTCTGCCTCTGTCGATTGTACGCCGCTCATCTCTCATTTCTACAAACCAGACTACTACGTCCATGCGAGCCAACGGGTATCCTCAAAACGCGAATTACACCACGCTCATTTATTACTTCCTATGTCGATGTTGCTTTTAACCGTTTGCGTATATAAACACGGAAGGTTTCACTTCGAAAAAACATCATTTCGCACTCCGCTTTTCCACCTTTTCCCGACTGTTTGAATTTGATATAAGAAAAAAAAAATCAATAAAACACGAGTCGTCGTTGAAATGAAAAATGGTATAGAAAGAAATAAAGAAAAAAATACGACGTGGATGAAAATCAACGAAGCTATGATATTTGTTCGTGCGTGATTCTTACTAGACCCAGCAGTATCTTCTTGTCAGCGTTTATCAAAAACTGATGGGCGTTCTACTTTGTTACTTTTTCTCTTTATTCCTGCCTGAAAGTAATACACGAAATAGTACGATAATAGGATGAGCTACGCAGTCCATATGACGCAATAAAGAGAATAAGAGTCGATAACATTAGTTCATGAGTCTGGAATCAAGAATAATGGATAGGTGTTTGAAAGGAAGAAAAAGTATATAATATAAAAGAGAAATCAAATATAAACTGAACTTCTTCTTGACGAGGCCTAATTCACGCTCGCTCGAAACTTGACTTGCCTTTATAGAAAACCCTAAAAATCCTTTGCATAATAAATTCTTTGAAACATCAAAATAGTTCGTTTCGAACTCATATACGGTTCACCATAAATGTGCTCATCGTGCGAATATATTATGGGGTTTCTTTTGTTTTTTTCCAATTTAATAACAGCCTTAGAAGATTTTTTTGGAAGCCACGATTCTCGCCCTAGTACCTACGGATTTAGGACTTCTCCTTTGCGAATATGTGTATATGCTATTCGCACACGTAACAGTGCTAGACGTAATAAGGCGAAGAGGGAAATGTGGCGGCGAAGAGTTCGAGGGAAGAGAGAAAGGCATGCGGCGGGCGCCGACTAGACGGGAACGCTTCCGAATGTATGAAGTAATACTTACATACGTATATATATATATATGTTTGTGTATATACAGACGATAGCCCAAGGGAGTGATAGAAGAACGATGTATGGTTATTGGCCGACCGCGGTGGCGGCATCGATTCTCACGGCAAGGGAGCCACAGATCACCCGGAAACTAAAACTCCTTCAACCCTCTATTCTGCCCCGTTCAAACATGCCTGTGTTTTACACCCTACAACTCCAGTTTTTTAAACGACGAAGCTATAGTCAGTCCCAAATCAGCTAAATTCTTCATTAGAAAGTTAACGATCTTTTTCCCTTGACAATCAAGCTCGACAGAATTAACAACATTTCGTTTGTTTTATCATGATTAATCCTAGAAATCGTAAACATTAATTATAATTATAAACATAATATGTGGCGGATGTGTTGATGAAGAAGCTGGATAAAATATGAAAGTAATGAAAATACTAAAAAAATGCACCCTGAATCAGAATGAGGAAATTTTTTGAAAATGCTTTTGCCCTTTAATTGTATTTTCAAGACCAAATTACTAGAACGATAGTTGAGGCAGTTCAGACATTTGCAGTCAGACGATCGAGTGGTGCAACATGTTTGATTTTTGCATTAAAAACCTTTCTGGTTTGAATTCGAAATTTCCAACTGAATGCAGGAATATGCAATTCTTTCACCGAAGAATGTACATAGAGCAGACGTGACAAGCTGCTGCTACGTCTATGCAAAAACTTCAATGAACATGCAAACCTTCAAAAATCTCATTTTATTCCGTCAGGTAAATCGAGCAAGACAAATTTGATTAATCGATATAAATGTATTTTCACGAGTAAAATCAAATGGAATGTGATACTCACACATATGGAAAAAATGATATTTTAACCCGTGACAAGCACACGTTATCTTGAGCCTGGAATCTCAATGACAGAGGGTATTTGAAGTCCTCATTCGTTTTTTTAAAGATATTTTGTCTGCTGTTTAAGTTGAAAGAAGAATAAAACTACAAAATTGAGTGAATATGTTGAAAAACGTGATTTTTCAATGCCCTCAGAGCTTGTCACAGGTCACGCCTTAATGCGCTTATTGTTAAATTGTTTCTGAGACTGTAAGATCTTTACGAGGAACAACAAAACCATTTCGAGATCTTTCATCATCCGTAATCATTTTTATGTACATTTGTACATTTGTGAGTTGAAAAGAAAGAGAATTTTTTATTCCCTGATGACGTGTGATATATTTGTATGAATACTATTAGGAAAGAGATCTAAGAGTGAAACAGGAAAGGGTGAGAGCGAGGTTATTTTTAGCGAGTTCCACTGAGAGTTGGAATCCCATGTGCTATACTTATTTCTCCAGAATATATATATTTATATATATGTTATAAATACATAGATGTATACATAGATGTGAGTCTTTAGCTGCACTTGAGAATGCTACGTAGCGATAGGTACCTCCTCCCAGTATAGATATTATATGTATTTGGGTAGTTGAACACTTTAGTGAGAATTTGCGTTTTAGCCAGCTGATTGGTACGTTCCCATAGGAGTCGTTACATAACTCCTTTTTCTTTCTTATTTGCCTCACCAACTTCGTAGAATTTTTCGTCTTTTTGGATTATTTTACATCGGCTATACGTGCTCTTTCATTTTTACCAACTCGTAGGTATCTTTCTCATTCGATATTACATAACAGAAATATCATAATATATACATATATGGAACATGCCTTCTATATATAGATCCAATAAAGCGCACGTTTCAGCTACTGGAGATGCGTGATAGAAACGAAAAATTCTCGGTGTATAATATTCTCTATCGACTTTCGATAAAATATTCTTTTGTTCTTCCTTCAAATTCGTATACTCACAGGCAAAATTTGATTTCACTTATTTGGAAAATTCTATCGATACGGGAAGAGACTTATTCAAATTGAAAGGCAAATAAAGTACTATGAAAAACATAAAAGGTTTATATAAATTGAGCTTGAAAATTGATTCAAAAAAACAAAAAAACAATAGACAAATTTTTTTAAAGTGTTTCGATGCTTAGAACATCCGCAATTAATGTGGAATTATATCATAATAAAAATGAAACGACTTCAGAAATATTTAAAGACAAAAGATAATCGATTTTTCAATTATCAGAAAGCTTCATTTATATGCGATATAGAAATACTGACACACCCGAGGCTATAAAGTTCGGGTGGACTCGCCTTTAGACTTTTTTCAATGATGATAACCCGTATCAATTCTTCGTGCACCACTAAGTAATGGATGTTCAATTATCTTCAAATAGGATTGACTAAAAAAAAGTCTCTTCTGTAATGTTTAGTATTCGTCGTACATTTCACTCGTTATTTTGTTGTTTATCTGGAAGTGTACTGAAATGTCAATGTCTACGTTAATGTAATTCACATAATTAGTAGATTTCTTGAAGAGAAGTGCCTCTTAATTTGCGGAAGAACTTTTAGGTAATGATAAAAAAAATAAAAAAAAACTTGACTCAAGCCTGATGGTACTCAAATAACTTTGAAACGTCGTCTTAAGATAGTTGCTAAAGAGGCAGACATGATTTGTGTTTGATGGTTATTGAGAAACCAAAAACGTCGATACCCCACGACATATGCGTTCGAGGAACAACGACGGTTCCATTTTGTTCCTATCGTCCCGACAGAATGTCTCTTTTAATTAAATCGATAATACACGTGGGGAGATGCCGAAGTCTCGTCGCGATGTCGCCAGTCGACAAACATTTTTCTCACTAGCCTGCACGATTTATGCGGACAGTTTTGACGTGGTAATCTATAGACATTTGGCTCTAGCATCCAATCCATTAATTGTCAGAACGCATGATGCACAAATCGTTCATTCTCATAGAATACGTAAGCAGTAGTGAAGCAAATAGAATTAAATAATTATTGCTAATTCGGATCAGTGTAAGCATTTTTTTTAATGCGTTTTTTTTTTTTTTTAATAAAAAGTATAAATATCGTAATTAGTGGATAGTTTGTTAAATTATAAACATTTCGATATTTCCTCGATGTTTTTAATCCAAATGTAAACAGCAATTAATTTTCAGCCATTTATAAAATACAGAATTTGAATAAATATGTGGCAAAAACATAAGAGAATATATTTATCTTTAAAAATTTGATAATTTGTCATTCCTTTCATACGTCCATAAGTGTGTAAAATTGTCCTTTTTCTCCAATTGAAAAATACTGTCTAGAATTCACTTCTACATCCAAGAATTTACAATTTGCACCTTCTTCTGGCATTTGTATTTCAATATTTAGAGACTTACACACCTAAATTCAACGTGTGTCAAAAACAGATTCTTTCTTAATGATTTGAAGTATTTGAGCATTCTGACCTGCAAATCGTCAACGAATACAATGAAGAAGAAAATAATTGTTGAAGTCTTATTGTCACGTGGAAAGGATGTTGCATTCTATACTTTCGAGTACGTGTAAAGATTGAAAAGCTAACCCATATTTGCCATGACGTTTTTACCTCTTAATCACGAATTACACACTGGATACAGATTAGAATTGTGGAAAGTTTCCGAGCATCTGAATCTTTACGTTTTTTGCAACTGAACCAAGATAAAGGGAGGAAATCTCATCGGATTTGTCCAAATTGAGATGACGTAACCAGACCATAGGTTTTCGAATTTGTCTACGTCAACAATAGCGGAGACAAAATATTTCTATCATGTCTACAGATAGCAGTAAATAGTAAAAATCCGGCAGAGCTTGAAGCAGCAATGTAGGATTACGATAGGATTTATTTGAGATATTTTTCCTTTTGACGATATTCCCTCGCTATTTTCCCTTTTTTTTTCTCGTTTTCACGCATTCATTGCTTTTTTTTATCAAAGGATTTACTAGACCAATCCTGAGTATCCAATGTATATGTACAAGTATATATTATTTTATGTAGACGCCTCAAATTGTACGGGAAATAACAGGAGAATAGCAATATGTCTGGAGATATAGAGAAATGAAATCACGCGCCCCAGTGCTACATTCAGAATAGAACGTATAGACATTGTAACTCATAGTAAAGCCCATAGCACAGAACACAAGGATGTGTGTATAAGCTTTTGCTGTATAATCCACCTTCTAGTACTGGCCAAAGAGATTTTCGGGTACTTCTATACATTTCTCATCTCTCTCTCTCTCTCTCTCTCTCTCTCTCTCTCTCTCTCTTTTTGTAAGCAGTATTTATTCTTACCCTCTTCCTTGGGTTCTTACTGAACGTAGTTTACTTTTATTTAATTTTTAACGTCAGAAAATTATTTTTCTTGTCCTGTATCAACTTTGCATGGATATCATAATTTTTTATATAGTGCTCCTTCCAGTATTCAATGGTGACACCATCGAGTACGTTTACTGTTGCTCAATAATAAAATTCGTTTATTTAATTAATTAATTATGATGTCTACAAATAAAAATGTTTTCTCTGCTTGAGCAATCGAATTATTTTGTCAAGTATTTAGTAGTAAACTGTAGTAAAATCAATGCTGGTAGATACATCGATTTACAAAGAGAAATAAACAGAGGGAGCGACAAGGTAGAAAGATTTTAGTTTGTGACAAAAATGAATTTCTCGCGTGGCTGGTGGGGGCTCTGTAACCTTGTAAAAGAACCATCATCATTTTCATCATGTGTTTATTGATCCGAGCAAAATGGTAGGTAAAGGAACGTTGAGTCCAATTGATCGTTTTGTATAATTCTTGCCAGCATTTTTCGTGTAAATTTGGATCTATGAGTAGTGTTTAAGGTTACTTATAAAAAAAATTATTTTTCTGTCGAAAGAAAAACTCAGGAACGAAATGAGATTGTTAAAAAATGTGAGATTCATACATCTATAGATACGTTTACGTATATAGAGTGAAGAAGAGCGGTTTACACAGATAGACATCAGGAACGTCGTTATATTTTCGTTAAAAATGTTATTGCGACACTGAAATTCACCGAGAAAATCCCATCGTCGTGCAGGACACGTCTCAGATGTGCCGAAGCATCAGAAACTGAGATAAAGAATATTTTTTCAATATCCTTCGGATCCCGTCGCAATGGATTTGTAATAAACGCGAAGCGGAGATCACAATTATTAGTTTCGTTTCTTTTCTTGGGTATCATTTTCATCACCTATACCGCCCACGTGTTACGACTTGCGAAACATTCTAGCAATAGCTTCTTCTCGTTACTACAGAGAAACGGACTTTTTAAAATTTTATTTCCTCCAGACAATTTGAAAAGATGTTTTATTTCTGACATTGTTATTTTCGCTGAAAAAAAACCAGCCTCTGCCCGATATTCTTTTATCTATGAAACTCTGAGGTGAGTTAGACATTAATGACACTAGAACATGTGAGAAAAAATCAATGTCAGTATACTTTCATCTCAACGGCATAGACAAGACACTCTCGTTAGAATATTGAGGCGATTGTGAGGGAGGTGAAGAAAAGTGTCATTTCTTTTGCTTTGTAAGTGATCTAGAATATGTTTGAATAGAAGTGCATTTGTCGAGCTTATTTCATACATATTCAATCAACACTACTTAAAAGTTAAGTCGTGAGAACCGTTAAAATAGTATGCGCACACATTTCACCGTTTCCTAAGAAATAGTTTAACTCAATTTCAAAGTAAGTTATGTGATGTAAGTGAAATACACTGAAATCTTAAAAGTTCATGATCCTTGGTCTATGGAAATCTACGAAACTTTAGAGTAATTACATCGAAGTTTACGTTCACATTAAACGAGTTCAGATAACCCGAATTTTGTGGAGGTATTGATGCTTATATAGCACTAAAAATAAATTTATTTTCAAATAACCTCAAAGTTAGGGCAATTCTACCAAATTTGATCTATTGAAATTAGTTTATGCACTTATAGATATATATATACCGATATGACCATTCAATTTTCATTAACATTACACTCGTATAAACTGCGATGTAGATTTTTCCAATTGGAAAACCTAAGCCATCGATCATCGATTTAACTATTCTGGATAGTGGTAGATAACTGTGCAACTGCCAGTGGAAACTATGGTAAACAAAAGATGCACTTGAAGAAGGGACAAAAAAAGATTGGGTTCCTGGAGAGAATTCAGTGGAAAAGAAAGAAATGCGAAAGGGGCTGAATTTCGAAGGGTTTGGGTTATATGTACAGAAAGCGAAGGAGGAATAAAGAGAGAGAGAAAGAGAGAAAGAGCGAGTTGCGGAGATAGTTTCAGAGAGCATGCACATAGTGTCGTGACGGTCCCTTCGCGAAAGGGTGTACGAGAGGGTATAGCCGTCAGCGGGCGCGCCGAAGAAGCGAGTAGAAGACAGAGAAGGGGATGTGTTACTGCTAGAGCAGAGGGTTGTGGGTGGTGGGTGGCTGAGGCGGCAGCAACGGCGTCGACCGAACAGGAGGGAGGGTTGGAGTGGTGGGCAATAGTCGGAGTGGCGCCGCGACTCTCGTGACGTCTGTCGGCGCGTCGGCCAATCAATAGCATCCCCATGGCAACCACAGATAACATCGGACACACACCGGTGCCACACGGTCGTGGCATCAACTTGTGTGCCTTTTCTATTCAGTGTATTAGTATGGGAATGCATGAGTATCAATAAATATATACGTATATATATTTTTTTTGTGTATGTGTGGACTGAACATACAACCACGGAATTTTTTTAAGGTTTACCAATAATATTTCGCTGAAGTGACACGGTCACTACAATGCAAAGTGTATCAGCATCAAACTCCGTAAAATCCAGATGTTCAAAAGTACAATCAACCACCATAACTCTTTATGTTTCTAATACTATTCCCAGCATCCGATTCCAAGTCTCTGTAATATCAAAGTTTCTACCTTCCTAAAAAGTGGGTCGATGTATTATTTCGTGACGCATGGTTAATTTCAGGGGAAATTTTATAGAAAAACTCGAGGAAAAACTCCTTGTTATAAGGTGCTGTGCTTTGCAGGGAGAATTTGAACGCAAAAGTGGCTGAAAATCGTGAGCACAGTCAAATAGTTTACTCTTTTGGTTTAACACTACTTGCCCTGTTATAATTGGACAACATTTTTTTTTGTTTTTTTAATGTAGTCCTTTGGGACAATTCTTTGTAATGATATTATGAGATTTTCAATGCGGAATATAAATACAAAGTGTGATGTCTATTCAAAACTAGAGACCAGGAGGTGTGAAGAGCTAGAGATAAACCAGGATAACCACACAATGTACCTGTTTATTTAGTGTACAAAAATTCGATTCGTAAAATGAGATATAATACGAGGCAACCGAGAGGGCCTTAACGATTCTTAATGCATGGGTATATTCGCCAAAGGGCGTGAGAGTGACATGAAATAAGACAGGCCGAAAGTTAAATGAATGTCGAGTCGACGAGGCGAGGCGAGAATGGCCGATCGACGCTCGGGAATACAAAGTAGCTCTGGAGATTGGATTTGGAGACGTCCCGCTCTTTCTCACACCTTCACTGGTTTTGCACTTCTCACACGTCTTCTTTGTCGGTGACTCTGGCACCAGCATTCAATACTAGAAAGAGAGAAAGAGAAAAAGGGATAGATAGATCGATCGCAACCCGAACTTTCCAACACGTTTTTCCCTCGACGATTTTTCCACATCGGTCTTCTCTCTTGTTTGTCCTCTCTCTTTCTCTCTCTCTCTCTCTCTCTCTCCTCTCTCTCGGCACCCACGGAGAGTCCTGGGAGTTGCTGCACTGCCGATCATGATTCCGGACGTGACTCTGGCCAACTCTTCTCCTATATATTGAAAATCCGTGCCCGAGACCCCATCCGCACTGTGCCAAATAGTGAATTTACTTTTTTTCTTTTTTTTTAGAACGATTTTCTTTTTGAGATTTTTTGCTCAACTGCCGTCGCGCTCAACGGCAACGATTCGTATTAAATTCCGATCTCGTATTTTACCTCACTTTTTTTCCCATTTATCTACGTGTGTATAGATATCCAAGTTCACTTATATTCCATATACAGAAACTGCATATTGGTCAGGGATTTCCTCTCTCAGAGCATACAGATGAAAGTGTCGCAATGGAGAAATGATCGTCAACGCTTTTAATCACTATATTCGAGTAAACGATAGGACTCAATTATTATTTCACATTCTCATTTTATCTTTGAAAACGTTGCTTTTGTTTTTGCCAAATCCTCTAAGGGATTACGTTCCCTTTAAACCACAAGGTTCAAAATGGTTGATCCCTTTTTTCATGTAAATTACAATTAATCCAATGTGTTATTGAGTGCGTCCATTTAAATAATTTGTTATTTAATGCAATGTTTTCTGCTTCGTGTTACGCGTATATAGCAACAAATAATTAAATTTTACGAGGCCGTAGGCAGACAAAGAGGGGTCGTGAAAAAACTGTATTCACACACAAAAGCTGTTAGTACAATGTTGTATTTTTTCTTTCTTTCGCCAAACAGAAACACGCAATTACTCGGTACAAAAGGTGCAATTACGTTATTGGCTACCCTTTTATACGAAATAACTATTACCGTTTAACACGAGACGTTGTGCGAATTAACCCTTTCACGTGAGAAGGTGAAAATCAATAAATATACGCATCAGTATCGCTCTCGTAGAAGTTACAAAGGCCTGCACAAAAAAAAAAAACTTCTTTCCTGTGCAAGATTTTTTCAATTTAGTCAGAATCTATAAATGTAACAGTTGCTAATTGCCCTCAGTCATGGTTCAATTTTACTTCCAAACTTTGGTCTTCTCATAGTCGAAGTTTTGTAATCTACATTCTGTACTAAGGGAACAGCCTGCTCACTGAATTTAACAAAACTTAGCTCCACAATTAAAAGAATAAAAAATAACACAGATCATCGTACTTTGAAATATTGCATCGTGGAGTTTTAACATCTGTAAAGAACCAACAAATTCGCATCAATGTCTTGATAAATTTCGAATTTTCTTCGCCTCATGTAATCCAAATCTAAAAAGACATTTTCTTTTTTCAAATCGAATTACATTGTTATTGTTAGCTCATAACAATTATTTTTGGAGAGTCCATTTCTTAACAATGATTTCTTAATTTGAAGGGAATTCAATATCCAATATATTTTTTTTTACAAATATTTTTACTATTTTGAGCTTCAGTTTAATGTAAAAAAAAAATGAAAATCTGGAAATTTGTACTTTTGTGAGAACGACAGCTTTCGGTATATGGCAGCAAAACAATGTGAAAGGTCAAACGAAACACTTGACTGCAGGGATGCATGGCTTGGTACGTTTTTATATGCATGTGTATGTGGACAAATAGCGTATGTATGTGGGTGTAAAATATGGAGACGAAGGCAACGAGCATTGCGGCGCCATTCTGGCTGCACCCCCATTCCCACGAGCTCGCGTCACACAAGCCGATCAGCTGGTATTCGCCCGGCTTCTCGGGAATATAAACCTTTCCCCGAGCATCACGGAGTGGTAATACCTGGACTACGTCCAACCAGGTTATCCGTTCTGTCCTGTATATTCACTCGCTTCCACTGTGCGACTTCCTTTCGACGGCATGTAATCATCCTCATTCGTAATATTTGCTTTTCTCCATTTTTACATATTCTTGTGAATTCGCGTGATAACCGGGTTTTATTTGAATTTTAATTTAGGAAATATTTAAGAGATAATGAAATTATTTATAAATTTTCATGTCACAATCGCCATCATTAAGTAAAACATAAAAATAATTTAGTTATTGGATCAAATAATAAGCGATTGATATCGAGATGTACACCGTGAGCTGATTTTATGTTTTTCTTAGCTTAACAATGACTCATGAAATTAGCTGCGTCTTTTTAAAATCATATTTCTGAAGATTGTGTTTTTATAAGCTTACTGAGTTTTCCAGGGAAATTGTTTGACTGAAAAAGAGCAGTGAACAGCGCTCTTTCCTTCGACAGATACTTTTTCCACCCCCACGATATTCGCCCTATGTATATACCCTCGAGATCCGATTGTCATGCTTGGAGAAGTCCACGAGACGATGATTTTCTTCGCTATCTTGCGAGTATATCTATCTATGTACAAAGATGTTGGTATGTAATACGTATATAAAGAGAATGCCGAGACGCTATCGACGCCCTGAGTGCGCCCTCGTGAGACACACGGATCAGCAATTCTGCTCAACGCCG
Organism: Campoletis raptor; assembly: GCA_948107755.1. Classification (NCBI taxonomy): domain Eukaryota; kingdom Metazoa; phylum Arthropoda; class Insecta; order Hymenoptera; family Ichneumonidae; genus Campoletis; species Campoletis raptor. Next base: position 6,014,756 of record OX403624.1, read on the forward strand.
TTGCGGAAGATTCGAGCGAAAGGCATGAAACGGGAGTCGACCGTGCATTATTTGCGGTCTCGGCATTCGATGTACATGCGAAGATCGCCTTTAGAGGACTCGGCAAGATGGGACGATGGGGCAGAAGCATTCCGCACATTTGATTGAAAATTTCTTGAGATCCGAGAGCCAAGAAGGTATTCCAGTTCCTTTACATAGAACAAGGGTGAAAAAGTGAGAGAAAGCGAGAACCAATAGTACACTCTGGATAGTCTGGATTCAGTTTATTACGCAAAAGCATCCTATGCACGAGTTGGCGATGTCCGATAAAGGTACGATACCATATTCTTTTAAACATATAACAAAAATGTGTCACGTAACAACGTGGCGAACCAAGTTATGGCAAAAACAGTTTTACTGCCTGCATTTTCTTCCTAAATCTCTGTGTGGACATAATTTATTGCTCCTTCGAGATTACGAACGAATTTTTTGCCCAGAAAATAAAAAAATTATAAACAATTTCACAGAGGTTTCTTAAACGAGGAATAAATACGTGTAGAAAATAAAGTTTGAAGTTTTCCTATCCAGAAAATTGCCTCTGAAAACAATATCGCGTTAATATACGATTAGCTGAACAAACATTTTTGTATCAAACCATTTCAAGTGTTCTGAAAAGGGTGATTAATCAAAGAGAGGATATGTTAAGTTATTTAAAAGTAAAAAAGATGTAAATGATGACAGAAATTGGAAGAATTTTTTAAATCTCAAGCAAAACTGTCACCTTCCATTGCATATTGAGAAGTGTGTTATTGGTTATTGAAAGGTTTGCTCAATATTCGTTGTATTTATATTTATCGATTCGTCGTAGATAATCTAGCTCGAGAGTAGGAACATTTTGGTCGTACCATTAAAAAAAACTGCCAATGTATTACAGCCGGGCCGCATTTTTTCTCTTTTACTCTCTCATATTACATTTTCCCGATAGCGAAAAATCTTGCTCGCTTTCTCATTCCCTCGAACGTGTGTGCTTTCCGTAAACCTACATTACATTTTCGCTTCCCCTTCACCTACCTCCGGGCTTTCATTCCCCGTCGTGACAACGGTCTTTCGCTGTTATCCGAACAACGAATATTACATGCGGAAGCGAAAGAGAGAAGAAGCAAAGAGCCCATATCGGGGCCAAAAGTTATGGCGTAAGTGCTCGGAAAAAGGGGCACTCGGTGTTCCCTGGTATGGCGATAAAGCTTGAGTTTTTGGGGCTCTTTATAGGAGGGCAGAACAGGAAAAGAGCGTTCCTACAAAAAAAATATTTATATATCTATATATTTTTCTTCAAATACATTTTTCGCAAATTTACATATATATATATATTTGGTACGTAAATAAATATATTAAAGTAAGTGTTAGAGTGTGCTATGATAAAAACAGGAAGAATCACGAGGACCGTAAAAGGAAGAACAAATAATATTCGAAATAAACAAAAATAGAGTGATTCCAAAATATAGAATAAAAACGAGAGATGTAAGGTGTTCGGAGGTCATGCCCAGGTGCATGATATAAGTATATGGTATAAAAAATCCAAGGATCTCGTTAAATTTCGAGCTTGAGTGGTTGGGAGTGTCGAGTGGCAGTTCTCTTTCGCGTTGCACGTTATTCCTTTTTCTCAACTATTTTTCTTTCTTCCTGTTCAATCTGTCTCGGTTTCTCTTTCGTTCTTTCTTCTTCTTTCTTTTGTCAAGCACTTTCCAGAAGTTTGAATGATAAAAAGTTTTTGAAAAAAAAAAAAACGTATACGATCCACGGTGGTAAGATGTCTCAAGAACTTGGTCACGACACAATCCAAAACTCGACTGCACAAGCGACAGATTATTTCTAGCGAATTGTACATTGTCCAATTAATTTTTTTCACATTCATCAAATAAATATTTATATGAATTTATACATTATTAAGAAGGTTTAAGAAACCACGAAAAAACTTCAGGGCTTATCGACGTTCTTGACATACCGCTTATTAGATGGACGAGGTAAACCATATACACATTCAAAACTATTTTCCGTTGGAATATATATACGATGCATGGTGAAGTTTGATCAAGGGTACGAAGCAACAGCAAGTCTCGCAAATATCCGCATGCAACGATACACAAGCTTCGGCAAACTTCAAGCGCAATATATACACATACCGCGAACTGTATTCGGAAGAAAACTTTACGAAATATATCGTTTCGTTGATCGTATAAATCGTTCAAGCAGACATTACTTATAGCATGGAAGTTCTGTCAACCCTACATGTGAATGTAACATTCACGTACATTTCATAGCCACTTGTATTAAGAGTAAAGTATACACTTGTATATGAAGGGTTGTTTTCGAAACCTGAACTTCATGGATGTGGTAGCATTTGTATGAAAATAATCGTGACTGTCGTTGAAACCAGATCGTTTTGAAAATATAGTTAAACGGCGAGACTACTCGCATGCTCAGTTCCCGAGTAACTCATGGAAATACGAGCTAAAAGTTTTCACTTGGAATTCGATTGTAAGATGTTTATGTTCAACAGTATTTCGAAAAAACAACAACGTACCGTCGCTTTGAGACAATGAAAACATCGCGGACTCCATTTTATTTATTGGCTAATCGAGCAGAACAGTGTGACTGCTGTAAAAAAACATTCAAAAAGAAATTTCAAGTTAACTCATTGTACTTACAATGTTCCAAGAAATTTCCTTGGGTGATTTGTAGAACTTTTGGTATATGTAATTATTGCAAAAGTAGAATCTACTAACTTGGAATCACCAACGATTGAAGTTTAGGCGGGAAATGAATGAAAGTTTTGTTATTCGTTGGAGTAATGGAACTTGAATCAGTTTCGTCACTCTTTGGCACATGGTGTTTAATTGTAGTCCGTTCTCGTTGTGAAAACCATCTACATCTCTGGTTTACACAAAATGGCTTAATTACTCGTAGGCAATGTATTATCCCTACCAGTTAACGAAGCCAATCGCTGCGCAAAAGTTTGTGTTCAGTTATTCTTCGGTGCTTACTGTATATCAATGCAGTTGGTACCGTACCAGTCGCGTGTTACTTCTAGCGTGGTATTCACTCCTTACCACCCTCTACTTCACGATACTAACATGCCGAATGTTTTATTCGCAATACCCGTGACGCTAAAGGATCAGGCAGAGATGGATATACAAAAAGAAAAAGAGAGACAGGAAGAGAGTAGAGAAAAGGTCAGACAAAGACGTCTAACCCAATTGATTTTGTTGAAAAACTCTGACGTTCTTATACTCTGTCGAATGGCAATGACGATTTCCTGAACACAACCTCAATGTAAATGTATAGCAATTTATTGTTGATCAATCGGTATTACGGTTTAAGAAATTTAATAGTGCAAATACAAATTTGATAACTGGGTTATCAATAATAATAATTTATTTGGCAACACGTTTATTCAACGAGTTTAAACAAAGGTTATTGAAATAATATTAAATCGTTCTTTTGCCGTTGTTCATGAATGTACACTGTCATTGAAAGACAATGAAATACATGAGCCAATGAAAATTATATGAATAGAAAGATTAGACGAAAATAAACCACGTACACGATATGACCCCTGCTGATATGACTGTACATACATTGTGCCTTTACCATTGTCCTGTTTAGTTCCAATTTTCTTATCTGCAATCGCAATCAATTTTGATACGCTCGGTTCTAGATTCGCTTCTTACAAACCCTCTGGGCAGAGACATGAGTCTACGATATTTAAATGTCAGGGACAAAACACGAGCGCGCGTTTGCCACGGTGTTTTCTCGACCCTGCCTATCCCATTTATTTCTTATCCTTTTCTTCCAGATCTCTGACTCACTCCCCAGTTACGGAAGGGGTTGGTATCAATTTGGACTGAGTAACATTTTCGGTATAATTGCATTTCCAACATTCAAGCGTATAAAGCTTTAGGAAAGACGATCAGTTAAGTCTGTGAGTCGTATTATGACCCATAATTTTTTTGCCAAACATATGTTCCAGCAAACGTTAGTTCGAATCAGTTTTCAAACTTTTGACGTTCATTTTTATTTTACTCCACGTTAACTTTTCTCGTTCAGGTTTAAACTCAACAGCTATGAGACAAAAGTTTGATTATCACAGTTGTAAAACACGCGATTAAAGCGAACTGCCATTTCTAATGATCCTGCCTATTTTTACTGTTTTACAGAAAAAATGCTATACTTTGAAAGACCTTATGAAACGATAATTTGAAATTTGTATTGTTCCTGCGTATATCCTTGCGGATTTATACAAGTCCATCCCACCATTTATTAATTTCGTTTTTCCTCCAATTCACTGTTCCTGTTCCTGTATAAATCCCTCCCACATCGTTGCCAAGTCTTTTCCAATGGATTATTTCACGTGGGCCAAAGGAATGAATTGCTAAGCGGTCACCCAATCGCGTATTGATTTCTCCCGAAAGAGTTGGTTATTCCAGCAGGATTTCTACAGTTCAATAAACCGCTCTTAAGTGCGAAAATTTTTGAAAAAAAAGAGAAAAAATAAAGGAGAAAAAAAAAACTTCTATAGTACGCGTTATCCAAATTGACAGCAATGGCTTTTTCTTTTTTTTTTTTGCTGTTACTGCATCATTTTACGTTTACGTACAAAGGTGAAGCCTTCGTGTTTTTTTCCCCCTTGCTTTGGGTTATTACTATTCCTGATGCTTTTGCCCCCTCCTTTGTTATTACAACCGTACTCTGCCTAAAAACGGCCTCTACGGTCTCTCATGTTTCTCGCATCTCTCCCGTGCGTGTCGTCATGCTCCTTCGAACCTTTCCGCAGAACGCCGCTCGTATGCCTACATTATATCCACCAAAGGTTTACGAAAAGCTCATGTATACTCGTCTGTATGTGTCGTTTTATAGCGCAGCACGAAAATACATCTTCCAACTCCTTTTTACTTGATGTTATTAATCTCGAGAGGGTTTTAGCTCTCAGGACAAGGAAAACATAAGTATATACAGGTATCGAGTAAATAATTGTATTGTGCATAACGATTTCAACATTGGAACGATCTCTTCCTAATTTTCATTTCCTTATTCGAGGTAAGGCAAAAAATTAAAAAAACTTTCATTAGGAAAATTTGTATCCATGATCAAAAACAGAAAAATATCCATAATTTCGAGCTGTAGTCAAAAAAACAACTGCACGAGCACAAAATAAGTTCCGCGACGTATAATTTATTGAGCTTCGATAATAATTTATAGCACAACTCTAATTGCAAAATAAATTTTCCAACCGGCATGTAAAGTATTTCAAATGTCACTACGATGTAATAAAATACGGTTATAAATATTGATCAAAGTTATGATCAAATTTCACTTTGTACGACACGAAACTTCCGATGTATGCATAAGACATATCGGGTACTCAATGAACTGTCGACTCAAGAACTTTCATATACCATTAATCGAATATTAAGGGCTGAGGAGAACAGTTTAGGGCATGTAAAAATATTTCTACATTTACATGTACGTAGACATCTGCATGTAAATATTTGTCAATGAGAATCACAGCTCAGAAATAAAACGAGTCCTTGTGACGGTATTTCAGGGCAGTAAATGGAGGAAAAATGTATAAAAGGTTGAGCAAAATTGAATTGACATAAATTTGGAAACGACGTCAATGAGCAACGCGGGCCAATGAACACGTCCGTACGCCGAGACGAAGTCTCATTAGTTTAAATGTCTGAATATCAGGACTCGACGACCACTGAAATTTTTGACTTTGGGGTTTTGGGCGTCGTTATACCATTACTGACCGCTAAAGTTGGTCGCAAAACATCCGAATTGCATGAAACTTTTTTATATAATTGCAAAATTCGTTAAAGTCGGAAAGGAAGAGAGAGAGAGAGGAGAGGGAGGCAGAGAATGAAGAAAAAGTAAGAGAAGTTCGAATGATTTATAGTCCGGAGAGAACCTCATTCTTGTGTCTCACAGTTTTCTTTTTCTTCATCTCCACATTCGCTTGTACTGTACTCATACGTTTTTAGCCATTTCGCTCGGTGTGAATGACAGGACGGTTAATTAAGTTTCACCGTTGTGTTATATTGGCTGATGGCTTTTGTCCCGAGCGTGGAAAACGTTACAACAAAGCTTTGGCTAAGGGAGGTCAAACTTTTTCTTGTCCTGTCATATCGAAACTATAATTATAAACAATGGATAGTATGTAAAACTTGCCCCTCGATGAAAGTAAAATGCTGCAAATTAATATATTTATATACACTGTTTTCACGCTCCGTCAATAGAAACTCGCAAATCCTACGACCTTAAATACATTTCATTCAATTCCAATGCAATCGATATTATATTCTATAAAAAAATTATTTATACGACCTTCTCTTATGTTATGAAGTACATTGTTCCGATTCTTACCTGTAACAGAAAAAATATAACGATTAGAACATCTGCCACAAGTAATCTTGCATGATTTTCATTCATTGAAAATATGATATTTCCGTAAAACATCCCATTCTGGTTAAAATAGGGCACATCTACGATTGCTTTTTGTTCATGTGCACGTTGTTCATTCTCGTTAAATTATCTAGCAAAGTATTCTATACGCAAAAACAGAAATAAACAATAATCCCCAAAGAAATGTTTCGTTTTAGGCAGAAATTCGTTGTGAGGATAACGTGGTGTAAAATCGAGAGACTACAGGGACAGGAGATCGTAATAGGGTTGCGTTAGCAGCTACGTATATAGCCGATTGACAAATTTTCATGTAACGCGAGCACAACTAACCGCGCAATGGCTTGATAATAAATTAGTAACGCGAGAAGAGGCTTGTAAAGGGGCATAAAGTACATACACGTATACTATATATACTATATGCATGTACAGTATATACATAGAACGTATCTGTATCCTATGCAGTGGAAGGCTCCCGAAGGCTACCTTCTGTAGTCCGTAGACCATCCTTCCCCGTCCACCCACTTGTGAGATTTTGAAATTAGAGCTCTGCCCATTTTCCCCTAGTTACCCACTCACTTCTTCTCTCTTCGCCTTGCAAGTATATACAGTTACAATTCATGTTTTTTGAAGCTGAGACGAGATTACATGAATGTTCCCACTACCGTCTTGAAACCGTATGAGAGATAAACAAAATACACGAACCTGCATGATCTTACGCTTGTACAAGGTCTCAGTCCCTATGTGTGTATGTTCATGTGTATGTGAGTGTGTTTGTGAGTGTGTTTGTAGATTATAAACCCCGTCACCTCGTTATGCTAATTATTTTAATTCCCCATCGCCCGTGTCGGCCTATATTAAGCGTCAACTCTATTCCCTTCACCTTTTTCTTTTGCCTTTTTCCCTTCATTCTCTTCTGTTCAAAAGCTGTGTACTTTATGCATGTATAGGTATATAGATTTATGTATTACATTGCGTGCCGTTCTCCTCCCTCGGGGCTATAATAAAGTTACGCTAAACTTGCAGCGCAGCGAGATTTATCTTTGCGGCGAATTTCTTCAAGTTTTATTCCTTATTTTTACTCTTTCACGATAATGCCCCCAATAAAGTATCTCGAAGTTTTTGTACAAAAAGAAAATATTGCCCGCGGTATTATCAATTGGCTCAATTATGTCGAAACTATCTGTTTTTCTTTTTTTTTTAATGCGACACTCAAATTACGTTTTAAAATCAAAAATCAAACGAAGAATCTAATCCGAACTCATGTCCGATTGCACTTTGGGAGCACTAATCAAAATTGAACTTTTGATCGAATCTTCTTAGCGATTACAACTTTCTATCATTATATTAGTCAGATTTTATCGCAAAATAGAAAAGTTCACAAATACATCTCAATATGTTTTAATGATTTTTTTTTAAAAACATCAACCACTGTCAGTAGATTGCTTACGCAGTCAATAACTTAAATTGCTATTTTCTATGATTCGTGTTTTAATTGTAATACCACCGAGCGCGACTGTAATAACATTTTCCACGTGCGTTCCGTTGTATTTACGGTACTGTTTTCTATGTACCCACATGTATGCCAAACAAAGTATGCAATATACAGTGCCATACGTTGCGACGGTTGCGAAAGTGCAGAATACCAGAGAGAGGATGTGTGTGAGGGAGTGAGGGTAGACTCCGCGTGAACGAATTATTTTGGGCGTACCGCGAGAGCTTCGCGGTGGAACCCCGGAAGGCAATTTTCCCAGTTAGCTAGAACCGCTGTTACTACCGAAATACGTTTTCTACATACATCTGAAATAAATATACACACATATGTATTAGTGTATTTATACATACGAAACGTGTAAAGTGAAGGGAACAGGAGAAGAAACTGTATGCCCCTTCGCCAGTCGACCAAAGTTTCCAACTAATTTCCACGCGGTTCGCCTTGCGAGAGCTGCAGTTTTCTGCGCTCTTTTTATATCTGTTTCTCTTCTTCTATATCTTTTCTTTGGTCGACCAAAAGACGATTTTGTTAGCCATTTTTTTTATGCTGTACATTTGCCACTTTTGAAAAGGAGAGAAAAAAAAACGATGCAAAGTGTTCAATGATTTTGCATAGCTGGTACAAAAGATCGCGGGTCGTACGAAGATCTGGGCGTCTACACTTTTCCGTGTTCTCCATAAAATTTCTCCATTCAATGCAAGAGCACGTAAAGGGAGAAGGCGGGAAGTAGAAAAATGAGTCGACGGGAAGAAATTTAATATCGATAGTCTTTCCAAGTATTCTCTCGGTTATATTTTCGATAGACTGGGCATTTGGAAATATAAGCTCGATAAAACAAATATAGTTAACGTGTAGAAAGATATATACAGGCCAAAACATGAGTAGAAATATATTTGAATAGACAAGTGAACTAAAAGTGGAAAGATCGTGGAATATCCTATCACGCTTCCGTTTAATTAAATTCTGATTCCCCGTCAAGTTCTACTGGTTATGAGTCAAACAAAGATCGCTGTGAAGCTAAGAAAGAGAAAGCATGTAGAAAGAGAATAGAGCTTGTTAGAGAGAAAGCAAGATTCGAACCGTTCCGAGGCAGCGGGTGCACGCCGGGTGCGGTTAATGTTTCACCAAACGAAAATGGAGGGTTGTCCTTCTGATATATCTCTTTATTCACATAAATCCTTGGGGAAAAAAAGTTTTTCTGCCTGTCTGTCTACCTACTGGTGTTTTTGACTACATATAGTTCGAGAAATCAGGCTACTTATAAAATAGGCTTCAAAAGATCTTCTGCAGACAAAAAGCTTATAATTTCTCATCAGGTTCAGATGCGACGTTGGCCCCATGGTTCAGAATGCATCAAAAGTCTGAAATGTGGAGATAAATCAATGAATCAATCGTCATATCATTAGATATGCGAATACACGAATCAAATGTCCACTAAGAGGAGTCATGACACTAAATTTTTATTCGCAAAATGGTAAAAAATCGTGGAGATTTTCAATGTTTTTTATATAGCAGTATATATGTCATTGCGTTTGCTTCGAAAACACTGGCAGTTGAACTTTTGACCCTAGCCCTCGGTTCATCTCAAATTTTTGTCACAAAACCTCACAGTCCTCTTTGTTAGACGTTTTATAGCCTCGTTCCCCAGAACCACGGTTGACCACTTGTATTTTTTTTATCTCAATGATTCAATTTCTGTTTAAACAGCAGAACTTTGAAAGTACATAAAATATATCCTTTCCAGCAGCTATTTTCGGAAACCCAAAATGCCCGAATTTTGTAATCGACTCAACTTATGATACAAACATTGAATAGGAATTTTTCGAGCAGTATTTCAGTAAACTTAGCGACTGGTGTTGTGTGGATCCTGATATTTCAAGTTTTCAGTACAAATGCAGTTTATTTTGTTCGCTGTTGGGATTATTTCAATAATCATATCCGGGCTAAACCGAAGGCACAGCTAGTATACATGTTTATATATCTATGAAATTTCCATATGTGCACATTGCAGACTGGTATCTAGAAATTGTCTCGTTAAATCATATGCTTAAGACAATTTATACTATTTCGACAAACGCAAATTTGATGGTATCGTGAATACAAGTGATACCATTTGGATGAGAATAAAAAGCTTCTCAAATAGATAGACAAATATAACATCCATAGATACATTTCTAAAAAAGTCAATTGAGTTACCAATAATAATGTCAGAAAACTTTTAAACCTTTTCACCCTCAATGAAAACAGACAGATAATTAAAAAGAGATATCGTGCGCGTTCATGAGAAAGAACGATAAAATCAGGTGAGAGAGAGATAAAGGTAGAAAAAGAGAGAGAGAAGGAGTTTAATATGACGCTATCAAGAGTCTAGCTCGGAGGGGTTGAGAGAGGGACTAAAGATAAATTGAGAAGCGCACAGAAGAGAAACGGCGGTGAGGGAATAGGTTATAGGGGTTCGGTGTGACAAAGGAGCAAAAGAGAGAGCGAGAAGTCTGTCGCAAGGAGGACGAAGAGGAGGATGTGGGGTCGCAGAGTAACGGAGGTAAAGCAAACAGTTCACGAGGACGAAGTGGAGAACCTGTACTCGAGAATGAATGGGCCGACGGCTGACTATAGCACCGTAAGGGTAAACTCCCGAGGAAGGGCTCCAGGGCAGAACGTGTGTATTTCCTCGTAATATATGGCATTATATACATCGTATCTCCGAGTGTGGGTACGTTTGTGTGCTTGGTGGTACATACAATGATGACAGAAGCGTCAAGAAAGCTAGCTATCATGGTTTCAAGGGTATATTAAGGCAATAATCATATAACAAAAGAGGTGTGGGTCATTCTCAGGCATCTCTCATCCTCTGTGATGGCCCTTTCGGGAGAAATGGATACATAACGGGTTCGTTTGAGATGAAAACTATATGGTCAACTGAGGAGTATCTTTCGCTGTTATTGCATTGGGATTTCAAGTTTGGTTTTTCGTCATACGTACATAGTAGGATATGATCCAAAACAACAGACGGCAATAACAGCGATTCGCAGAAATCCAAGTACAAGAAGTCAGAATTTGTGAGTATGTTCAAGAGAGTTACTTGATTTTTGTTTAAAATTTATCATCGATAAAAAACTATTTTAGTTAGTGATGAATTTCCAATCCTTGGATGTGAAAGTTCTCAAGATACGAACCATGCAAGACAAATATTAAAGAAATCTTGAAAGAATACCAAGTCCAAGTATATACCAAGTAGAGTACCAATTGATAAATTTTATTGAAATATCACATTCATCAATGTTTAGGAACTAGTAATTTTAACTGTTGTCCTTAATTTTTATTAGAAACAATGATATAACACATAAAACTATTCTTTCAAGAAACGAATCACAGTTTGAGAATTAAAAATTGACGTCGAGGGATTTTGAACAGAAAATAAATAGTGAGAACTACGTTCTTGATGAACTGCGATTTCTTTATTGCGGTGGTGGTAAGTTGAAACGAAGTTCTTACTTAAAAGACTGAGCTAGTGTAGAGTGTAGCATTATTATGTTATTTCTTATGAATTTGTCGTATTTATTTTTGGAAAATGAATGTCGTGGCAACAGGCCAAAGAACAGGAAGAATAAAAAAGGGGAAAAAACGACGGAGTGAGAAAGATTTTAGCGGTATGACGACGCGACGAGATGAAATGGTGTATCAGCCAGCGTTCACCTTTTCTTTTCCCTCCTTTCCTACAGATCTTTCCGTTCTATTTTTTTCTCTCTTCTTTTTTGTCTCCGTTGCTTCTCGTTTTTTAGGAGAGAAAAAAAAAGATAATTTGGAAAAAGAGTCTAGCTTCAGATTTTACTGATGAAGCCAGGCAAACTCTGCGGACAACGGTGATGCTAGAGGGTGGAGCAGAGAGTATGGACGCAGAGTTACCCTTCGAATATATCCCTCAACGAAAGATTTCTGAGCCAAAAGCCTCGCGGTGCTATGTGAACCCGTTCCCTCTGTACTCACGTACATACACACTCAACACTGACACACACGTTTCTAAATATGTAGACACACTCTTACTTCTGCTTGCTGCAACATGGAAGTAATAGCGATAGTAGTGGGATCCTCTGGTTCTACTGTTCCTGATGCTTTCGCTCCTACCATTTGGCTACATGTATTTTTTTCCTTCGCTTTATTTTTCTCTTCCGAGGGTGCAAACACTGGTCAGGAACGGAAGCGGCGAAACGAGAAGTTCGTTATATACAATGTGGCATGTGGTTAATATATACAGGGTGCCCGCCACCATGGCTTATGGTAAACACCATAAACTTGGATGCAGCAGTGCATTGAGACCTGAAAAATCTTTTGTTCTTTTTCGATCAGATCCTCTCTCGACGTATATTAATTGTTGTACTTGAACGACCAGTGACAGGGACTATTCACTTTTGGGACACGGTGGGACACCCTGTATCTGCACACACGCACACACACGGAAACACATGTGTATATATATATATATTTGTGGATATTATCACGACCTCTGGAGAAAGAGAAACAGTTCAGAAAAAAGAGGGAACATTCTGCAGTAGAACCACTTAAATGTGCGCCACGACGACTCTTATCGTCGAACTGGACCCCTCTAATGTAATGAACTCTCGCGTGGTCTCACGCTCGACCTCACATTGCTTTTCGTTCCCGCAATCAAATAACAAGACACAATGATATTGGCAAGAAATTCACTAACTCCTCCTTTGCTGCCCTTCGCTTTTCTTTCCCAAAAAAAAAATGAAGAAAAAAAAAAAACACGAAGAACCTGCAAACTAATTTCACACTTAGCCACATATTGACGCGAGCATTCAGACGTTATTGTTTGTTCACATATTTAAGAAAGAAAATGAGATAGAAAAGAGGGTGATAATCCTCTCAAGGATTTTTGGATTTGTGCACCACTTGCACGTTTTTCATCCTTTTTTCTCTTTTGTTCAAATCTCTTTGTGCACGTGAAACTTTTACAGTCATGCGGTGAAAAGTACTTATTGTACTTTTTTCCAGTATGTGAAACGAATCGGTTATTATTTTATTGCGTATGAAAAACACATAAACTCGATTTTCCATTTTTATTTTAAATAGATGGTAAAATTATTTTATTAAAATAAACACCACATGAGCTTTGGTATCTTGTCAAACACGCAGTAAAAATACTGCGGTATTAAATATCAGGTAACTTTTGAAATATAGCTATTTACATGTGGTTGGACTATATATTTTGACATATATTTAAAAATATATATATCACAAGAAATTAAATAACCAGCACGAATTACCTGAGTGTACATTTGCGGTACTCAACGTTCAGTTGCATGACTGCAGTAGTACATTAATGTGAATATCATAATAAAACGAATGGAAAATATAGAAACGATTCGAAACGCAATACTCATGTTCGATTCATATCTATAATGAGGAAAGGTTGAAAGTTTTGTGGTATACCGAAGAGTTGCAGTTTATTCTAGTGGTTTATTTCAAAGTAAATATTATACATCAGTTTCTACATCGATCTGGGGACATACACACGCAAGCATTGACTTCCATTTGGACCTGGTCATGATAGGTTTCAAGCGGAACGTCTTTTGCCTGTATGGAATCATTTAACTGCATAGAAGCTCACAATGTTTATAGTTTATGATGCGCGTATGAAAGCACACATATTTATGTACAGATGACGAGAGAAGGGTGTGAGATAGCTGAATGTCTCGATTCGTCCCGCGGGCATGGTGCCTATTTTATGAATGTAAAGAGAACAAATAAAAAAATAAACGGAAAAAGTGGGAACAAAATATAGAGAGAAAGAAAAAGACGGACAATGCTCACTGGCGGATCGACTGCAGCCGACGTAAATGTTTATCTAGTCGAATGGAAATGTGTGCATATGTTCCCGCGGGGCCGAAAGTTCAGTCCACCCTGTTAGCTCATGTAGATACGAGAGAGACCGACAGAGACGGAGAGAATATGCTCGATTGGTCGTTGCTCGATTAAAGCGATAATCGGTTTCATGCCTGACGTGTGCGTATCAGGGCGTATGACGTATACGAAAAGTACTTGTACAACATACATCTGCACAATGCACGTATGCAATTTTCATTTTTTCCCCATTTCTACACTCACTGCAGAATCGAAAAATTGCGATCACCCACATTTTTTTTTATTTTTTATTATTTTTTTAATTCATAGATCGAGGAAGGAAGGTACACCAGGAAAGGGAACGAGATAAAAAACACTGTGGAACACCGATCGAGGCAGGGTTTTGAGTGGTTTGCAGTGCTCTGCAACTCTGTTCCATTTCAGACCAGAAGAGGAAGAGATAGAGGGGGGAAAAAGGGTGCATGCGAATTTCACAGATGGCATGCTGTTATACTACTGGTCACAGAGTGGGTCTCGCTTCTATATAAACATATACCTCATATTACAATTCGCATATGTTGATACGGTAGGCAAGTTACGTTCATCTGCCTGTAAATTCCGGCTAATTCACGAGTCGACAGTACAAACTACGTTTTCCCTGCACCTCTGCACACTCGTTCATCCTTTCTCTGGCTAGACCACCACCTACCAACTACCTACACAGTCTGCTACGAGCTTGTCTCGCGTGAAAAATGAAAAATAGCGCAGCTGCGTTCTCCATTAACCGCGAATGTATTATTTACATTTCCGGACGATATGCCATATCGAGTATGTATTAACACAAATGTGAAATCTGTGGTTACAGCAAAAAAAGAAAATAAACTAAAACCAGTCTTTAGAAATATTTTTTTACTCATTGCCGACAAATTCTTGCTCCAATGAGTAGAGTTGGATTGACTACAATGAATACGATTATTTCGCTATTTTCATTGCAGATGATAACTCATGCTTCTCGGCCAATCAACACATTCCTATAGTTTCATCGTCAAATGAGAATATCGTTATAGACGACATCAATTGTGTTACTAACACCAAATATTTGTTTCGTTTACCAGATGTAAATGCGGTAACTTACAATCAGTGAAATACTAACATTAGAAGACGTGAAGCTTACAGCACTAACAATGTAAAAGGCGATTCGTTAGATCATTGACTTCTAAAGGGGTTTTTTTTTTCGACGATCAGGGCCTTGCCCAAATAGATTATTTCCGGTGGTTCCAGAAAATGTATATATGGACGAAGGCGGTTTACCCGGGCGCCTGAGCACGAACGTATATATTCTACTTCACTACAGGGAAAAATCTTGGACGTCGAAACGTGGCTGACGTTGCTGCAAAGAGATTTCCCCCGTGGCATACACGATGTACACACAGACATCACATACACCGTACAAGAAAGATCGGTTTCGATGCTCGCCGCGCGTGGTTCTTTGGATTGCGTTATAAATCGTCAATGCGGTACTTATAATGTACCACGTACGGTATAATTTAACTGCATACATTTTTTACGAGCCTGTACCTATGCCCGACAGAGTAACTATACGTATATACCCATAATCGAGGGCTCGTACATTTTGTAAGGTACAAAAGGGGGAAGGATCACCAGGGTGTGGTTTAGCCGGTGGGAATGATTTGCGGAAAGTTCGCCGAGAACAATTTGTCGAAAACAATTCGTCGAGAACAATTCGCCGAAAACACAATTCGCCGAAAACACAATTCGTCGAATAACACAATTTGCCGAATCACAATTCGTCGAATCACAATTCGCCGAATCACAATTCGCCGAATCACAATTCGCCGAATCACAATTTATAGAAAATTTGCAGAAATTCCGTCACAAATACTGAACTATAGCGCGCAATATTTTTACGGACTTTCGACTATAACAGAAAATATTTATAGAAATGTTTAACTACAGCGGGAAATAGTCTGAGATTTTCAACTATTGCGGATAGATCCTCCACTATTGCGTGGTACTCCGTTTCAAAACTATAACGGAAAATATTCTTAGAGGTAACTAACTATAGAGGGAAAAATTAATAAATATTTTTAACTAAAGCGGAAATTTTTTAAAGTTTTGTTTTCGATCCCAACAGAAAATATTCTTCACGGATTGCGTGGTACTCCGTTTCAAAACTATAACGGAAAATATTCTTAGAGGTAACTAACTGTAGAGGGAAAAATTAATAAATATTTTTAACTAAAGCGGAAATTTTTTAAGATTCGGCGAATTGTGATTCGGCAAATTGTGATTCGGCGAATTGTGATTCGGTGAATTGTGATCCGGCGAATTGTGATTCGGCGAATTGTGATTCCGCGAATTGTGATTCGGCGAATTGTGTTTTTCGACGAATTGTGTTTTCGGCGAATTGTGTTTTCGGCGAATTATTCTCGACGAATTGTTTTCAACGAATTGTTCTCGACGAATTTTCCGCAGACGGGTGGGAATAGCTTCAAACGAACTTTCGACAGAACAAACATTGAAGAATTTAATTTTTTTTCCTTTGTTAACAGAAACAATAATGAAAAAATATATATATGTATTAATTGATCGTTCGAATGAAGAAACAGTTAGTTTTTTAATGTAACGTCCTTTCTTGGTTTATTCATTATGAATTATTTAATTACTTTCGAAATTGTTATATCATCGATCGATGCTCAAACGGCGTATTAATTAGAAAATATACAATTTTGAATTTATGGTTTTGTGTCGAGAAAACATGTGTTGAATCCACAGTTTAAAATGAATCGTGAGCAACGAGTTTGTATCCAACTCTGAAAAATCGAGGCTGCAAGAGCAACAGAGCCGCTAAAAATAAACTTCATTTATTATTGGTATAGGATATTATTAAATCCGGTTAGCTGTCGTTTGCTCACTGAAACTAAGTTCCAACCTCTTCCTCTCACGCGCTCTGATATAAAGAAAGATAAAAGTGAGTCTGGGTAGGTGGAGTTCGGCGTTGAGATACAGCGAGAAATGCGAGGGGGTCGCGCTGGAGAATCGGGGACAGAAAAAAAGCGAACTCTCGGTGGATCCTCGAGTTCTGATGGAGGAAAAAAAAGGAGAATGGAAGAAGAGAGGAGGAGAGAGAAAGCGAGAGTCGGTGAATTTATTAACTTTGAAAGCTGCCCCGCGGTACCACGACGGTTGCAAACGTTCTCTTTCTCTTTTACTCTTACGGGACGCTTTCATACGATACAGATAGTGAAAAGAGAAAATTCAAGCCAAACCTCGATTTCGTCCTTCAGCCAAGAGCACCGAGTCTTTCCTCTTCCTCCCACCTCTCTTCAACGACTTGTAATTTCATATTCTAGATGTATATTCTTTGAAGTTTTTGTGCCTCATCGACTGCCTCTTCCTCTATCTCTTTTAATAGTCTTTAGAGTTTTCCAGACGAAAACATTTTTGTAGCGGTATAAAAAAATAATAACGAAAAAAAAAAAACATACCCCCTTGATAGAGAAAATTGAATTATTTCGTTGGCCTGAATAATTTTCGATAAATATAGCAAACATCCCTCAACTCTGACATCGGAATATACGATTATTGTTAATTCTATCAGCCATTTAAAATATCAAATGTTTTAGTAAACCGAACAAATCCAAAATTTCATCCACATCTTTTATTGTATTCTTTAAAAAAATTCCTTTATCGTGTCATTAAATGAAATTGCATTTTGTTTAAAAAAACAAATCCATACGTAAACGAAGCCCTGAGTATTGAGTCGGTTTTGGAATGAAAAAAAAAAAAAAAAATAGGTTGTCTCAAGATCTGAATGCATAGAATTGAAGAAATCCTCAACTTCCTCAGAACTGTGTTTCGTCGACGAGGATGGCTTTACAAATATACTATCGACGTGTGGCGCGAGCAATAGAGCTCCCATTATCGGAGCTTTAACTGTCGGTAGCCAACGGAGATCGAAACCATGGAATCTTCACCTCTGTCTTACGAAAAAGGATGGTAAGGATCTGCAAGAGCGAGGGTGAAAGATATCTTCTCTCATCTTTCGCACACGCATCACAGAAAGTCGTGTAACCGTAAACGGATCGATCAGGATTGTTGCGATCAGCTCAAGACAGCCATCAGCAACTTTCGCTCTCCCTCATACACGCATACGACCCAAACAATTTCTCTTGTGCGTTAGAATATCAAGGAAAGCCCTTGAATATAAATGTGTATCTCAGTATTGCTGAGTCAAGAGCACGCGATCGCTATTTATCAACAGGAAACCATATAATGCTCTCTATGAATTTATATAGTGAAAAATATTTTTTTTGGCGAAGGAAAAACTTTTTTACAATTGGTTAAGGATTTTTTGTTCATGTTAAGCTCATGGAAGGTCATTTATCAACAATTCGATTCAATTTCTCTGTAAATATCTTTATTTTGATCGTATTCGAAAAACAGATTGCGGAGGATCTTTGTGAAGAGACTTTATGTGACTAAACAAAGAAGAAATTGCAGTTGAGAGAAAAAAAGATGAACGGAGGCGATGCGAGGCAAAGAGATAGTGGTTCATTGCCATTGGAAAGGGTAGTCGTAGACCATACAGCGTTACGAGAATATAGGAGCAAATGCTCCATGAATGAAGGATGAGGTCTTGAGGGCTGTACGACAGCCCTTCTCAAGGAGTGCTCCAGGCTACCCTTTCCCTTTTGCCAGGACGTTATGCCAAAATAATGCTCCGCATGAGCGTGGTCCTTCGACCGAAAGCTCTTTGGGAAGAACGTTTATCCTTCATTTTGTATGTTTGTGTAACTAATAGCTCTTCAGTTTACTCTTTTGGGATCTTATGTGGTTACGTGCTTAGTTGCCATACATTTCTATAAACATTTTACTTCTGATAAATCGGAACGTCATCAAAGCAACCTTCTACAAATCGATTCTCCATGGGATGCGATAATTATCCACAATGTTTCACTGAACGACAAGCTTCGTTTATGCTTGCACTTACATGGAATATTCAACTAATAATTCATTCTGTGTGGCAGAAGCGTAACCTCGCAAAGGGAGAACGTTGAAGCGTATCTATTTGAGTATGCTTTTGGATCTGTGACCTTATCCCAGTCAGTTAAATATGAAACAATGATTTTTCTTCCAAAACAAACAGATTTTTTTTTATTTCTAATAAAATCTGTTTACCTTTGAGACATTTTTGTTGAAGTATTTTATCTGTTTATACAAATCGAAACAGAATCAATACCGGCATAAAAAAAATGTATGTTTATCACTTCGCATGGAATTTGAAAATCATTGCATCAAACTTCCCGTTATCGCTTAACTATCGGGTGTTTTGAACTCTTTGACATAACCCTGGTGGAAAAGAGTAAAATAAAACATTTTTTATTATATTACTTGATACGAATTTTTTATATGTGTATGTATACGTTTTTACGCATACGCAGATGCACATAAAGTGGAGGAGAGAATGATTTCCTCGATTCGGTTTTCTCTTCGGTGCTGAAAATCGCGATTCCGCTGACGCGCCACATATGCGCTCTCTGATGGTACTTCTATGCTCGCTCAGACATCACATATCGCTCGTACGTTTGGGAATTTCATGGAATAGAACCGAGACATCGTGTATATATGTGTATATACGGTTTATCCTATAGTTCGTAGCCATGAAAGATTCATGGCACGTTACACTTGCCTTGCAGGGCAGAAGCTGGCAGAAGCGCGTCAGGAAGTGCCACACGCCATGCCAAAGCGTATAGATGGATAAATGTGAGGGTAAACTCTTATGAGCCGTTCAGTGTTTTCTTCCAATCTTTTCCCTTCTTTCTTGATCGAGCTATTGTTCAAAACAAACTTCTTTCTAGCTCAAAATACTTTGTCACAAGATTGTTGAAAACAATTGAAGCAAGTTCTTAGAACATGCTGCCTCGGAAACGATTTTATCACAAAAAGAATTTAGTTTTGTTTGAAAAGTCTTTAAAAACAACAACCATTTTATTACGCGTGTTATTACACACGTATAGTTTATATAATATTATTGCAATTCAAAGTTGTACACTGTGGTCTTTTGTGCTCATCAAATTATACCAGGGATAGAAGGTTATGCAGCACGAGCATTTTCTTTCTTTTATTTTCCAAGTCTCTGGCTTACGAGTCACGAGCCCAAACGGAAAGGATGGTATTATGAGACTGGGATGAAAAGGGTAAAAAAGCGGATACAGCTTACTTGAGAATCGAGGAAAAATCAGGGCTTCATTGCGATCAACCAAGAAGTACCTTCAGAAACGAAGAGAGAAAAAAATAGGAGAAAAAAGAGAACCATAAGAGCTTTTCGAAGCCCCAAGGGTTGTTTTTCACGTGCCGATTCCGCTGGACGTTAGTCCGTGTTCGTTCACCATCGGTATAATACATAATACTTATACGTATATATACGAATCGATGTACGAATACAAAAACACATAAAGAAAGAAGAAATGCGCGCACAATACATTTCAGGAATTACGTGCCAAGGATCGTGAGCATGGTGGGATCTTCGAGAAGTATCAGCCGCAAAGTTTGGAGATTCTGGCACTATTGCTCGTGTGTGGGTGAATGTTTGCCTACCTATACATATGATCTTGTACGAATTAGGGCGTAATCACGGAGAACCAGGAACGTGCCTGGACAGCCCTCTCGAAGTAAACCCTCTCTCCACTTTATGTCTCCTACTGTACTTCGTTTGGCCTTTCACTTATATTTCGACTAGTTATATTAATATTAACGAGCTCGTAATGGTTCTGAAGAGAGACTCGTTGCACTGTTCATATGAAGAGGAATTCTTGGTGTCGGCCTATCATTTCGAATGGACTAAAATTATTTGCTCAAGTGTATTTCTTTGTCTGACTCTCAAGTGGTGGGTACGATAATTATAAGCTTCTAGAGGGTATACTCAAGGTTCAGATGCGGAACAGTAGAGAGGAAACCTGGCAAAATGGATTCCACATTATACTGTGGTTTCTAGCAAATGGAATTATCATAACATGAAAAAAGCCACATTCAACTCCAAGTTTGTACGTCAAAATAAACGAGTTAAGAAAGAACTTGGTATCAGAAAAAATTGTGCGATTAGTCTACACAAGTTCATCGAGAATTGCGAATATACTTTTTGACTCTGTCGTTTCTATTTCTATTTCTATTCTATATATATCGATCATTCGCTCTCTCATCTTTTCGGTTCATGAACTCTTCTTAACCAGCTCGTAATAAAGCAAAAAATACCGTTTTTCTCCGCATGAAGGAATTGGATAAGAGGACAATTAATTATCCCTATTATTGTACCATATCTTTGTTTCCACTTCGTTTTTGTTCATGCGGTGAATCGACACTCAAAGATATGGATGTTGCGAACCAAATTCCATCGGCTCAAACTGTTTATTGAACTGTATTACTGGTTTATTTTTTAAAACGTTTGCCTGAAAATTTCGAGTTACACGAATCACGTTTTATTATTTATCATCGGGAATGGACATTTTTATGACTTCAGTTTAATGATTCCAGCAGACTTTTCACCTCTAACACCTGGCGAACATTAGAGTTTAAATATTCAGAATATAACGCTAGACGAGATTACGAGAAAGGTCCTCAAAACCACGAAAGCATTTGTCGTTGAATATAGTACCTGCGAAAAGCAGATAATGCTAAAAAATAAAATAACGTAGAATATCCGTGAGCGGAGACGAAGGGAAGAGGATAAAACGAGATAGAGAGAAAAAGAGTCAAAGAAATATAGGCACACAGACGTATATGTCAGAGGATGAGGCCTCTGGAGGATGGAAAAGGGGCAAAAGTCGAGAGGGAAGGACGAAAAAGATTTGGCGTTAAAAAACGCGAACGAAGCAGAGAAGAGGTTATCCCTTTTGCTTGTTCGCCAGGAAAGCGTATCCGACGAGTCTGAAATCTCAAGTAGCTAGCCACGGTGCTTTCTTTATGCTTCTTCTTACTATTTCTCTCTTTCGGTCTCTGTCCTTCTCCTTCTGATTTTGAGACGAGCAGAGTCACGGCCATCAGCCAGCAGAACCTTTTCAGAGTGAACGCAGTGCTGATGCCTCGAGGAGGAGACATGCAAGAATCAGGAGGGAGCACAAGGATATTTCGACGATCACGGAGAAAATTTTCTTCCTCCTCGCGAGGAATATACTCAATCTCGCTTTGTACACTCTCTCTTTTCCTGTCGCAGACAATCAGAAATTGCACACTCATATATAAATCGCTGTCTGTTCGCAGTGATGTCGACGAGTCAAGAATCTTCTCGTAGAATCTCGATACATCAAAAAATGTCTAAGTTTGAGAGCAACGTCATTCCCAATGTCAATTCTCAATATTTTTTTTTGTCCAGCCTCTGAAAATAATGAGAATTTTATTACCAAGTTTTCTTTTAAATGTCATTCATACAATTAGTAGTAAAACTTTTCATACCAGTAGAGTCAACATATACTCTAATGGCGTCTGTTCTACTGTGAATAATTCTTCTATTCTACTGAACTACACACCAACACTACTGATTCCAAGCCCTTTACAATGAAGAAATTAGTTTTCGTGACAATTGAAGTTGAAATATCTGAATAACAACATTTTTATGTTAAATTTCTTTCTGGAGATTCACAAAATAATTCTTATTTCGATGTTCTACGGAGTAAAAGATGAACCGAAGCGATGAAGAACAAAAAAAAAAAAAAGAAATCAGCAAGAAGGTAATTAAGAATAGGAAAATGCATTGAAGAAACTTTTATCCAATTAGATCTTCCAGAGATGTTCTCTCTGTATGCCAAAAACGTCTCCAGTCCTATCGGTATATTTCGAGGGCCATATAACTCAAGGTGACCATGAAATGGTAGTCCTTTTACCTCTATTTCGCAAATGGCTCGTAAGAAGATCGAGGGAAAGATTTAAAGAAGTAGGAGGTAAATTTCATTTGGTTCGCAACTGAAACAATAAATTCTGAAGTAGTCTAGCCTAAAATTCGAGTCTGTTCAACAGGACAAGTATGAAGATATATAGGTATCAAATATTTTCCATCGTTACGATCAATCTGGGTCTTGAAATTTGGCTCTTGCCTGGTTTGTGGACCACGTGTAACATATGTCTATATCGGGCAAAAGAAATTACATTCTTCACGAGGTAAATCCTTCCTTTAGGGTCACACAATCATATGTTCGGTCATGAGAAAATCTCTTTTACACCTCGAAAGCACATCTTTGATAATCAAATAAACAGGAGCCAATGGACTTTCTCAACAAGCCTATACTTATTTTCTCCATATATAAACCCACCTATAACATGTATCAAGAAAGACAGTGTAACTGTTCAGATAGCACCGACTACTTGCACATAACTCTAGAGATATATACATAAATATATATGGGTATATTCACATGTTGTCAGGGAAGGACGATACACAAGACTGCACGTCTTTTCAGCAAAAGCTTCTCCTTCTACTCTTTTTTTTGTCTCGTTCTCCCTGTTCCTCCTTCTTCCCGTAATACACTATATCTTCAGGGTGTAAGACATGAAAAATGCATCTGACGGCCCTCGGAGGCACTTTGCCGTTCAAGAATCCTGCTTCGGTCCTCCCCTCGTACCTTACAACTTAAATCACCAAGCAACGCCAACCTGCCACTACTTTTCGGATCGAAAGTTATACCTGCTTGGGCACAAAAGTTACCACACACTCGTGTGGGATATGTTTTTACCAGCATATCTGATTTTCCCTCTATACATACGTATCTTTTCTCTTTTATCCCTATTTCTCTTTGTGCGGTTGTTGCATTACTTGAGCATATAATGATGGTGGAGCTCTCTCGCTATCTGCAATGATTCTTTCCTACTAACCCTCTCTTTACAAATTTCCTGTCGACAACATCGTTACCTATCTTATTTCTGTCAAACTTCCCTTTACAACCTTTTCATAACCACGATGTCAATGTTGTACACACCGGATGCTATCATCTCTGTGAAATCTTGTGTATTATTCTAGATAGAAACTTATCAGAACCTTGGGAACTTTGCTAAGGTCTCGCTGAAATTAAGTTTACGTAAAAAATAATAAAACTATTAATTCCTGTCAAAATCGGGCTTTAACTAACATTTTTTAACAGTTAAGTTCTGTAATGGCAACGTGAAGGGAAAAAGAAAATGTTGGGACAAGCATTTGGGTATATTGCAAATGTTTGAGATCCCAGCAAAGAGTTCTTCATTAATACTTGACGTCATGAGCCCTCTCATGTCATGTTATAGTTATCGTACTTTGAAAATGAAGGAGTTCTGGTGTACTAGAAATCTAACGATAACGAAGACGATAGAGTTTGTAAAGTTTAAGCAGTATGGCTTCTCGTAATGCCACGAAGGAGTGAAGGGTAAACAAAACTGCATTCTAAACTCGAAAATAAAGTGAACATCAAAACGAAATTATTTCAATCTTTAGAGATTTAAATTACACTTTCGTGGCATCTTTAATGTTAATACGAAAGATTATTGAATAAGAAAAAGTTCACGTTCTATTCATTACTTTTTTCAATACATTCAACAGTTTTGTTTGGCATTAGACAACAATTCACCGTTTCATCTAAAGTAATTTTCGGCAACAACTGGCGTATTTTGACAAAAATTCTAAATGTGGTCTATAGAAGACCAGAAACCTTCAACGCTATGAATGGTACGTGCTAGTGATATCAGTCGATCTTCATAATCATCCGCCGGATCAATCTTTCGAATGTTAAACCATCAAACCCGTATTGGAAGACCTGCTGGCCTGCGACAAGATACTGTGATCGCTCGGCCTTTATTCTGTATTGCTGTCAACTTCGAAACGTATACACGACTGCACAACTACAAATTTCCCTTGCGTAATGCATATGAATATGCAGTTATAACGGGTCGATAGTGTTTCAAACATACAGACATATGAGCCTCTGTATACCTGAATGTATACATTTTCGTGAATATGTGTATCGCTTTCCCATGTTAGGTAAATTAATTTTCTTTGGGAATAGTGACGGGTTATAGGAGTGACATGTTCAATCGAAAGCACTGTGTTGTCATCAGAGAATCAGCTGCATGTTTGGTTAGTTTTATGGACTCTCCCTTGCCATGTGTTAATAAATTGTTGCTTTTAACAACGATTTAACATTAGAAAGCGCTTTATGGTTACTTCGTCATTATCAGAACGCAGCAATAGTGCAAATAAACTTGTTTGCATGTAACAAAAATATAACATATAACTGTTCTGCTTGTATCAAGATAGACCGACATCTTTTTCAACTCGAAAAGTTCAGTACTCCCTTTGTTCTAACACTCGCAAGGACTCTTACGGAAGTACGTACAATGAATATATATACAGAACTCTATATATCCGCAGGTGTCACTTCTGTTAGCACTCGAGCGACCAGGGGTAAAAAACACCTCTTGCCCCTACATATAATCATCATGTAGAATATTCGCCATACATAAGAAGACGCAATAAGCACGTGAGTATGAGTAACCGCATTTTTCCAGGTATTGTATTCAATTATGCAACGCATTACCAAGAATCAAGGTTCCTGTGATGCATGCAGTGGGGCACGTCGCATAATTGCACGCATGCGACCCTCCATGAACTTTCGATATAACGTATGCATGCCTTATATATAGCGAGACTGCGAGGGTCGCTACCTCCTGAAAGCAACTTGTTTCTATGTATATATACTCATGTATAAAAAGCTATGTATTTAAGGTGGATTCATACCATTTGGTGATGGATCCAACAGATATGTATTTTAAAACGTCTATTTTTGTATATTTTCTACGGCCTATAATACAAGGACAATAAATAGCGGATATGAGACATAATTCAATAACGCGAATATGGTTGAGTGGTTGACAGTTACTTCATATCGCTCATAAGGCTTCAGTGACATTCATGAATGTCCTGAAGGGGAAAAAGAACCGTAAATTAGCTCATTCGTGTATTATTAAATTAATCTTTCAAATCGAACAAAATACTAGTCGACTGGATTTCAATAGGTGCCGAAAAATGGACGCACCAACAAAAACGCGTTATGCGGATACATTTACAGGTATACTGCATATAATTAGTGAAGTACAACTTCGTTGAGAGAACACGTACTATCTGATTGTGGAAACTTCACTAATTGGTGAATTGTGTATATAACGCGTGACTCACGGCTGGTTCGTGACGTCAGTGAGTCACATGGTTGTAAGGGCTCTTTTGCTCTGTGCAACGAGGCTCTCTCGAATTTGCACGCAAAATATAACAAGTCTACACGCACACACATTAACCATGCCGGCTATGCGACTTACAATAATCGCTTGTGGTGTTTCGCATTTTGTTTCTCTCAATTCACCTC
This sequence comes from Campoletis raptor, assembly GCA_948107755.1. Taxonomy (NCBI): domain Eukaryota; kingdom Metazoa; phylum Arthropoda; class Insecta; order Hymenoptera; family Ichneumonidae; genus Campoletis; species Campoletis raptor. Next base: position 6,040,955 of record OX403624.1, read on the forward strand.
ACAACCCTCCCTCTCGCATGCTTGGGCACGTGTTATAAACTTATTTTTGCCCACCATAGTTTTCCACCGTTATACACGCGTGCGCTACGAAGTCAATTCGATATATCTGTATATGAGACACACCGGAAAATGTGTATGAGGTTCTCGCACGCTATTACCGAGAATTCGCAACCGGCAAGGGAGGGTAAGTTTTTTCAACCGAGAATGACTGATATTTTGGTTTCTACACTTCACCGTTAGCGTCACATGTTATCGAGGGTTTCATATATCTTTTATAACAATCCTAGTGTCGAATCGAATGCACGCTAACATTCTCAACGCAAAATTATTTAATTAAACATCATGGGGGACGATATCGTTTAATTATAATGAATATTAAAGTAGATGCAATATGTGTAGAAAAAGAATAACTTTTTTTAGAGAAATGGACACCGTTCTAGAAAATACCCGTTAAAGTGACGCGTGTTCATCATCGGTTCATTCCTATCCATACCTTCTTCGTTTGCTAATAAAGCTAGCCAACGGTTTTGTAAGTTGTGTTCGCTTGTTTTCAACGCGTTGGAGTTTTCCAAACAAAAAGGTAGTGTAATTTGATGAAACTCTGTCTACCAAATACCGTAAGCTCGAGGCGAGAAGTTTCGGGAAATCAGCGAGCGAAGCAATAATATTGGTATTTCAAAATAAACGGTGCAAGCGGTTGTTTGCATAAAGTCTTAATGAGGGAGGATATATATGAGACAAGACGCTGTTGGCGAGTATAGACAGGCATCATTGCGTACTCGCCAATCAGCAATGTCTGATTAGAGGCTGGTGGAAAGAGAGAGAGAGAGAGGCCTCATTAATCACCCTCTCAGCATTATACCTCCCTTCATTACTTATGCATTATGCTTAGAATGTCGATCTTACAAATCTTGTTTACAAAAGGTAGTTTAAGATTTAAGAAACCTTCCTACCTGAGTCGACGATAAACAGGATTAAGTTCACAGCTATTAATTTTTTAACGTTTTGATAGTCAGTGACCGCAAACCAGAGAACAGTTGCTCTGAGATGAGAAAAAAACAGCGTAGAAAACTACTGATTTCGAAGGCAAAATGGCACAGAATTTGTGATCTGGGAGTCTGAAGCCAAGGATGTCACGACGGGAATTTGTCAACGACTGAACGCGTGGAGTTCGGAGAAATTATCATATGGAATCGTACAACAATTATTCTTCGTTTTACATTGAGATAAATGAAAAGTTTTGATAAAAATGAATTAGAAATGGAATGATGATAATCAATAAAAACAATGCTGCTGATTTCATAACTTATTTTGTTGGTTGGATCGAAGCTGAAAATTCTACAGGAACTACGGGAAGAAAAGCATCGGTGATTCAATTTATGTTGAAATGTGTTTTGATTGAAAGAAATATCTGATTTGATTAAGGTCGAGGATGCGTGTACACACCGCAGGAAAATAAAGGAAGGAGGAAAACTATTCAACTGTAGTGGAACAACCAACAGAGCTTTCACCGTATCAGGATAATGTTGAGAAAGCAAGACCGTTCTTTACCGAGGGCTGATTACTCAGTTCGATTTACTGAGAAATGAGTCACAGCGAAATCCAAGAGACATTAATTAACCCCGGCTGTGGCACAAGTCGTAATTAGCGAAACGTTCCTTCAGAGAGATAGGGCGAAAGATAGACATGACTCTAGAACAACAGACGGAGAAGGTGAAAAACAGGAGATAGGGCAGAAGAGGAAACAGCGATCAGCCCTTCGACAGCCCTCACTGGAACTGGTAATGTCTTATAAATATAGATATAGAGAAAAGTGACTAGAGATCGAGCGAGAAGTCTTTCTGCGTGTACTCCAGGCAAGATGAGAGTTTACGATTCTGGTAGATGTTGATGCCGCGTTTGCCAAACGAGCCACTAGGATAAAACTTTTCGGAAGAAATTAGAATTCGGACGGTAAGCTCTCGTTCGAAAACTTTGAATCTCTCTTTCTCTTCATTATCTCATACTCTTTCTAAATCTTACTTTGTCGGTTGTAGAAGTACTTTTTCTCATTTGATAGAAAAGGCAACAACCATTGCTGAAAGCAGTTCTCTCTTTTCTCACCTCTATCTTTCGAAATAGAGTGAGAAGCTAAGAAAAAGTAAAATAAAAGTAGAATAAAAATACAGCAACACAAAGTGCTGCCATGGCGAAAATTAATTGTGGCGAAGATATAAGAAATAAAGTGAACAAGCAACGACTGTGCTGAGTGTTTATTGGATGGTAGACTCCAGGAGTTTGCAGGCCTTAAGAATCGGAAAAATGAAAAGAGCCGACTAAGAGGGTGCGAAACAGAGAGAATGAAGAAAAGAGAGAAGAACGTGTTTACGAAAATTAGCAATTCTAATATTTATACCATAGCAGGGGACACATTTATTAATTAAGTCAAAGTGGTACGGAATGTAGCGGGAAATGGAAATAGTGAGCGGAAAATTTACAAAGTGTAGGAAAATGCGAGCGTAAGAGGGGCGATCCAAGCACAAGAGTAATATACACCGAGAAAAATGTCTTCGTTTATTTTCCTCGAAAAATTATGGGACGTTTCCAGCACGAATCAGCTGTAACTGAGAGATGAAATGTTGGAGAAGGATCTCACCAATCGCCGTAGTATAAAAAGGACGGAGAAAGTCCAAGAGGCGACTGGAGCTTCTGTATATGCGAGCTCGAGTCTCGTAGCACACTGCTCAGCAAGAAACTTTTAATTCAGTAACTTCTGGATTAAATTATCACGCTGGTAGAGAACTAAACTAAAGAGCGAGGAGGCTGGAGATAAAGAAAAAGAAGAGCGAGAGAGAGACGGAAAGAAAGAACAGCAAGAGGAGACTGCGAGACAACGATTGTCTTAAGAAAGATTAAGAAAAGAAGGTCGACAGCCGCGAGTTTGCGGACCCAGCTCTTTAATCCATATCCCAGGGTTCTTCATACATAAATATATATACGATTTATTTTCCTGCTGGTTGGCTCTCTTTTACTTCCTCTCATCCGCTACTTTGAAGAATCAACACCACACACTATCGCCAAAAAGATGTATCTCTTTGTTTCACGTCTTTGCAGGGTCCCTGAGGCGGAGAAAGATCTTTCCAGAAAAGCAAAGTACTTTAGCACGTGCTACTTGTGCTGGGTAAAGGCGTTACAGCCGCTCGTAATACACCCTTTATCTTCTCACAGATAAATGCCACCTTTTATTCTTACATTTCGCGTTTCATCATTATATGTCGTTTGTATTCAGCCCATTCAATTGCTCTTTCTCTCAGGTCACGTTTGCACGTTTTCTTCGCGATGTCAATGAAGCTGATTATAACAATTCTATTCGTGTAAATTTGGGGTTGACCTACTCTGTGTTTTATCCCCTTGTCATCAGACGAAACTTCTATTGATATGTTCATCAAAAACGATCAATTTTTTTCATTTTTCTGTCATAAAGGACATAAGAAATAATTTGAAACATTATTATTGTAAAAATCTTTAAATAGATCGGAAATACGTACAAAAAAAGCGCAAAAGTGTCGGAGCATCAATTAATCGAATACAGGGAAAGGTAGACGAAAGCAAATCACTGAAATAGTGTAAATTCAAGACTAATAGGCACAGGGATAGGTTGACTAAAATAAGCTTAAGGAAGCAATACGAAGAGTCGAAGTATAAGTGCTATAGAAAGACTTGCTGCATCCAAACCAGGGATTTGAGGAAAGTCCGAACTACGGTTGACTGGATAAAGTATATCATTCCTTGTTATTCTCAGGGTTCTCCGAATTTCTCGTTCCGCTCTCTTTGCGACTGTACACAGACTGCATAAGTCAAGAGACAACGCGCATTGCTTTTCAGCGACGAGCGGACTCTTTACCAATCTCGATATATAACCAAAAAGGGGTTTCGCAGAAAAAGGACGCACCGCATGAGAAACTCCCGTTCTTCTTCCTTTTCGGAAGAAGAAGATGAGGGAGAAGATAAGGTGGATGCATGCTTCAGAGGATGAGCCAAAGCAAGGAAGAGTTTGCTCAGGCTATGAGTGTATATACTAGCAGAAATGAATTGGTAGTAGTATATACTTTCGAAGTGGTATTAGCTCTGGCAAAAGAAGGAAAAAGATGTGTACACGATGGACGGTGGGGTATGGATAAGAGAGAAAGAGTTCGACCGACCAGAAGAACTTCATCTCGACTGCTACTACAGCTTCGGTACTGCGGGTATCCCCGCGACGAGATGCTTCAACGAGATGATGGTTGCAGGAAAAAGGTCCTGCATTGCGACAACTAATGAACCATCTCGGAACAGTCCTAAAGTCTTTCGAGACGTGACGACGCAATGCAGTCAATCGGTTTTGCCAGACTTTTCTCTACTATCACCACCACTACTACCATCAACGTTACCAATTGTACGTACGGTGAAGGATGACAGCTATTTGAATGGTGATGGCCAAGTCCTAAAATTCAGACTTTATCTTGCAGCCAACAATATCTATACATGTTTCGATTCCGCAAAGCGAAAAAAACAGTACGTAGCCGAAAAAGAAATGGCAAAAAGATGTACTTCTCTTTGTCTTATTCCTGCTCCATAAAATCATTTATTCCAACAAGGACAGTGTGCACAAGGGAAAACGTTCGATAGAGAATCTATGACAGTGTATGGATGTATCTTTTTTGTAAGATATTTTGCCAAAAAGTTCACGGTTTTTATTCTTTAATTGTTATTTTTTGCACCACTTTTGTAGCTGCATGTAAAAGTTTAATGTTAAGAATCGATTTACACATGGGTTCTGTATGAGCTGAATTTTGGAGGATCACGTTTGGAGTTTTTGTCAATGCATATGTAAAAATGCCCACTGAGAGACTCGATACCAAGAAGACCCGAATGAGGTGGTGCAGTGAATGCGGAGAGAATTCACGAGTTTGCCGTTCCGGCCTTTGCTGACCTCGCAATAAAGGGGATTGGCGGATCAAGACAAGAGGACCAGTCCACGAATCCTGTAAATGTTCTGAAAATCCTCGGATAACGTTCTCTTCTCACGATTTTTCTCATTTTCCCCTCCATACTACTTTTGGCTTTTTTTTTGGCTCGTTCAGGATCTGCGCTCTCTCTGATAATTGCGTTAAAGTAGACGAGGGTTGCACAAGACTCGTGCTACGCGGAATAATAAATTTTCGGGAAGCAACTAACGTTAGGGTCGGTTGAGTAGAGGTAACGGTTCTTGCACTTGGTCAACAACGCCTTCTACATAAACGTTTCCTTTGTTTATGTAAAAAAAAAAACTTTGAGATAAATACAGGAATTCTCAATAACATTGAAAATGCAATTATTATCTTTATGGTTTATTGTAAATTCAGTACCATCTCCAAAAACTTAAAATGACGAGTTTCTCTTCTAGAACCGATAATTCATTTACTGCATTGAAATGTAAATATTCCATATTGAATTAATCCATTATAATGTGAATCATGGATGTACCAAAGATGAATGTATTTATACGAACAGTCTGCAGCGAAACTCGGGTGGAATGAATCTAAAAGGAAATGAGACTTGCGCAGCGAAGCAACGAGAGACTGAAAGGATGGGAAGGACGTGTAGTGACAACGTGGTAATGGATATTTAAGGGCGGGGGTCCAGACGGACTGTGAGTTCTAAAAAGCCAGACGAACAAACGTCAACGAAGGGACACATATGTGAAGGGCATTCTGAAGAGCACAGAAAAAACTGATCGCAGCAAAAAGTCTTAACTATTATTAATTTAAAAATATAGGGTCTTTTAGACACTCATATATCGAGACAGTGAAAAGGGAGCTTGATCACTATAGATATTGTTATTATCGTTAAACGACAAGTTGATGAACTTATCTATATATATGTTCGATTCTTCCGGTCAATGCACTGTCATTTCTACGTCACTTGGTATATATATGCATTGAGTATAGTTTGTTCAAGAGAGTCTGACGAGGCAACGATTCAATCTAATCTCTCATCTGGGTTTTGGGGATCGCACCCTAGCACGTCGATTAATCGATGAGGTTCCCGACCCTCGATGTATGTGTATGCGTTGCCGTTCGGATGAGATTTGATCCGGTTCGATGCGGTGTTGAGAGGATATACGGTATACCACAGAGTCCGGCTCCACAAGCCCAACCCAACTCATCAACTATCGTGCCACAATGGACGTTCCGAACGACATCACATAGTTTTCGTACGACTATCATGAAATCTGCAGTGTAGGCCGTATGCGATCGTCGATATGATGTTGTGCACGCGTCGTCTCCTACATTTACTTTCCTTTTTTCTCCAACACTCGATCTTTCGAATTTAACATATGTGCAAAACAAATGGTATTTGATACTTTCGATGACATCTTACCATCGAAACTTATCTAATCTACGAAAAAAGGGAAAAGAAAAAAGCGAGGAGCTAACTTTTCGCTTTCTCCGCACATACACCGGTGAAGTTATCAGAGATTCTCAACAACTCTGGTACAATTTGCTCACAGTTTTCTAACTTTTGATGGCTCAATGTTGGCGTCGGAAGAGGAAGAAATAGTGAAAGAAACCATAATCTCAACTCATAGACGCAAAGTGGTCCAAGAAAAAACGCGGCTGATAGAACAGTATGCGACGGATATCCCCGCAATATGTTTCTGTACTACTTAAGAGTTCTGCTCTTTTTCTGCTTTTTTTCACATACCCACACTGCTTCTCAAGATCATTAAAAAATTTCACTTCTTTGTAAAAATGCTGGACTCCTGTCCAAGTTTGTCAGTGGCTCAATGTTGTCCGAATTTAACGGGGTGTTTGTGATCTTGCAATCATTGCGATGGCAGCTCGTTTTAATTTACTTTTTCAAATGGCTTTTTTTTTTTTTAGTGTTCTATGTGCCTGTTGATAGTTTCGTTCGATGGTCACATTTCTATAATATAGAGAACTTTAGAGTTGTGTAGAGAGAACAGAACTTTACTGGATAAGTTTATTATTTGCTAATTAAGGAAAATGATCGGAAATTAATAAAGATTGTGATATTCTTACATAAACGGAACAAGACAACCGACTCAGACAGATGTCAGACTGCGAGAATAATGCGCAAGAGAATGTTGAAAAGAAAGTTCGTAGCAAATTTGAAAGATAAGTTTGTGCCGTATGCTCCCCTAGATGAAGAAGGCGAAAGCTCGACCGGCGGTGGCAGAAGTTGCGGTATGGAAGGTTCAAGGTGCCTATAGTGGTGGTAACCCTGAAGAAGAACGTACTACTGCAAGGGACGACCATCAGCAGAAAGGTGCTCCTGCGAACGGTGGTTGGTGATGGAAGTGCGGCGTTGTGGTAAGAGGGCGAGAGGGCGTGGTGTACCGGCTTCATTTCATCCTTTATGCCACGCGGCACAGGCTTCAAGGGGTTGGGAAAAGGAGTCAGAGAAGCGGAATGAGGAAGCAGCACGCTGAATTATAACCCCTTGTGAGATACCACAAAATGCAAGCTTAAAATTATACGGGCGTGAGTTCCACTCCTCCGCATTCTCTCTTATCCGTACAGTTTCTCTCATAGCTTTGCAAACTCCTCAACCCATCTTGCTTCGCTCTATCTTTTACAACGCGTTGCACCGGTGGTGCTTCTGCCCCATGTTTAGCCAACCCACCCACGGATATACACAAAGACCGTGGAACCCGCGTGCATAAAAAGCATACAAACGAGAATTTTTCTTTTAAAGGAAGTCATCATTTTTCCCTATGAATTCATCGTTAGTACTAATCCGATCAGATACAAATAAAAGCGCAAATCTATGGACATTCAAATCTTGCAGTGGTTATTGAATATTCATTTGCAGAGATTTCAATAAAAATTACTACAACCTGTACTAACATTAGGAAATTTCTAACTATTATTGACAACTCTATAAGCTGGGTTTCTGAGAACCCTAAAACCTGATGGGACGTTTGAAGTTCATTCTCCATTGATTCAGGTATCCAGACAGTCTTGGTCCCCTGAATTAGATACCCATACAGTCAGGTCTTAGGACGGCTATACGAGTATAAAGAGGAGTTCATCCGATTTGACGGATCGTTTGAGAAGGATAAAGATTTTTTTTCTCCCATCGTATGTCTGGCACGTGGCTCGTTAAAAAAGGGGGAAGCTTCGAGGGCCTATGTTGGCACTATACAGACGACACCGTGACTTTCAAAGACCCTCTCCTTTTCGAACATTTGCACCGAATAAAGATCCCACGGACCTGCACTTACTTACGCACCACTTTCGATTCGGAAATAATTCTTGTTTACACGTGAGCTTTGAGACTTCAAAAGACAACCTAACCGCGCCTATTTAACCTTCGTGACGTGCCCCCGTATACACTTTTCTCTTTATACCTTTGTCAACCCAGGTCATTTTCTAAGCGAAGGGGATAAAAGTCGATGTTAGTCTAAAAAATTGAGGTATGGCACAAACTAAAAGAGTCAAGTTAAAGCGACCGCAACCGCTGTGTTGAACAACCAATCAGACCACCCACGAGTCTGTCTTGACATATTCTGCTGTATCTCTTTTCTTACGTTTTCCTCTCTTCTCGTTTCTTCGCGATATGAGGTTGTGAGAAAATTACTTCATTTTAATCTGAGCGTGTCCGCAACCTTTGTCATATTTTCCATAATTTTGCATCCGTACCATATCGTACGAATAAATAAATATAATGTTAATTCGAAGAGATAATCATGTTAAAAGAAATCACTCTTTTATTCAACATTCTGATACCTAAAAAACTACTATCTATCCCTTGAAAAAACGACGTGATTCAGATATGACCTGCTGCAAGTAGAAAATGTCTGCAATGAGTTGAAACTTTTTGCATACAAAAGGGACAGCTGGCTAGTCGACTATAACAGATCGAGATTGTGAATAGCTCGGGTTTAGAAATGCCACAAAAAATAAAAATCAATTTTTGTTTTAGGTCTGCTCGTTTGGACAACGAGCGATGTCCATTTTCATAGTCCATTTGGTCGTATCAAGTGGTTACTGCAAATTCCTACAGAATACAGTGGGTATAGGATTTCTCTGTCGAAGAGCGAGCACTGCAGCATTTACAAAAGAGTTCACGTTTTGAACGATTTTCGAACGACGGGACCAGATTTACGGTGATGTATGCATCCGTATCACTTATGCCTGTATCTATACATAGAACATAACGTTGTAGACAGAACGAGAAGGTAGCTTTCTGTACATGGTTGCGGGTTCCGGATAGACACGTAGAAATGGGCGGCTCCTGTCACTAGTGTTGCACATGAGAAAGATAGAAATCACATTCATGGGCAAACGAACGTGAGAGCAGGCGCGACCAAGAGAGAGAAAGAAAGCCACTGGTATCACCGTGACAAACAAAATATCGTGCCTGTGTAATGGGACGCGGGGTGACGTAGACGAGGAAGGAATGGGGTGGTAGGAAGGGTATGAAGGGTGGGCGAAGTCCCAGGGAGGGACAGAGGGTCGTCCCAAACCAGGAAATCTCTACCGAGCGGCCGAGCAAACAATGACGGTGAAGCAGTATTGTCCTCCAAGTAATTGAATCCAACAGCAGCAGCCAGCCTATACTCCCGCTGCGTCCCTGCAGCCACCGGTTTTACCCGGCAGTGTGGCATTTCTGCCCATCGTTTTCGACTATCCATTTTCACTCTCATGCTTTTTACTTCTTCCTATTTTCTCTCTATTATACTCTTTCCATCCTTCGGACACGACGCTCCTATTCTCCTACCGTGCTCTGTTGAATCTTCGCTGTCCAAACCTCGACATATCCTTCATCGAAGGGTTTTTTTCTCTGTTTGCAGTCCCTTTATAACTTTCGTTTCCTTCTTTGTTATTTCCTGTGACAATGAGTGTCTTCTACTGCCGCACTTCGAAGTGGCATCCGTAAAACTAAAAAAAATGATGATAAAAAAATTCCAGAGAAGTCGGCATAGAAATGTGTTTTTCCATGGTGGTCTTTAGATATAAGTAACTACGTCCAATATACATTCTTGTCGGTGTTTCTCAAAACAAATGAGAGATAGAGTATAATTTGGCAGATGAGACAGTTATCAAAATGCATCTGCAGGTGTGGCCCGGCACGTTTTGGGCAAAAGGGTTCAGGTTGAAAACGAGTTCTGTCTCCTGAATTACCTCCGAAGGACAGTCAGGATAGCAAACGAAGAAGGAACAAACAGAGCGTTAAAAGTTTTCTGGTGGTCTAGCTTTTTTAGCATTTACGCTGAGTTAAACAACCCAGCTTTTTCAAGAGAAGCTTTCCAACATTTCTCGCTCGCTGTAGCTAATAGGAAAGAAAATGAGGACTTCCAAACGTTAGTTGAAAACATAATGAATCGTCTAGAGAATAAAGTTAGGCAACAAGAAGTAATGGAATAAAAAAAACAGCGAAGGTACAAGAACTTATGCCAGCTGTGCATTAGTTTGGATGTTTATTGAACCTTTATCATTTGTTTTCTCCGTCTGGTTTCCGTGAATGGAAACGAAGCGAAGGAAACATAATAAATTAATAAAATAGCAGATTCTATGTTGTTTTCATTTTGATTCAACAGTTTTTGTACATGATTGTTCTTCACAAAGGGATCTAGGGAACATGATGACTCCCGATGACCAATTAACAATGTTTGGCACGCAGTGGGAGGTTAGATTCAAAGAAGCCTTTGTACTTGCGTAATTAAACAGACATCATACATCAACGATGGAAGTGGAGAGTCTAATGGCATACGAATTGCACGTATAACCCGCTAATAACACAATATTACGGAGGCGTCTAAACATGGTGAAGTCACCAATGCCCAGTGCAATAGCTGTGGGGTAGCTCCATGCCATGGAAGGCATTGAGTGAGTTGCAGCCTATACAAGCCACGATGAGAATTTGGTGTATAATCTCATATACATGAAACCCTCCAAATACATTACACCGAATTCAGAGCAAGTTGGCTGCGGTGGAGAACGGTCGGGACCTTTGGCTGCGAAAGGATATTTATAGCACCCTCGGCGCATGCTCCTTCTTTTGTTAGCTGGAACGTGTGGTATGCAAAATACGAAGCAGATAGAAGACGAAGACCACAAAAGAAGGACTCGTAGACAAAACAGGAGGAAAAAATCAACGATCCAGAGAAAGCATGACGGGTATCGGTTCACTCAACTATCGAATTTCACCGCGTCTAGGGATATACATATTTTTTTTTTGGGTTGCCTTACTCCTGGACGGTTGAACATAGCTTTTTCTTTACCATTCCTTTCTCAGCCGGACCCATTTCAGCCCCACAATCGGGAATTAGGACACGCATCGGCAGGTCCTATAGGATCTATAGATATATAAAAACTGACGTTTCGCTCGAATGCCGCGCCCGAAAAGGCACTCTGAGAATCCGCGGGTAGCAACAACGATCAGCAGCCGAGGGGTCGTCGATCGCTTTACGAGAGTTTTATACTGAAACTATATCGCCTGTGATAATGCTGCTGCACAGAGTAGGATAGGTGATAGCGCACGGGTCCCATCCAACGTTTCGTCCTTGGAAAACCCCTCTCAACCTCCATGTTACGTTATGTTACCCGTTGTACGTTTTATCGCCGTACGTAAATTACCCATAGAGAAGCTTTTCATCGTTCGTTGTATATGTAAACCCACATATATGTATAACCTCAAGTGATTTTAAATTTCGTTTTAGTACTTACGAGATAGTCTTGTCATGGAAACATTTGTTCAATCTGCGAGTGGAAATCGTTTGGATAGTTTCATTGTGCTTACCTGGAAAGAGAAAAAAGAGTATGATTAGTTTCATATACAGTAAAAAAAAAAAAAAGTGAGCTTATCGACATTTGTTCTGATCGCGAAAGCTGTAAGCATGGCCTCTCGAATTTATAATTATTTGCACGTGCTATGACGAACATGAACCAGCTGTCAATACATCGTTTCACTGTTATGGCTTTTCTATTAAGAGCTCACTTGAGGCATGTTCAAATACGAAATACACTTTACTCTGGTTATAGAATTTGGAAGATGATCGTATAAAATTCATAGCGAGTGAGACATCTTAAGGGTATCATATCCAAGGATAACAATTGTGTAGTAAGGCGTTTCGCCTGACTACACAGTTTACACACATCTGCATATCTGATGCTTATTCTATATACCGACGTCATGATACGCACGGGTGACAACGGAATATAGCGAATTATGAACTCATTCGCACTCGTATGCGAATTCTGCTATATATACACGCGGGCATGCTTGACGATACATTTGAATGTATGTGGGTTCGTTCTCATAACATAGGTGCACACTTGTATGTATGAATCCGTAGATATATCGCCAGGCAAGTTTGCATTAAAGGTATAAAGGTGTCTCGTGCTGCACGCGAAATTCTCAAGTTATGATTTAGTATTCGGAAGGCACGCTGTGGGGGATCCAAACATGTGAGAGAAGCTCTATCATACGAGTACCACAGAAAACAAGAGGGACGCTAAGTCTCAGCTGGTTAAGGAGGATGCTTAGGGCGGAACTTTGAGAGAAGCCAAGCTACGTAATGAGAGAGATCGAGCGATATCTATGAATAGCCTAAGAGAACGATGGAGAAGACCAAGAAATTGGAGAAAGAGAAAGAGAGAGAGAGTAAGAGACAGTAGAAAGAGTAACTTCCTAACAAGACGCTTAGTTGCCGCTTAGGGAATTGCTATAAACGCGAAATATATAGCTAGAGCCAATATCATGGGATGCTGTGTTCAGCCTGACATTATATAAATTCACACGCGATACATAAATCGGAAGGTGAACCTGGGGCAGGGAAAAGAAGGAGTGGAAACGTTGATGCTGTGCTGTTTTCAATGTTTTATCGATAAACGGCTTAATAACTTTGCGCTTTGATTAGATTTAGTATATACATTTGTGTGTTCGTACGCAGAAGAAGCATTAGAAGAAAAAGCTGATCGGTGGAACGGGAAAACCTTGCCCGAATTGGAAAACAACCTCTTAGCGAATCTCCTTTTCCGTCCGGTCGTCCAATTATTTCTGACGCTTTACTGTGCATGCCCGCAATCGGTCTTGACAATTAACGCTGTGAGGGATCTTGTCTTTCTCACCGTTAACCCCACGGCAGCTATCGAACCTCTTACTGTCGTCTTTCCCAAGACCCATCCCCTATTTCAAGTTAAACGAAGTTCACCACGCTCACGGTCTCAACATCTACTAGTGTATATAAAACGATCAACTACCACTCTTCGTTCTCGAACCTCTTATTTCGTCTGGCACTACTTCTTCGTGCTCTTATTCTTCCTCTGATTATATCAAGTGTATTGACTGTCTTTCAACCCTCGTGCCTTCTCGCACAGCTTTAGATTTCTGCTTAAGAAATACGGTACTGAACCCTTAAAGATTCGGTCAAAGGAATACTCAGATGATGACCAAAAAATATAAGAACGATGAAACAAAACAAATTGACATACTAAAAACATAAAAATCATCTATTAAAAGATGAGAAGAAAAGAAAATAGAGTTGAAAGGAATTTTAATCCAAAAGCAAAAGATCAAAGTCACATCCACCTGAAAAACATCTCTGTTTTGAGCGGGCTGCGAGGTTCTCGTGCACCTACTGTACACTGAGAAAAACGTCACAGTACCAGCTGGGCTTTGGTGCCAAATTGAGCTTTCATTCATTTATTTACAAGGCTACGAGACCCGTCAAGGCACATCTAACGCTACTACCAGTTCTTCACCGTCGACGAAGTTACCCTTTTTCCCTCAACATTTTCTCCGCCCGGACGTTAAGATGCGCTGGGTTTAGTATCCCAGACTGCCACGACTAACTTATATTTTATTCATTTCCTATTGAATTCAGTTTCAATCGTACGACAGTGTCTCCCAATGGTGAGGCCTAAACTTTTTTCTTCAACGCTATTTTCTGCTTCTACAATACTTGAACTTTCTGCTTCGATTTTTCTTTTGAGCAGACATCCTTCCTTGTTTTCAATTTTCACCTCTTCTTCTCTATCGTGCTTATTTATCTGTATCAAACGGGAATTTTCCACGCTCAGACTTTTTTTTTAGAGTTTTTCAAACATTTAAACATTATAGTTTATACAGTTAAAAATGTTTGTAAATCGTCCACTTCATTATCGTGAATCCAGCAAATTTGCGTGTAAGTAGTAATTTTGCTTTTGTCCATTGCTTATTCATGGGACGGTTTCGGGCGTGGATAAATAAAAAGGAAAGTGTATAAAGTTTGACTTCAACAGTGATTTTTTTTTGTATCTAAGATTCTGGTTTCTTTAGGAGCTTTCGGTTCTTTTGGACACTTATTCGAAACCAACTGTCTCTGTTGAATATCTTATGGAGTCTGGGTGGAGCGAGCTCTTGCGATATTGCAAAAATCTATACGTATATATAAACGAACGGATCCACACATACATAAACTCGTATGTGTCAGAGGTGGTGTCCTCTTGTAGGAGAATTACGCTACCTCTAACTGCAAGAAGAAGGGAGAGGCCAAGGTAGCGTTTCTCAATATTTAATAGAGTCAGGGTAGAAATGCTGCCACGACACTTCTGAAATTGCACGACGCCTTTCCCCTGAGATATAAAGATAGGTAGAGATAGACAGAGATAGAGCGCAAGAGGACCGGAGAGAAAGAGAGGAACCAAGCTTGCAGAGAGATCACGTCTCGAGTAACGGGGTTCAGTACGAAGTAGACATGGATAAGATGAGCTTTGGAAGGGATGGGGAAAGGAATTAGTACACTGTAACTATACAGGGTTGACTGCTCTGGCAGTTCAGATCAGTAGAACTACCGTTGGTGATGTCTGGTTCAAGACTCTGTGAAAATGGAAGCAGTTTACTGCGTCATAACGAGATATGGTGTACAAACCATTGAAGCGACCTCTCGAAAGATTTTTCTTAATGCAATTTACGTTGAGTAAGCACTTACGGTAATTGGACGGTTGTTTATTTTTTATGTGAAACAAGTTATAACGTCATAGTTGGTACGATTTTTTTACTCCGCACATTAATTTGATGTTGTTTGCATGTGAAGTACTTTACTAGTTTATATTTCATATTTATTATGTTATCATGTTAAAAATATAACCGTAAAAAGTAAACATACTCAATGTAGCATCAACATATTGAGTTATTATTTTTTTGTAAGTTGACGAAAGCCAGAATCAACAAAATAGTTGACAACGATTTTTTCAATTCAAGCACGGTAGAATATTGTAACTGGAAAATTAGATCCAGAAGAAATAGCCATACAATTAAGCTAAAAAACGAAAGGAAAGGAGTCAAGCAGGATAAGCATGTGAAAAAGCTCGGGGCTCACTCGACGGAGAGGAAAAAAACGCCGGAAGGAGGAAAAAAAAAGAAGAATTACATGATAGTAGATGGTCACGGATTTTGCCAGGATGAATTCCAAAAGAGATGTGCTTTTAATTACGTTAACGCTGGTGTCCGATTAAATGAAGGTAGCGGAAGACCAAGAGAGACAAAACTAGAGAGAACCGACGAGAACACGTGTAGCGCACAGGGCAAATTTAATTATAGGACTCTCTTGGTCTAAAACAAGGGGTCGTTCTATGTTGAGGTGTGAGTAAAACAGGTTGGTTATATAGCTTTGTGCTAGCGTTGGATGTGGCTTGGGCTTCAAGACTGTTCTCCCAGCTTCTAGCATGGTACTGAGGATTGCTATTGCTTCGAGAGAGACAGAATGGGAAGGAAAATCCAACTATTTATATGACGGCAGTTTGTTCAGGACGCTTATTAATGGGACAGAAAGGGGATCGTTGTAATTAAGGAAAGCGTAGATTTTATGTATTATGTGCATAGGTCATTGCCAGGCCAACTCACATAACTCATACTCAGATTTCCGTTAATTTTCTTGGTTTTTCAATTCAATATATTATTGCTACCAACACACACTATGATTTTATGATAATTCAACTTGAAATCTGAAAAAAAATCAACATCCCAAGTGAAAACGGTACTACAAGGAACAAGACGACAGAAACAACGCATTCTTTGTTCTGAAAGTTGATTCAAAATCGAATGAAACTCGGTTTACTATCACAATCGAAACTCAGGAGAATGTAAACCTGGGCAAAGTCCACACATGCTGAAGGCGCAGAGATCACTTGAAAGAACGTAAATTGAATTGTACTGCGGGGACAACCCTGACGTTTTCCAGTTGAGGTAGTAATTGAAATAACTCGACTTGGCGTTATCTCAATGTAATGAAAGAAGTAGACATCTATATATTGCACAGAGGCTAAACAAATTCTGTGTTGCATCAGTGCAAAAAAACTGTGTTAATCGTTGTCAAAGTATCCAAATCTACATTATAGTTATTATAGTAGCACCGCAAACATAGTTTGTGCAAGTCCGACGTGGCAAGACGAAAAGACAGAGAAAGAGAGAGAGAGAGAGAGAGAAAGGGTGAGAAAGGACGAGACGTGCTCGAGTTTGCTAGACCCGGCACGGTGGCTATATCCGGGGATTACCAAAGTCATCTCTGCGGCAGTCTACTCTTCCATCCACCCTCGCCTCGTTCGTTCTCTTACAGTTTGCCACCACGTCGCGATCTAGCGTATCGCAAACGAGACGAGGAACTATATAACTACACCGACAATTTTCCCCCGGTTTGATCGCGCGGCTTAAGGTATACTCGCTTGCTGAACCGTGAATCCGTGGGCAAAGCTTTTGCTTGCCACTCCCCGCCCGACTTGTGTTTCGTTATATATACTTCGACAAAGTGCGGGAGTGTCAAGAGAAAAGGCGCTCGGAATTGGGAGCTAGGGGGCAATAAGCATGTTTGGGATTCTCGTTGTATTAGTTTGGTCCACTATAAAATAACTTATACACCATTTCGAGCGCAGTTTACCGCAACGCTCCGTGCTCGTTACGATCTCATAGTTGTTATATGGATGAGAAAAGTTATGTATAAGTATCCAATATACAGATAGAAAAGTCCATCGTACAAATTTGAAGCTAATGCTCGTATGAGTGCTATAACAAAATATTCCCTAAAGGGTTTCGTTCGTTTGAGCGTAAAAAAGTAAATATCCGCAATATTTCATATACAGTCAGCCCGAATGAAAAACACAATATTCAATCAAAAATCCAACTCGAAAATGATCAAAGGTACATGATTACCCGAATCCCAGTGGTGATGAAAATAAATATCATATTACAAAAAAAAAAAAAAAAAAAAAAAATTAATACACGATGCTCTACAAATCACAAGCAGTAAGTGGATTGCGTTCGAACAAAACTCACTATACTGTACTGTTTTTATTCGTATACATATATCAGACGCGCTTTGTTAAAAAGCGTGTAAAAAGTGGCTTTTGGAAAGTGTTCTTGAAAAATGTGCACATTCTTTTTGCACTGGATATTTGCACCAGCGTTGCATCCAGAGCATCGTAATTACAAAAATGCCTAGCGGGCTGGGGTTTGAAATTAGTGCGGTATTGCGCATATATGGAGCCCTCGGGTGAAGGGATGCAGGAAAAAGCATCGGTAAAATTTTCGTGGCTTGTTGCTCATGTACCCTTCATCTGTGTTCTCACACATCCCACGGAATGAGTAAAAAGTAAAAGTGTGTGTTGTGTATGTGTGTGTGCGAAAGATACACAGATAAATAGTCAAAGAGAGAGAGAGAGAGAGAGAGAGAGAGAGAGAGAGAGAGAGAGAGAGAGAGAGAGAGAGAGAGAGAGAGAGAGAGAGAGAGAGAGAGAGAGAGAGAGAGAGAGAGAGAGAGAGAGAGAGAGAGAGAGAGAGAGACGACGAGTTGGATGAGATTGTTACATATATAAGCCAGATGTGTACAGAGTGACGAACAGAATAAGCTGAATGGAGTGTGGTCGAGGCTGAGGGCGATACTGAATTACGCCCAGCGAAATAGACCGAGAATTAGGTAAAGAGTGAAGGGTGTGAGGGGGTGGTTTGATACTGTCGGTAAGAGGGATTAAAGCCACGTAATTCGCATAGGTAGGTAATTACAAAAGAGTGGCATTCACACAGTTGAGAATGGCGAATCAGGCTATAGTAATGGCAATTAAATTCTCTATATACTTCGAAATAATGCATGTACGTATATGTGTACGTTCGCACGCATGTAATTGTAAAACCTATTGTACAGATAACTCCTAATTCAGATATATAACAGGAGCATAAACATAGATCATATGATGATGAATTTGTGGTCAACCGATCGCGATCAAATGATGCGTTTCATAGAGAACAAATTTTCATAATTTCCGTGTTTGTAATATTTTTAGAAATACTGCATAATAATGCATTTCCTTGTTCTACTTTTACAGAAATATTTGCATGAGCGATATATTTCACATCTGCAAGATTTATAAAGAGACTTTACTCACAGATTCCGTGATCCCAGTTGAAAAAAGTCAATTCAATCGCATGTCGGATATCGAAGGCGTGAAGGCGTCGTGCATATCCGGAAATATGTGGCCTACAAAACTGTAGCGCAAAGAGCAAAAGAGAAAGAGATAGAGAGAGAAGAGATCGCGCCGCGATTTCACGGTCGCCCGGATTGTTTTTCTACGCGAGAGCTACGGGCAAGTTGACAAATAGTGCAATAATGGGAGCGTTCGCGCGTGAATTGTGACTGGTAATCGGCCGCGTGACGCGTCAATGACTCCATTGTAGTTGCCGTCTCTTTCTTTCCCTTTTTTTTTTTTTTTTGAATCCCGCCGTCACATCACCCGTCCTCGCACTGTCACTGTATATGTCCATTGTCGATGTATACGCACGCGTATATATAACATATAGGCAGATATAAGCATTACACAAACACGCAAATAGCCCTGTGACTGGAGACCAAAGCAAAAAAACGGTCCATACGGATATATATACGTAGGGAAGGTTTTTTTTTACACAAAGATCACCCCAGCTAGTGAGGATGTAAATATACATATATCCAATATATCGAAATACATAGGTATTCGGTGACATGTATATATTTATGACCACAGCCACCCTGTCGTACTGTAGGACCATTTTTTCGAAATTCTTTTTTCTCCCTTTCACTTTTATTACGTTTGCTCTTTTTTATTACATTCTTTTTCTCTATGATGCAAAAGAGATAAAAGTGATGGCATATTCAAGAGAAGTAAACTCGAAAATAGTCCAATGACCTCGCACCGTATAAAATGTTTGTTTCGGAAAATAAATGTTATTCAAATCGTGCAAAATGGATGTTGATATATTTATGATTTGCACGAAACTATATATTGTTTTTACCAATTGAATTTATTCAAGTCGATAAATAATTTAGATGCAGTCAAGTCCATATTTGCGTGAAGTTATTGTACCTGCAAAGTCTCATTATTTAAATACAATTTCCCTTCAACGTTTGCGGTTTTTAATTAATCCCAGGTTTCTTAAAATCTTTGCCACAGTCGTTAACGAGTATATTGTTGTGTATAATAAACTTGCAGAGGTTATAAGATCGTAATAAAATCCAGGATGAAATGATATACAAAGAAAGGGAATCGGACCTTTCTAGCAATGTATTTCTATAAAGGTTCGTGAGAAGGAGGGTATATTCTATTGCTGTCCATTTTTTTTTCTCGTGCTCCTTTTGGTTTTTTTTTGTTGTATTTGTTTCGAACCATTAGACATACGATACTTAAAACGAATGAAAAGAGAAGAGAATTTTGCGGTTTCCTTGACGTTGTGTTAGATATACACACATAGCCAAGAAACATATATTCATTATGTCTTCGCTCGCTCTGCCTCCGCTTATACACGCTCCTCTTGTCGGCACACACTGTGCGCTCCATTAAAATGCAAATACATCGTGTACACGAGCGGGACTCGGTGAATTTGGGGTCGGCGGTAAAAATTTCAATATTATAATATATACGACCCTAGTCTGTAGAACGTTGGTTCGCCAACGGGCAAAGCTATTCCTACTGGACGTATGGGAACTCGAAGAGTCTCTTAGAAGCTTCCATGACCCGAGTCTTGCAC
The DNA here is from genome assembly GCA_948107755.1 of Campoletis raptor. Classification (NCBI taxonomy): domain Eukaryota; kingdom Metazoa; phylum Arthropoda; class Insecta; order Hymenoptera; family Ichneumonidae; genus Campoletis; species Campoletis raptor. The sequence continues at coordinate 6,060,956 of OX403624.1, forward strand.
ATATAAGCTAAGGTACTCCTAACCTCTTCCTTATAAAATCGTCTTTCGTGCACTAGCAGCAGTGCTTATGGAAATTAAATTTCTCAACAAACGACAAATATTATTTCTATATGCAAAGTGTGTTTCTCATAAGTCTTGATAAAATAAAACGAGAACCGGATAAGATAATCTTCGAAGCCAAGTTTGTACGATTTTCGATTTTGCTTGGGTGTGGAATCGATGTTATTTATTTTTATTGTCGTTATTATCAAGTGTGTGTAAGATATCAAGAGACTTTGTAGAGTCTTGGGATAAGTATATTTGACAGCTCTGTCTGTCGTCTACTGGCCCGCGGCTCGCCCAAGTATATTATTTCTCGATCAAACGATTTGCGGTGGTGTCTGAAATATTCCCAAAAAGCCTGCGATAAGAAGGCGTCTTAATATTTGTTTTTTCATATCCAACAGTTTTTTACTCTCTCTCTCTCCCTCTCTCTCTGGGCTGCTGCGACTCTTTCATGGTGAGGTAATTGGAAAATATATACTAAACAGTATGAACTAATAAAATATCCAAACCTACTCTATATCATTGCCGCATGACTTCATTCATCCACATCTCCTTTCGCCCATCCACCTTGCATGAGTGGACGAACACCCTCGTACCTCACTCTCCCACTCGTTACAACGTTATTCTCGCTGTTTCCCCACGCCGTTTTCTCTTCAGCCTCGCCCCAACCTCTCTTTCCTTCTTCTCATCGTCGTTGGTATTTGCCTACCAGTCCCGTAATTCGGTTCTCGCGGACGAGCGCGCCAAAACAGCGCGGTCGACCCTTCGGGTAATTGGCGTCACGCCGGGGGTGTTTCATCGTTCCATGACGCTGCTGCTGCGGCAGCAGCAACAGCAACAACACCAGAGTCAACCAGACCTAGGCATCGTAGCCCAAGTAGTAGTAAATGTAACAGCGACAGCAGAAATAGTAGTAGTAACAGCAGCATTGGAAATGGTGCTACTAACAGCTGCGTGTATTGGAACATTCACGTAGTAACGGTCAGAAACGTGTTACGGAGAAGTTTCGAACGCTCCAACGAGCCCCATTGCCGCTGGTTATAAACGGTTGCGATCGCAACAAAAACTCTTCGATAGTCAATGGGCACTCTCTACTATTCCTACCTTTGCCATGCACTTCGAATTATATACATACCAATCAAGTGTACATTACTCAATAATAAGTTCATTGGGTATCAGTTAATTATTCATGATATTTATAGAATCGTATCCAACAATGTGGAACATTAAAAGACATTTTCCAATTCTAAAAACGTTTACAGACATGCTGAAGAGTATGGAATTCACATGTATAATTTTTATGATGATCCAACAAAATTCATCGACAAGGAATTTACTGCGAAGTCAGATAAACATTTCTTCCAAGTTTTATAAACACGAAAAAGTTAAAATGTTCACCAAAGTAGTTTGTATCTGATATAAAACGATTCTTTATTCGGCCACATCTTAATATTGTCATAAAGCGATGTCTCGAATCGATGAAATTTTTGTTTAAATATTTAGTCCATATAATGTCTATACTGTATAGGATACAGGCATATATCTATTCTATAGGCATATATCTGTTAGCGAAGGTAGAACGCGCGAGAGAATTCGAATAGCGATAAGGGACTCAATTATCAAGCTATCAGAGAGGTAGGACTGTGTTCCGTTTGCATTTCCAATTATTTGCCAGGGAAACGGTCTGCCAATACCGCTCGCGTATACTCTCGATAACCGCACTGGTTCTGCTCTCCATTCTCCTTTTTCCACTCTTCTTCTCAACGTCAATGCATATACATATCTACACGTTTATATACATAGCGATCGTTCCTATCTCACCCTCTCACCTTGCGGCTATACTCCCTCTTCACTTCTCACAGGTACCGCTATTTTGGAATTACTTCCTCTCCAATGGTCGTTTCGCCTGCTATAATGTTTTCTCGCCAATCCTTTTGCTCTTTCATTTCCTCATTTCTCTATATCCAGATACACATGGGCATAAGTATATGCCAAAATCAATTTTGAAAGTCTTTGTTATTGTTGCCTCTACGAACTCGACAAAATCGTTGACTTTGTTGGACATCAACATGAAGATTTTTCTAGGATAGGATTCTTTCGTCATTGTAATTTAACTAACCCTCAATTTTTAAGTACACTGGAGAATTTAAATCGACACCATACCGTCCTCAAAATCCTGATGGTGTTTAGAAATCTTTGTCCAGTTTTCGTCTGCTCGACAATTTTCATAAACAAGGGATTTCGATGAAGAAAAATATACGTTGAACATTTTTCAAACGAACTTAGATGTGTGCTATTAATTCCACCTGATTATCTGCCCACGGAATCAAACGGGAAATTATGCTAGCAGTTTACGGCGGATGCTGTACCGAGAGTCAAGTCATTAATTAGCCAAAGAGCTGTACGAGGACAGAACGCTCTCTTTCTCACTCTGCTTCACTCTTTATATATCGATATTCGTCGATGCGCTCTAGCTGAGCAGTAGATGTTCTCACTTAACCACTGGACGCGACAACACGTTAAGGCAAAGTATAGAAGAGAGTAACGATATATTCCGTTGGTGCTATTGGTGTCTATACTACGGCGCATCTCGTTAAAGTGCTAGCAAAGCTGTGAACACCTCACGTGTCTCAAAGAGCTCGTAAAGTCCACAGTATTCATGTGCATTCACTGCAGATAACCCGTTTCCCATACTCTCGTTGTCAAAGATACGTCAAAGTGCATAAAACACCTGTGTGTTTCTGCATCAAACACTTCCCGCGAGCTTTTTGTCCCGCATTTCTGATATGTCGTATGTCAGAACTTGAAAAGTAATTTGAGCAAAAAAAAAAAAAAAAAAGACATAAAGATTCGTTGTATGCGCGAATTTCTTGTTGCTGTGAATCAGTGTCCAGCGTGGAATGGAAGTTTTTCATTAAAGTGAAAGATTGCTGGTGATAATAATAATTCTTCATTAAAAAAACTTTAATACTTTGAGATTCTGAAATATGTCTGGAAGAATCATTCGACAAGGATGAGTTTATTTTAATGGAAAGCTTTGGATTGCACGAATCTTGGTACAAGGAGTAATTTTGTGTGATATTACAATACGGTTACATACGATATTAGACTACATTTTGGTTTGAAAACAGTATGTCTTTCCATTATGTTACGTTTGATATGGTTAGTGAATTGTTTCATCTGGACTTTGGAACTGGACCGCTTCTGTACACATTCGATTACCACGCTTGAAAAGTGTGAAAAAGACATTGTATCTTCTGCAAGAAATACAAACGAGGGTAAGAGATGAATGGGCGGACAAAGCTTCGAGACGCATGAATGTTGGTGAAGTGATAAAAAGGGGGAGAGAAAAGCCAGGGTGTATGAGAAGGTAAGACGCATGACAGGCAAGGTCCACCAGAGTCTGAGAACAAAGTACCCTTTGTTCTTACCTCGCTCTTTTTTCGTTTCTTTTTACTTATTCCCCTTCTACCGTTTGAACGTGAAAAGCACATACGTGATTGCATATCAAACACACTTTTGTGCTTGTATGCCATTGTAGTGGTACATCGTGCGCTTAGCTCTTTCATCCATGTTGCATGGAAAATTGAGGACCAGATTTTTATACCGAAACAGGAAGAAATGCATCACATCCACTGAGCTTTGAGCACAGAATATTCTTTTGATATATTCGTGTGTTCGACTGCGTGCATATGTCGTGAATGTTTTGTTTGTTGGATAAAGCCGCAAGTGGCAAAGATTTCAAGAGGTTTCCAGTCAAAAAGTCGTGCACAATATTTAACCGACTGGGTGAAGTCATAGTGAACGACTCCAGCTCAGGATCCAGTCAAAATATTAATCATGTGCAATTATTTTGTGAGTCTAGCCTTCTTGCAATTTAATAACCGTTCAATTTTCATATTCCACTGGTTTATCGATAGAATATCTTGAGAAAATCGACCGCAGTGAGTTCTGACTGAGTTCGGGATTACTGACGACATTTGTATGTTTTGAATTGCGCACTACACGCTTCTTGCGTATGATGCATGCTCTCATTTGGCTAGCCTTTACTTTAAGGGGTAGGCGATTCATGCAATTCAACTTTCCAGAGGGAAGAATAAAAAGCAGGATGAACTCTGCAGAGTAACGCTTGGTGTATACATCATACTCATTTGTATTTATATATATGTGTATGTTTTAAACCTAAAGAATATGTGCGAAGTGTAGGACGAGTCTCTTGGCAACTGCGTTGGAACATAGCCTGTGGAGGTTTAGACGTGTGACAGGGGTTGAAGCCGCACTCTCGCCACCGTCATCTGTCAACGGTAGAGGGTGCGAGGGCCATACGAGGGTCTCGGATTTGGTCTATTCTCTCTCTTCCTCCTCCACTTTCTCTTTGTCTAACGGCATTGCATCATCCAAGGGTGCCCTTTCTCACAGGTATGCTCTACATTATGACCAAGTTTTTAAGATCCTACGCTGCATGCTGCGATATGTTTTTCGCCATTGTATTTTTGTTGATTGGTATTTTTGTTTACGACAAACTTACCGAGGTTTTCAACACCAACGATGAAACAAACCATTATCGATTCATTCAAAGTGTCGACCCCGTTTTGAAATTGCAGTGCAGTCGATATTCGGATGAAGAAATCTTGTCAATTACTTGCAAACCGAAATTGATAAATGTTTTGACATACGGTATTAAATAATCGGCTTTTAAAAACTCTTGAAACAGAGCCCGGTCAACCGTATCGCTTTCAGTTCAATCAAAGCCGTTAATTGACTCGGGAAAATTGTTTAATGGATTTTTATTCTGGAATGTATGAGCACACGACCCATTTCATCAGGTAACGTGGCATGAAATTTTCTATGCATTTTTATTTACCCGAATACATTGAACTTTAAGGAGAGACAAAAAAATGATCGTGCCATTCAATTTTCGATTTATTGATCGATTAAAATTGTTTTGAAATCTTTCTCCAATAAATAAATTAAAGAAAAGCGTTCAACTTCTTCAACGTTAACAGAAAAGAAAACCATTTTACTTGACTCCGATTACTCTAAAACTGCCTGTAAGTTCTACTGCAGGAACAAACACCTAAATTTTGGTTGTCTGTGTTTGTGTAAACTAAGCCATATAAGAACAGTGACGAGGAAATGTGAGCCAGGAAGACGTACACGATCAATAAGAAAGGAGAGTGAAAGGAGAGAATGAGATCAATCGGCAATGGAAAAGTCGGTCACGTTGAGTACCCTTTAAATCGTGGGTCTTGAAATGAGTCTACGATTCATATTATTTCCTTCGATATCCATATTTGTTGTTATTCTCATTATATGTCATGCGTGCTTCCCTCGTAGTAAGTAGAGCGTAACGAAGTGTGTGACGTTTATGTGAGAGTAGTAAAAGGAGATTAAAACCCATTGACAATGACTTTACACTGTGCCTAAAATTATGATTTTTTTTTTTTTTTTTTTTAGGATCTTATTTAAAAAAATCACGTTAAATAAAAAAATAAACATTTTTCTGTGAGATGGGATATATAATTATTGTATGATTTCTACTAATTCGACTCACGTCTGGATAAAGTTAATGAAATATTTATAATTAGAACATTGAACGTAAATGACATTATTTTTCAATTTGTTTCCTATTTGTAATTGTAAAGTTACGGAGTAAATTTGATATTTCATGGTAAAGGCGGATTCAGGAAAAAAATTTATCACGTGCTACAAACAAACGACATAGTAATAGAGAAAGAGGGAAAATCGTATTGTGCGAAGTACGCTGGATTGTTGAGAGGGAATATAGGCAACCGGTCTTTGTGATTTGCGAGCGGGGAGAGTTTACGCGTTACGCCACTATTCCCGTCATTCGGTGATGCATTGCTGCGGCACGCGCGCGATGACACAGCTATACTGTGCAGTGTTTTACGTATCCCTGCATTCTCAATTCTCTCGCACTCTCTCACTCTCGTCTTTTTCCAGCATTGCGATCATTCCTGAGAGCCCCATGACATTCGCGATACGTGAGCAAGACACATTAGCGAGAGAAAAGCTACAACGATATTAATGATCGCGGAGGTTCCGTTGACTGTTTAATATGGGAAAAAAAAATGTCATACCGTAGCCAATTCTTTCTGCGAAGTTATGGATTCCCTAAGTGGCGTGAAAACCTCATAAAAAAGCTTCAATAATGTACGATCGAGATAATTTTGATAGACACTGTATAAAATCCTCAAAATCAAGTAAAAATGGGAATTTTGTAGCAAATTATTGAAACGATCTACCTAAAAAGGGAGCAAGTTATTTATGACTTTTTTTTAACGTCTCTTACAAAAAATTTTGACAAACACGAATTTAAAACCAGTCAATGAACTCGAGTTATTTCTTTTTTTTTTTAATGGTGAAATGAGATATTCAATGTACTGGAAATACTCTAATATCGAACAAAAACGTGATTTATCTACGCGTGACTACGAAGTCTCGACGGGATTATAAACAGTTTTATCTAGTGTCAACTTTATTGTTTTTTTTTTCATTCATACCAACAAGACTACTAGACAATGCATGCATAGATATTTTGTATACGTGTTTAAATCCTCGCCAATCAATGCAGAGTCTCTAATATTGGTAGTTGTGTATATAGGGTTGACGCAAGAGAAAATCCCCAGGGTATATCCCTCATTGAAGATAAAACGTATGGCAACCGAAGCAGCGCGGAAAACACAAGAGAATATTTCTGCACCGATGCATTCTACTATATGTAGAGTGTCTCATACTGCATTGCGGGCTGCAGGTGAGAGAACGTATATGAATGAGTTCTGCTCGAAAACAACGGGATGAAAGAGTGGTAAAGGAGATGCAGAGATAGAGATAGAGATATTGAGGAAAGAGAGAAAGAGAGAGGGAGGAAAATAGGGAAAATGATCGTAGGTATTGTTCGATGTCTTCCATTTTCCATCGACGTGTTCATACACCGATAATTACCTTCCAGGTTCACTGAATCTATACGCAAATTATACATTTCTCGTTTTCGCATTGGAATCTTCCCTTCTAGCCACGTTATTAAAGTTTTAATACATATATAAGTATATTTATGAAAAATTCATAGTCCGAAAATATAATTTGCCATCGGTTCGTTTTAGCTCAAAATATAACCCTTGAATTTGGATTGTAACGGATTACATAATTCACATGCAAATTTCTTGTAAATTAAGTTCTTTCTGAAATGATTGTATTTTGTAAAAAATCGCTTCAGACTTACGATTGTATTTTGATAAAATGTAAGAAGGAATATTTTTCTTCTTGAGTTTCCGATTACTTATGATTTCGAGAACCGGTTTGAGGTTATTTCGATAATTTGGAATAAAACATATGATGACAGGTAATTAACGTCAAATATGTCTCTGTTCCATGTCAACTCCCTTCTCTCCACTAATTAGGTAACGTGTTTTGTTTTGCCTCTTCGTTGTGACGTCCCAGTCCCGTTTCAACGATGGACATTCCATTTTTTTTTAAGTAATGACTATGTAAATTTGTTATATGCGTGGTAAAAAAATATTGATTTGACCAAATGTGTAGCGTAATGTTAATTTCAAATGCAAAGTTACTGATATAAAAATGCACATAATTACAGATCCAATAATTTGAATGAATAAGTAATTGCTCACTTTTTCCATACAAAAAGTGAATTCGAAATATTGAAATAAAATTGAAGTCGGTTCCATTTATTCTCATTGCATTTGTGAATTTTAATATTTTCCCATAGTGAAGATATCATTTGCGACCGAATAGGAACTCTGATAGGAGGAAACTTGTCAATTCGATAGAACAACAAGACCGAATATATCGTCGTTTCGTGTTCAATTGACCTCAGGATTTATAATCACAGTCACTGGTAGTCTGGCTAACTCGTTCCATCCTTCTATCTCTTTCTGTCTCTCTCTTTTACTCTCGATTGTGCAAATCTGTGTATTGGAAGGTCGAGGGTGGTTCGAAAACTTGCCTGAAGCTGGGAAGGTATAGAATTCACTGTACTGTATTGTGTATAGAAAGAGAAACGGAGAGGAGGAGAGAAGGAGAATGAGGGAGAGAATTTGGAGACGGGAGAATAGGAATTACGGTAATGCAGTGTCGGTGGAACGAACGAACGGGAACATAACGGAGGGACCCTAGCCGTTTGGGGAATTCTCTGGTCGTCGAGGGTCAGCTCTTGATGAACGAAAAGGGGTGGAAAGAGACATTGCGCGGTTCTATACATCGATGTACATCGAGTGTTATAACATTCATGTGATAAGTGTGCATGTGTGTAAGCTGGATAAACTGTTCAGAATATAATATCTATGCATACATAAATGTAACAGTACATCGCATGTTGCATACGAGACGATGGATGGTCAAGCTCGTCAGTGCATAGTTGTCATTTTGTCCAAATTTTTAAATACCTTTTAAATTCATTTTTGCAAATCATATAATCGATTGGTCAGACAGTAATGAAGGTACGGTTAAATAACGAGTCATGATTTATTGCGAATAAGTAGATTTATGGTTTTTCGATATCCGAGAGCACAGATTTTTTTTTGTCATTGGTAGAAAATTGTATCAATTTTTATTTATACTAAAAGTATACTTGTCACATGAACGTAATAAATGGTGTTCTGCTTTCACAAAACATTTATAATGTGCGTATAACGCGAGAAAAAACGTTCAAGTCTATTTGCTTGTTTTATCGATGATTAATGTCTGGTTAAAGTGTTATTGGCGTCTGTACTACAGCATCGAAAAGTGGGGCTAAAGGGTTGTAAAAAATATATCAGTATATTATACTTTAAAACTGGAAAAAGACGAGAAAATTGCAACAGAAAAGGAGCTGAGATGGCACCGTTACAGTATTTCTACATTTCACCATTTTCCATCTACCAGATATAAAAGACATACAGATACACCCAAACACCTGTATTCATATATGTACTTTTACTCTACGTACTCTTATACTTGCGTTGTATTTATCGAAACTACGAATCTCGCGGAGAAACCGTGTATAGTGAAGGAGTCAGGGAAAATTACGGTTGAAATTGTAGTCCACCAGCATAGTAGCGTTATTTATTTGCGACAATCCAGCCGTTAGAGCAAGAGAGAAAACGAGATACCCAAGGAAGAGTATTTGCGACTAGACCTTGCAGTTTCTAGGGAATTGCTATCGTGACTATGCCTGTTGTGGCAGAGAAAGCTTTATATGTATACTTGTACAAATGATCTAGGCGTACAACCTTAGTCAAAAGTATTTTTCACTCGATTTTAATCCAATACTTTTGTTTACTGATAATATTGCACTAGTTTGTGTTGAAAGTACGTTATTGTTGAGATATGGACTCGAAATTCAAAATGATTCGATGATTTTGTTCTATTTTTTCATAAATGCAACAAGAAGATATCTGTGCTGACGAATGTTTGTTCGTCAATTAATTCTTGACATCTAGAAAAACTTCTGAGACATTTGTAATTGTCTTTTTGTAAGGGCAAAAAGGGTACGAAGAATTAATAATAAATGTGATGAAAAATAAAAGGAAATTTAAAAAGAAAAGGTAAATTAATATACACGGCGAAGATGGTAAAAACCTAAACCGAAGTAGATAAGTGTAGCGGCAGTGCAAATAAATGCAGATTCGTACATGGACAAGCACTCGAGTGAGATTTTCCATAATTTTAAGTAAGTTTCCACTCAGACGCTGATTTTTTTGGAGTAGAATGTGTTCTTCAGCGCGCATCCTGTTCGATGTTGTCCCCGTTTTTCCATTTTTCATTTTTCGTCTTCATACCCACGATCGACGAACGTTAGTACACAACTTATGCACTTAAATGCATGATGTTATGACAAGTACGTCATTTCAGAGACTAATAGCAGTTGGCATACAAAGGAAATCCACATATTGCGGATCTTACTATTGATGAAACGCATCCAGGGTTCGTATCGGTCTCGATATCGAGAGCGGCGTAATTACGCACTTGGTTGAAAAACGAGGGAAAGAGGGCAAAACGAGAGTAGCGTAGGAGTATATTACAGTTCGGTGGGAAAGCTTTGTGTCAAGGCGGCGTTTTCTGTTCCTCTGACTATAGAATCGAAGCAGCCGAGAAGTTTAAGACCCTGGTAGTACGCGGAAATACCCAGCAGAGCAAGGGTAAGACTTAAGGGAGTGGAGTGAGAGAGAGAAAGACCGGGATGTGGAGGGTTTAGCAAATTTCACATAAATTATGTGGTTCGGTTTCCACTCTCTTTACCCCTCTATACCTTCTACTCGTTCTCCGCCATCCCACTCTAGTGACATCGTACACTTTTGCGACGATAGCAGACGGTATCGAAGTTCGGATATTTATGTCATGCTCGCCCCATCGCCTGTGCGTTTATATTACAAAGACACTTTAGCTTGCGCACATAGACGTATTATTGCCCAGTCTTACAATATCATTTTTCGAGTGGTTTTTATTATAATGTTAGAAAATGTTGGATTCTTGATTTACTCAAAAATTGACATTCACTAGATTAATGGGATGAATCTTTAAAGAAGGTTGTTGAGGCAAACTTATTATTTGGAATGATTTGAGTACGGCCGAGAGTTATTCCAATCCAGGGAATGACGCGCCTGCCAATTTGACTTTTGAATACTTTGAAGAGGGTCAAGTGTAATTTGAAACTAAGAAATGATGCAGTTAATGAGAAAACTCCTTGAAGATGCTTTTGTATGTTAACATTACGCGTTCGTACGGATTTATGGATTTCATTATCGTTGACCGCGGCTGGATAGCCCAAGCTGCTTTCGTCCTGTAGTTGCCGAGGTCCTTCCAAGGATCTAAATGTTAGATGGAAAACAGAAAAGCGGATATTTGAGAAGTAGAAATCTTGTGTTTTCAAGAGCAAATGAGAGAAACTAAAATATGTCTATATGGAGAACGAAACCAAGAAACCAAGAAAGAGAAGAGGTCTGCGCGCGTTAGGGCATGGTAAGAGCAAAGTCACATCTTCTCTACTCGAATGGTGCTGGTAGTTTTAGTGTCTAGATGGAGAATAAGGTGGGAGAAAGATTGTACGAGAACTTGAACTCTCACAGTACTTCTACTACCCTTTTGGCTGGCCAGTTTGCATTTTATGAGCGAGTAGATGGTGCGAGTCGCTCACAGCTAAAAGCTAAATAGACCAGTGTAGACTGGGTTCTTGAGAATTTCACTTTCTTGGTGTAAGTACTGTCCGTAGATTTAATGTCACTCAAAGGAGTATTTTCATCGTCTACGTTTCAGTGCCGTTAGCTCGTATATATACCGTTTTAAATTTCGGTCTTGACCATCGTTTCAAACTATAATCCGCAGAGCATGTCCCGTTAAATTAAGTAGCTACCTATACATTTAAGTGAATAGTAAACAAGCCAAAGTACATGAAAAGATTTAGAAGTTTGATCAATTTCATGGTCTTTAAATAGATGACAGACTTTAGATTCTTGAGGGGATATTTCCGACAACTAAAATGGAGGATATTGGCTTGGGCTTTGCTCAAGTCTGACTTTAGTCAGCCACTCACTAAAGATATTCCATTCATATTACAAAATTCACAGATCTGTTAATCTCTCGCCGTCTATCCGTTATTCTGTACCCCAGCGAATTTACCACAGTTCGTAGCACCTTCACCGCTCTGCAACAACGTGTGTGTCACAATAACTCGAAGGGTTGGAAGTATAAACGTGTAAGCTACAAGCGGGAAGTGGTAAAGGGCAGGAAACAGAGAAGGAAACTGTTGTATTATTACTAGTTGTTAGTAATTTACAGAGCAAACCTGTCCCCAACGTGAGAGAAGTTGCTCGCTTACAAGGAGCATGCTTTTCAATAATTCACCCTCGGTAATGCTCATGTGTGATTCTCGGAAGGTCCGAATACTATGAACAACGTTGATCGTGCATTTCGAAGTGCACTTGCAGAAATTACGTTTGTCTGTGGTAGCTGTGTCTCTTTCGTGTCTCTCCGTCTTTGCCTCACTTTTACTTGCCTATTTATGCATCAATAATAAACATAGCAATCTCTATATATATACAAACATCCAGAAAAGTGTTTAGTACTCAGACACGATGCAGATGACATGAAAGTCTTATCCATCATTGTGCAACGTAATAAAACTTCAATGTCTAAAAAGTCTACGTATTTAACACATTTTATTTACATTATGCTTGTCAGAACGCAGCTTTGTCTTCTTTATGAAACGTAGTGTGATATTTTTTTAGTCATGAAAAAAATCAAGTTCTTCAATATGCGAACACGTTGGTTACAATTTCCCTAAATTTCGTTTTATAGTATTCCTATTGGAAAACAACTCGTTGTAAAATTTGAACAAATACATATTATCATGTATAATAAAGTCTATAGACTGTTCGATATTGACAAAGCTTTCACTGAAACAATTTCTTGTGTACTTAATACCAACGAGAGAAGATTAACTTGAAAAAAAATAGGCAGTTATTTATGTTACTATTTTCCTAGCATTTATATTATTCTTATAAGCTCATCCTTTCTGTTTTTTCTTCAGAAATTTATTCGAAGTCGGTCTGATTCTGATGACAAATAAATAAGATATGAGAATGGTCGCGACGTTCTTATTGCATAAGTTCTATGTCTCCAGTACGTTTTTTTCCAAGTGAGCGTCTGGAGACGATCTAGCGTCATAATTTCCAGCGGAGACACAAAGATGTTAGAATATTTGCCAACTTTCAACAGATACACGGTACAAATACGTTTTGATGAATCGTTGGAAAGGAAAATAAAATACGCAGCTGTACAATTTTCCAACGAAGAGATACGCGAAGGGGATACTTCAAATACTCTCGGATTCGTAACACTCAAAGCATTTATGTATATATGCATTCATACTCACACTTATATAAGAAGGCTGTAGGAAACAGGGAAAGAAGGCGATGTAGAGAGGACATCGAAATTCTACTCGTGAAAAGTTTTCAGGGAATTAGTACTAAGTGGTGACTACGACGACCGAGGGTGAAGACAGTTTCATCTCTCTTTCGCTCTCAATTCGACCAGGAGTGGGGATTGAACCTTTAAAAAGCAGGGTGAGGCAGGACTTTATGTCTACGATTCTGGAAAGTTTCTTGGCCCACGTTCGTCGGAACGAGGCAAAACGAGAGAAGCAAGAGAGTTGGGTCGGTGAAACGAATCCTTAAGTAGAGAGAGTCAGCGTTGGGCAGACGCGATAAAGGACGTACGGATGGTACACGAGAGAATTCAAGAGAGAAGCGACTCTCGTTCTTATTCCTCGCACCTTCGATCAACAAGACAGTTTCTCTTCTCAAGCTTCCACTTCCTTAGGATCCCTCTTTTTTTTCCTTCCTCTATCATCATTCCCGTTCTCTGTTTTTACTTCGAATTCACGCTTCTACTATCGCTCTACGTCTGATCACTTCGGACTCTTCCCCTTTGGCTCAGTCTGTGCGTTGGGTGTATGTAGTCCCAAAACCCATTGATGGCAGAATGAAAGTTTGTCACAAGGAAAAAAAAACGTACTGTTTGGATATGCAATCAACATGTATACAAATAGTAATCATCTTTACAGCTATATTCGCAGCTGAATATAAATGTATTTTTAATAATGATAATATAACTAGCAAAGAAATCCATGTTGAATCTTTACGAATATCGATCCTACATGACACAAGATTTATTAAGGCAACAATTTATTTAAGACCAATGTGAATTCGTAGCCGAATACTATTGCAGCTGCAAGTTCATCTGAAAAAGATTTGAGCACTGGTTGATAGCATGAAATTCAATATTTGGGGCGGTTCTCAGTTATCTATCGATGTGGGCCATATTGAAAGGGTAAGTAAAGAGATAAAGGTGTCCGGACTGATTTTGATGACTGGTATAGCAAGGCACCCGGTGACTGGCGAAAAATGCTATAACTACTTCGGTTTATGAATGTTATATGAATATTTCCAATTTGAAACTCAAATATTTGGTAATGAATATCGAACAATGAAATATACGTCGTCTACAGATATGCTATGGATCAGACATGTACTATGGATGTACTACGTAGTACATAGATAATGGAAAGAGAAAGGTAGAAATTGATAGACAGAGCGGGAAAATGAAGGAGTAGGTTATTGAAACCGAAAGAGAACCTTGATTGCACAGTCGAATGGTTTAATACCTCTGATTGAAGATACAACCGGGGAATGGCCCAGAATAATACATTGCAACTATATGTTCATTGTATTTCGTAGTTTACTTTCTATCCGTAAAAATTTTATTTCCGAAATGTTTGCTAGATTGCCTACAATGGCAGTTAAATAATGAGTTGCTGAAAAAAGTTCTCGATTGGATTAAACTTATGGAAAACTTTATTTAAAAGTATCGTTATATGAGCCAAAATAAGAAGCTATTAGTAAATGCTTTTGACAGTCAGAAGAAAAATAGCACGTGACTCGTCTTTGTTAACCAGAACTGCGTTTAATTACTTGTTTGTGATGACGCATGGTAAAAGTTGTTTTTTCATTAATATTCCCTGACAAATGTATTTCTATATATTCCCTGAAACGTTCACCAACCCCTGTTTCCTACAATATCACTTTCACCTTTCTTAGTTCATCCTTCATCCGTCCAAATGTTCCTTCAACGATATTCATATCGAATTTTTTTAGTACCGGTTTATTTCTGAATTCGTTTTTCTTGATACAATGAATAAAATTATCTCAGAGAATACATGTACACGCTTCTGGCACAATGACAGGCTCCTATTTCCGCCAAGACAATTGAGAGCTTTGCCTCAATGGATAATTTCTGATTTTCACTCTGTTCGCTGTATAAATTTTGACTCTGTGTACATATCCACTCGGTTTCAGGCTAAATCGACCATTATTTTCAGTTAAGTGGGGGTGAATAGACTTAGGATCAAGAAATTCAAAGGGCAACCGGCTATATTTCGTTACAATCGATTATTCAGTCGTATTAAAACGAGAGTTGGACTTTCCACGAATTCTTCGTAAAATTAAGCGTATATTCTCAAATGTATATACAATTGGATTATAAGGAAAGAAAAATTATTTCCGCTAGTTGAGATTTGAAAGACGCGGAACATTGCTATTACATTGTTTTGTAAAAAAGTAACAATTCTAATTATTTTCCACATTGGAATAAAATGTGGAATTGTTTATATTAAAGTGAAGTACATGTTTTAATGGAAAATTTAAATAGTTCAGAAATTTGCCACTTTATCGTTCACAGAGACCACTCGCCGTAGTACACAACTCTCAAAAATCTCAGACAGCGTAAGTATGTTGGTGCCAACGTGAGCTGCATATTACCTTCGAGACTAACTTCGACACCCTGATTTGCAACATTTTTAATAACGTTTGAGCGTCACAATCCAGATGTATGGACATATTTTGTATGAAATCACATTTTTTAAAATAATTATCTTAGAATACACATAAAAAAATACACGTTATACTGCAGACATATTTTTTTGTCGTTTGTGTGGGAAGCGATGTCTTACGATATTGTGCTTGCAAGACTCTAAGATGAACGAGCTGGCACGAAACCTCAAATTTGTTCTCTCGGGAGGCTTCAAGTGTTGAAGAACATCAAAAAATCGAGCTTGAGAACATTCTTTAACGGTCTCGTGGGCGGCTGATCTTCATCTCTCACAGTCCTTTTCTTTTTCGAATTATTTGAACAGGGGCCATTTATGCTCGGGGTGTGGGTGATCGTCTCGTAGCATATCTAGCTCCTTGATATCATCTCCTCTCGAGACTCATAAAAGTCCTATCCCGTTTGACTTACACCCGTATCTCCAACGGTGCGGCCGTCTTGAGCCGCTTATTCCATTCTCTTTTTCTCTTACTATCGCTCTTTCTTAACCATCTATGATTTTCATGTATATTTACACGTTTACGATATTTATCTGAGCCCTCGGTTTAGCCTGAATTCCATTAGAAAAGTAATTCTACAAATGGTTGAATAAAATAGAATCGCAGAAAAACTTGATTAGTCTCGATTGAAATATTCAGATTAATATTTTTTCAATATTTATGACTTTGTGAATATCACTTCCGTACAGTGTGAAAATAATTGAGTTTAATCAACGGAGACTCAGTAAAATTTATCAAATGTTATATCCCGTTCATTCAAAATGACGATCCAGTCGTACGAATAATTTTTTTTATTATTACTGAGAAAATGTTTGAGTCTAATCAACCAAATAAATTGTAGAGTAAAATTATTGGTACAAGTCAATATTTCATTCGAAGTATTCGACGAAGTGATTTTTTTTGTCTCAAAAAAAAAAACGTCAGACCTGTGAAGACGTTAACGTTTCGATTATTAGCTTCATAATCTATCCCACCTTCCGCCCTTTCTATCTGGTTCCGGTAGAAAAACTTACAATGTCAGCAACGAGCGCCGGGAAAACCAAGGAAAAAAGACACCAACGATTTGCCGTGATAACGAGGCTCCGGTTTTCACTTTCAGGCCGTCATTAAATACAGCGAAATATCATCGTCTCGAGCAAAACCAGGTGATAATATGATCGTTGTAATGAGCTTATTTGGATAGCTATTGATATATATCTAGGACTAAAAAAAATTTTCAGTACGAACGAGCTAACGACGAGAGTTGCATCTTAATGGGCGCTCGTTCGACCGATTTTTCCATACCGATAACTAGACATATACCGTTATTAACCCACCGCTGTATGTAGGTATAAGCGATTTTTTTTTTTGTATCCGGTGTCTACGAAAAAACGAGGGGTTTACCGGAGAATGCAGGTACACAGACCATAGAAGTTAAAATAAACCAGCGGTATATGGATTGAGAAAAGGAGGAAAACGGGAGCCAGTAAAAATAAAAGTACAATAACGCGCAAATCGCGGTGCCTACTGATTAAACAGGCTCGTCCGAGGTACGCTCTATGCACGCATGTACGGATTCGCTTTTAAATTTTTTCGACCGCAAAAAATCTCCACTTCGGCCAACACCACCCTCTCTTTCTTTAGTTCCTTCTCTCTCCGTGCCTTTTTCCTTCTGCATGATCTTTACAGACCCGTCGTTACATATTATACTCATAATGCTTCACTTCGTCTTAGACCATAACCCTTTATCAATATTTGACGTGTGCTTTTTGGAATCTTATGCATATGAAAATTACAATGAGTTTTGTCTTGTGAAATGAAAATGAAGTGAAAATTAACAGAATTATAATGTGAATTAAAACCGAAACTTTTCACGCTCTTAATCAGGAGCAACCATGATCGATTCTCCAGAGAACATGTTTCTTCACACATGAGCTCTGAAAACTTTTCATGGACAGGGTTGCCTGAAGGCTTTTAAAACCTTTGATGAAGAACTGAATTAACAAAATTCTGTTACTTTTGTTCCGTTATAAAGAAGAATGAAAATGGAAGAATAATAAATATAACAATAAAAATAACCTTCTATTTTTGTTTTTGATTGTCTGAAAAAATTGCTACAACCATGGCACTAAACAGAAAATTTTAAAGTTGTACCAAACTATTTGATTTAATGAGTTTATTGGAAAAGTGATTTTGTTTCTTTTGTTGAAGGATCGAGGGTCAATTATTGAGCATAAAACCATTCTCCTTGGGTAACATGCTCACAAGTTACCTTTTGAGTCTGCAGCTCCAAGTGAACGTTCTGGTATTATCCCCTCAAGAACCTAAAATATTCTTAAAGCTCCGCAATGTCAACAAAGAAACTTGTACCACGTGAATAGACCTTTTGTTGAAGGAACTACCAATGTTGGCAGAATGTGGGCTTACATAAATGATGTGTGCAGGAAAGCTCAATTTTTTTACTTTGTCAAAGAGTTTGACTGCCAACTACCCGATTCGTTTTAGGAACGAGAGATGCGAATAAATCATAAAACCAATTAAAAACAAAATGAGATGGGCGTAACTATTACGATGGAGTTAAACTAATTGCTTCAGGCATGGATAGAGAAATCCTGTTTACCAAGGATCATAGATTTTAGGGATACAGCTCACATATGTGAATATGGATAAATACTCCGATATGTCTGTGTATAATCAGTAGAAAGAGGAAAAGAGAGCAAGAGCGATAGCACAAGAGGTTACGAACGGGACGGAAACACTTTTTTGAATGTTTACTCAACAGTGTGCTGATATCAAAGGTTTCTATATTTGCCACAGTGAAGTTGTGATAAGTCCATAGTAGGATAGAAATCTCGTTTAATTGGAGTGAGAGCATATTGTCCTCGTATCGACCCGCATATTTCCTGTCTCGCGTCAATCAAAAGAGAACGTTGTAGAGATACCATCCGCGTGAGGTTTTCTTCGCTCATACTATGTTCGAACTATTCGATAGGGAAGTTTTCCATGGTGCGAAATGTCAAATGCTCAAATCCACTATAACTGTTAATTTCTATAAAATTATAATAAAAAAGAAAAACTCGAGGAATGACAACGTTAATATTTCGGTTACGTCAGAAATGTTGCGTTTTTAACTAAATCGCATGTGATTTTTTTTTGGCTCTGGATTCTTTGATCCGTAAATTTATTTCTTTCAGTTTTTTCCACAGGAATAAAATATTCATAATATAAAACGTAATCACTTGCATACGAGACGAGCATGAGTACGAAAACAAAGGTAAGCCAGTTGTGTATCCGAAGTAGAAATTAACTTTGCAACAAATATCTATTACTGAGCCGACAAGAACAGGAGTCGTATCTTCTGCTAGATGAGAAAAACGGAAGGTACACGGTAAATACCTTCCATTTGTGGAGCTGTTAAATAACTAAAAGACCAGAGTAAATCGTGATTACTGTTGAACGTATAGTAGAACAGCTGGAATTACTAAGTGTAACGATTTTCTTCTTGTCTTTTAAACGTTATACGATACTTTTCACTTGTGGCAAGCTAAAATAAAATAGTTACGACTATAAAAGATACATACGTTCGTAGAAGGATTTCCATGAGAAGAAGTAGGAGCCGACTACACACTAAACACTTGATACATTGCGTTTCTGAACTCACCTGCAACATAAAACAGGAAAAAAATTTGTTAGTATATCACTTAAAGAGATTTCATTATTTATAACTTTTTTTCTATGAAGTCATTTTGTCAAACAAGAGAATAATATGCGGTCAACCAAGACGGCAGAAGCTTTGATGGGAGATGCGTCCCACTGACCCCTTCGTTACAGCGCCGTCCGACAAATCAACTGTCTTCCGGCCCGCACCCATTATGCTACAGTCACGAGCATGGGTGGAGTAGTGCATGGTTTTATTAAACACACATATGTAGTCATCATAGTATGTTCTATCTGTGTAATAACATGAAATGATACGAGAACTCAGTTCTTACTATTTGTCAGGCTCTATTACCTCCACTAGCAATCTCCATTTTACTTTTCACATGCACGATTTGAATTCAATCTAATGGAAAAACGGAATAGATTCAAACCGATGGAAAGAGAAAGGTAATAGTTGAACAAAATCCACATCTGAACTGCAGGGAAGGAATGAAGACGAAAAAAGTTGTAAATCCAGAATAACTCATTTTCGTATGAGTTCCACCAAGGACATGTAAATATGTTCGTGAAATCGCATTCTGAGAGGAGTTGAAGTTACGGGACTTGAATAGAGAAATGATGTAGCTGATGAAGTAAGAGCACGATGCTTACAGAAATTGTTTAAAAGTGGATCTGATATGAACAGACAATGATTAACAGAAGAGAAACAAGTCGGTCGGTGTCTGGTGTGCGGAACACGAAATATAGACTCGGTAAAGGGTGCGCTATGCCGATGCAACAAGGCACAACAAGACTGTAAGAGAGAAATTGGGCGGTTGGCATGGGTGTAGAGGGAAAACGTTCAAGAGCAGAATGCACTTGGAGAGCGGGGCAAAGAAGCTTAAAAAGTAATTACCGTTGAAGTGCGCCTTCTGGTTAAAAATTGGCGTACATAAAAAGTTTTCTAATTTCAGAAGCCAGCAGGGGCAGGGCGGATTGAACATTGGAGGAGAGAGGATACTATGTTGGAAAGGCACCCCCGAGGGTAGCGCAACCTCTGTTACAGGGCCATCGTAGTAAAGGTATAGTAACAATTTGCTTTCTCACTTACTCTTCTTATAGTCACTCGAACGTGTAGCCAGTGAGCATACACTTACGAAAAGCATGAGAAACGCATGAACCACAGGGGGAGAAAGAGCGGCAGAAGGC
Organism: Campoletis raptor; assembly: GCA_948107755.1. Lineage (NCBI taxonomy): Eukaryota > Metazoa > Arthropoda > Insecta > Hymenoptera > Ichneumonidae > Campoletis > Campoletis raptor. Next base: position 6,081,226 of record OX403624.1, read on the forward strand.
AGTGGGAGCAGAGTAAAGAGCCAGGCAAAGGTTGAGAGCACGAGCTTACTGGCATGAGCAATGGGCCCAAGAGATGTTCCCGCAGGTATATGTAATTGGTCGAGGTATGTCGACGGGCTAGTTTTGTGCACCTCTTGTAGAGTTAACGAGCGCAAACGACCGCGGGAATGTAGGTGGCGAGAAGTCTGAACGAACCTCCCACACTCTGTTAATCATAACCCGAAACGTGGCAGAGTGTAAAGAAGTGCCATTTCCGTAAATGTCTTTTGTAGAGTGTCGTTGAAGTGTTTGTTATCCGAGTAGCGTAGCTAACAGAGAGTACTGCTTTTGAGTTCTCTTGTTTCTCGTGTAGACTAGTCTAGATAATCGACATGAGATGACTGTGTCATGCAGATAAAATTGAGGCTGAAAAACATTTGAAAAATTTCGCTCCTCTGTGTATTTTATTCAGGTACATATCAAACTGTATGTCCACATATGCCATAAGAATAATAACTCTCGAAGGGATGTTAGTATGGAAAGAGGTGGGTTGAATTTGCGAGGAGATGAGACATGGCGCACAGCGGGGAATGACAATGACGGCCAAGCATATACTATGGGCATTGAGGGGGCTTAAAGCTTTGCTTCGCCTGTCCTCGTTCCCATTTCTTCTTAGCCATTCCCTTCCATTCGCCTGACCTCCGCTCTCTGTGCCTGGAGCCACGGCGGCGCTCAGAGAAATTTACGGCGGGTTGAATTCGCCGGCGCGTCATTAAGCACGTTGTTTCATAATTCACGGAGGGGAGAGCGAGAATGTGAGAATGAACGGATGAGAGAAGTCCACCGAGTAACATAATATACATACATGATGTACGGTAATACACCCACATGAATGATCCATGACTTTGCTCATGTACGCCTAGGCGACTATCACCGTTTCTCACTTTCTCTTCCCATGTCCCTTTTACAGCATCCTTAATGCTCATTCGGACCATTCTAGACCTCACTTCAGGCTCTCTCCCTATGTTTCATGTTCAACTCAATTTTCGTTTTTTTTTTCTGCTAGCGATAATCATCATTTTCACACCGTACATTCTGTTCACATTTCAGAAATAAAGTTGGACAAACAAAATCTCAGCAATAATGATATACATCGCGGCACTTATTTTTTTTACCGATGGGAAAGACTTCCATGAGAATGACAGGAGTGTAGCTAGAAGTTTAGGTCTATCAATCAGAATATTTGAAAACATATATAACATGACAGTTCAGAATACTATGCTATCGAAAGAGGAAGTGCCTCAAGATTTATCGATTGATCATGTTTCTTTACCGGACCCCAATTTCGTTGTTGACTCCGCAGGGTAGTATCACTAGAGGAAGTAACTTGCATGGTGTTCCATGCATACTTAACGGATTAAACGCCTCACTGATAGGTATGATAGTGGGAAATAATGGAAGGCAAGAATATTCCGTAGAAAAGGAATGTCGAGTCTGCCACGAAGAACTTGCAGGCTACATAGCCTCATCAAAAAGTCGTTAACCTATCCGCAGGATGAGATGTAGCTGAATCTAACTACATAGCTTTCTGGTGATATAACCTTCTCGCGTTTCTAGAGCCAATGTACCAATATCAAACTTTCAATGCACAAATACTTCAATTCAGATAGAATTTCATCATCAAAATCCAATGTGTTCAATAGAGGAATTATTTGTGGCCATGAAACGAAAGTTATCTTGAAATAGATATTGTCCGCTGTGTCATTTGTTCATTATGATGGTTGCAACGTTTTCATTTGCACCTAACATCCGCAGGATTATCACCAGACAACCTTTTGCCACATCGGCTCTAATAGGTCCACTTGTTAAACAGACTTTTATTTCATACTCCGGACACTGTTTCCTGAAAACCAACATCACAATGAGACTCTAACACTTGCCATGACGACGATAAGTCGATGTGCTAATATTCACTCATCATCGTTCAGCTAACTATAGAGTCTTCACAAGTTGAGAAAAGTGGATCTTACCTCAACTCTGAAGTATTTGAAATATTAGATGATGGATGTCATTTTAATCAGGCACAATTTATGTATGTATGTTTATAACAATGATCAGTGCATTATTTAATATAATAAAAATGCAATTGGAAATTGGAATGAAAACGAAGCTGAAGCAGAAGAGAGTGGAATGGAAAATAGTAAAACGCAAGAAAGTCAGAAGCAGACACATAGATGAGAAAACCATTTGAGCTTGAAATATTCTGAGTGAATAGAGATGTTTTCACTATGTTGTGTCGTATGTTTCGTGCGGAACTCTATACGTGTTTTCGTACATGTAACTACGTCAGCCACAGCGTACAATTCTATTTACCTTTCCATCATAATCATGTACGTAAGTACGGGATTCAGGAAAGCAACGAAAAGCGAGCGGGTTTAGGTACAGCAGGATTCGTGCCTTGAGGCTATCATCTCCGGGACTATAATATTCGAGAAGTAATCTCCTCTTGAGCCGAAGTATCACGTAGATGTAGAGCGCTATGCGAAGGGCTTATGCACGTGGTTCAGTGGCTGAGAAATAGACAAAAAGAACCTGCAACATTCTTTTCTGTATTAGCAAAAAGTAACAATGGACTTTGTCCACTCTCAGTTGAATTCGGTGTCAATCACATGTAAACCGCCATTTTTTTGTACAAGTAATCCCTTGACATATGTTCATCTCCATGAAGTATTATTTAGGATGATTAGCGCCAAATTTTGAGAGGTTCCACTTATGATAGCGAACATGCTTATAAAATGTGTGGAATATTTGGTGGAAATCGGAAAGCAGATATATTTTCGTTCTTTACAGTTTACCAATCTTTTGCTTCTCCATGTGAATAAGGTGAACCTGTATTCTGCCATCACGTCATGTACGCATGATATGACTGATGCTTTCCCATTCAGGTCCAATCTGGATGAAAGAGGTTGGCCATGATACAACTACCATTGGACGTTGTGAATGTTGAAAAATGATTACGGTGAGATCATAGTGTGAATGATGGATTGTTCACGAATCGTATAGCTCTTTCCAGATGTCTATTCGATGTTCTGAGTATATTAGCAAAGATCCGAAAGTAAACCAAGCAAAATATCCTTCACCGTGAACATTACCCTCTCTAGATAGTGGTCTCGAGAATGGCCAAGACGGAACATAGAATAGAGATTGCCCCGTTAAAGGTGGTAGATTTTAATTTCACGGAGGGCGAGCCTTCAGTTACGCTTCACACACAATCTAAAGGACTACACTCTGCCTCTTTTACCATCGCAGTCGGTCTCTCAACAGACAGATCAGAGACGCGCGTACATTTTACTGACTCGGGTCTATTCACAGTTTATGGTTTATGGGCACATATACATATTCTTCATGTGTAAGAAAGTATAATGCCCAGCTCCGCCCTTAAGATTTCCAATATACGCGCCAAGCCGGAGAATTCGTTTTAAAAAAACATGCATGACGTTGGACCATCTTACGTTGAGTTTCGTGCAGGCGGGCCTCCACGATCAACGATACTGTTAAGCCCATATACTCCTCGCCGCTGGCACCCAGTTAGTATATTTATTTCATGTATACGTCATAAAGTAGGTATGCTATATAATAATCAGTAAACACCCCTTTATAAGTGCAGAAATAAAATGTTTTACGTAGCGTCAAACGACCCAAGCATAAAATCTACGCTTTAAAAGGTACGGTACTTGACTTTGCAAAGTATCGTTGTTACAGTATATCAATAAGACTTTTTTCTTGCACCTTTTAACATTTCAACTACAAGTGCAGTGGATGGGCTTCATGATTTTGACTAAAAGTCGGATGATCGTATTTAGAATTCCCACTATTCGTTCCTGGGAGAGACTAATTTGATCACTTAGTTTGAAAGGTTGAAAGCTACCCCTTCTCAAACTGCCCTCGTCTACACCCTCGATGAGACAGGTCATATATTCGTATAACCTTATAGATATATACGTCCTGCTAGCATACGTATAGTTGCTACGCTATTAGAACGCATATAGCCAAGATACCACACGTGGTATACGCGCGTGCACATGCACAAATCCAAGTATCGTTCAATGCATGATGGTCAGAGCGAATACTAGTAGCAGAGAAAGCAGGCCGATGCAGGGAGTGATCGATAGGGTGGCATCCAAGCGTGTCTAAATAATTAGCTGTCCCCATGCCATGCCCGACCCGTTTGTAGTAGCCACCCCATAGATAATACGCTCTCGCTTTATCGTAGGCTTGCCAGTATAGTTACTACTGCTGGTGGTGCAGAGTGTTGGTTACGTACGTTCGCTGACTATGCGTTAGCTAACATTGAGCGCTGGAGTGCTCTTCCATCCAAATCCTCTCATATACACGTGAACGCTCTTCGGTCGACTTGTAAACGTCTGGTCGCTATTACATATATTGCATGGATAGTCCGGTCTAAATATTAAACGTCAAGGATGTTTTGAATTTTATAACGTAGAAAAATTGAAATAGCATCAAAAGTTGAAACAGTTTTGGCAGTTGTCACTGGTAGAAAATCCAAGCAGCAAGCATCATTTATTTGAATTGTGACCTTTAGTCCAGTATTTATTTACTGTAACATTTGTTTCAGCGAATTTATCATTTTCAATTCCGTAAGGAATTTTCGGTGATTATTTAGTTCTTTCTCGCATGACCCAGCACGGAAAGAGATCAGATGAGGATCGTTTGGGCTACAACAATAACAACGACGACGGGTAGTAAGACAAAGGACAAGGTTGAAAATGTTT